>OX235279.1:49006363-49024430 GCA_944472155.2 Trichobilharzia szidati | reverse complement strand
TAAACAAAGTGACAAAAGGTGTAATTACAAACAGTTGGGATGCGAAATATTCCTTTAAAAGATTGAATAGAAGATATTATATCAAAAATGATAATCGAAAATCCTCAAAAATCTGGAAATAATTCCTAGATTTGCAGCTAATAAAAATAGCTTTAATATCAGTTACTTCTTCAATGCTAAGCTCTTAGAAAAAGCAAACTATACAAATAAAATGATTTTATTGGGAAGTCACACTTTTTGAGTCGTGTGCTCAGTTCAACCCAATTTATAACAAAAAATTCAGTAATCGCAGTTCTTTCAAAATGAGTGATACGAAACTTCAAAAACAAAAAAACAACAACTAGATTTATACTTTTTAGGCACTAACCGCCAATGGATACTTGCAATCTGTGCTACACACGTTTGTTCGCCCACTGTTAATCAACCTTGTACAGCTTACTTTTAGTATACACACTAAACCACTACAGTTAGCTTAGTGCAACTATGAGATACTGATTTTTATCACTAAGAAAAATAATCCCTTTGCAGATTATAGAGATGTACACTATCTCGAAAAGTATAGCAATTCAAGAAGTCATGTGTGCCTAACAGTGTACATGGAGAGAATCAATAAACACATGACAAGAGTTGAAAGTAGTCATTGATATGAGTCAACAGAAAGTAATAAGGAATTGTAACAGTGAGGTGAGCAATTATTTATTTTATTTAAACGCAGAAAAAACTTGGTATAATATGACACCAAGAAAGATGCGCCACACAATAATAGTAAAACAACATAGATTAAAATTAAAAATATAAGGAGAGAACGGATAAAGAACTTCATCTGGAAGGAGAACAGTCATGTTTAACAAGTTCAAACAGTATTCCTGAACTATCATCACGAAGGGAAGGAAGAAGGAAATTGCAACACGTTCGCCATTGATCACCACTCTCCGCCATATCCGATAACGTTTCGAGCCATCGATACGAGCTATCTCGCGGACCCCAACCAGGGAGTCGTGACGCACCAATCGATGCTAATCTAGCACAAAAATCCTTCATCCCACGACGACACGTCATGGACTGACCACCCCTCCGCCTTTTCCATCCCGTCCCAGGACTAGCGAACACAGACCTGTACGGAAGCCTCTGGGATGACACTCGAAGCACATGTCCAAGCCACCGGAACCCGTGTTCCCAGATAACGACACTCAATGAATGGTGATCTCCACTGTGTTCAAACACACGCTGCCGAACCTCAGAATTACTCACGCGACGATGCCATAGAACGCAAGCAATCCTGCGGAGACAGCGACGATCAAACACGCAGAGTCGGCTCACATCCTCAGCTCGGAGAGGCCAGGCTTCACAGGCGTAGAGCAAGACAGCCCGCACCGAAGCATTGTATGCCCGACCTTTGACAGCCAAGCTAACGTCGCGACGGCGCCAGAGGTGGCTCAAGTTGATGTATGCCACCCTAGCCTTCATTACACGATTGGAAATCTCATCCGTCACCCCTCCGCCAGCACTCACACAACTACCCAGATACACAAACTTATCAACAACTTCAAGCGGTTCATATTAGTTTGTTTATTAGATATATTACATAGTGAAACAGTACTATTTACTGGATGACGTTTCGAACAAAATTTATTGTTCATAATCATATCAATTGTAATCACACGACTTTGAAATAGAAATAGCACTAAGTGGGATAGACAAAACCACGGCTGATGAAATACGAGCACAGTGTGCACTGACATTAAAACGACAAAAATGTGGAAAACCCAACCTGACAAAACAAGAGATAGAAGCCCTGAAACACCTTAAGAATAACAAGGATATAGTTATCACAAAGTCAGACAAAGGAAATGCAACAGTTGTATTAGACAAATCAGACTATTTGGACAAGGTAAATACTCACATACAAACAGGACCATATGTGGAAATTAATAAACCAATAGATACAGTTATGAATAAAGTTAATAAATCCACAGCGGACCTTATACGCCGAATGAAGCCGTTTCTAGGTGACTCTAAGTGGTTTAATTTAATGCCCAAAACTAATAACCCCAGTAGGATGTATGGTGTTGTTAAAGTTCATAAGTCAGGATACCCTATTAGGCCTATAGTTGATTTTAGAAATTCACCTACTTATGAATTATCTAAATATTTAGCCATGGTATTAAATCCCCTAAAAATCCACTCGAAATCTAGACTAACAAATTCTTATGAAATAAAACACACATTAGATAATTTAAAATTAGATAATGAAGAAAAAATGGTTAGTTTTGACATTATCAGCTTATACACACGTATACCAATAAATATGGCTATGGAGGCAGTCAGAAACGAACTCATTTCTGACCAAGAAATCGAACTCAGGACAAAAGTGCCACTTGAGGACATAATGCTGGGAGTACAGCTATGCCTGACTTCCACAGTATTTAAACTTCAAGGGAAAATATACAAACAAACTGAAGGAGTTGCCATGGGATCACCATATCCCCAGTTGTAGCAGATATATTCATGGATAAGTCGGAAAGCATAGCGATTGAAACGTTCACCCCAACCCCAAAAGTATGGTGGAGGTATGTAGATGACACATTCACTGTACTTAAAACACAAGATATAGATAGGTTTTTCGAACACATCAACTCGAAGGTTGAAGCAATTCAATTCACTTATGAATTGGAAAATCAGGAAGGGCAGCTCCCAATGTTAGATTGCAACGTAAAGAGGAAAGAAGATGAGAAGTTAAACACAGTAGTGTGTTTACAGGAAACCCACACACTCAAACAGATATTTGGACTTCCGATCGTCCCATCCTATGTCAGTAAAAATAGGATTGGTGAAATGTTTAAATGACAGAGCACAAAAACTAAGCAGTACCAAAGAAAATCTAAAACAGGAACTGATACATATAAAAGAAGCCTTGAAACTTAATAATCACACGGATAAATTAGTCAAGAAATATGTAAGGAAATGTAAAAATAAAATAAATAATGATAACAGAGATAGTGATAATAACAATAATAATGATAATAATAATAATGATAGTGATAATATTCATAATATTAATGACGACACCAATAATAAGGAATCTAAATCATCAGTAGTAATTCCATACAAGGAAGGAATCTCGGAAGCCTTACGCAGAATTCTTAACAAGCAGGCAGTAATAAAAATGGCATTCAAACCCACAAACTCAATTAGAAACAAGCTTTGTCGGTTAAACGATCCTGTAGAGCCTTTAAGACAAAACAATTTAGTTTATCTCATACCCTGCCGGAATGATTGTCAGGTCAAATACATAAGTCATACTAGTAGAACAGGGGCAGTCAGACTAGCTGAACATAAAAACCTAGCAAAATCTAGATTGGTTGACCCGGACAAGATAAGAAATCTAGAGAATAGTTCAGCTATAGCACTACATGCAGTTACACACAACCATACAATAGGATGGCATAGGATGACAGTTTTAAAATCTAATGTCATAGGGAGAGATTGATAACAGAAGCTTTGTTTATCGAATCAACTACAAATACATGTAATAGGAATGATTCATCACCTCTCCCCGATATCTCGAAAATTCAACTACCCATACGACAAATAGGAGAGAACAAAGGAAACTATAAAACTCAAGTGTCAAAGTCGTGTGATTACAATTGATACGATTATGAACAATAAATTTTGTTCGAAACGTCATCCAGTAAATAATACTGTTTCACTATGTGATATATCTAATAAACAAACTAATATGGAATTACTTACTACCACAGTGCCCAAGTTTTACACATATTTCAAGCGGTTCACCCGCAACAGTGAGTGCAGGTACAGGCTCCTGCCAATCTTGTAACAGTACTTTGCACTTACACGGTGCAAAGCACATACCATACTTACAGAGCAATTACACCGCAGTGATCAATAAAACAACATCCATGCAGCTCCATAACCTTTTCTATCAATCAATAACCCTTTGCTAAACAACCTTTCGTACACATAGACACTTCATCACCCAAATGAAATGTATTAACACATCATTGAATCATTCGCTAACTGCCACTAAATGCGTGGAACATAATGGCTGTTACCACCAAGAGATACACCATCTATACTGATGATGATAATAATAGCGACTGTGAGATATTGAACAATACGGATAGACGAAACAAATGCACGAAGATCTTATCAATTATTACTGCCAAACACGTTACACTGACTGAAAACAGTAAGTTATCTATCAACAACGAAGGATCCGCGTAGAGTTTCATACACTAAATTTCTAATTACGTATAACTACCGACTTACTTTCTCACCTCACTTTTCTGTAAGTTCTACTTTAGTAGTATTGCATTGATTGATACCAAAGGATACTTACTATACAAGGTGGTGAAAACCAAAGTAAAGCTTGAAAGAATGGTGAGAACGAAAACTGTCTGGCAGATTACTGAACCATCGTCATCAGGTGAAGTGATCACTATACATTAGGAATAATTTCCTATTTCTCAGGAAATTACAACAAACTGGTAACGCACTTCATAAGTGATGTCTAATAAAATAATTACTCAAACCAGAAACCTTTTATAAAATACTTATTCAAAACCAATAAGCAATGACAGTTACATAGCCCATACCTATGCGAAGCAAAAACTTGACAGTTGGACGCAGTTTTCCTTCCTTATTCACGTCGAAGCCAGAGTGACGCGGTCCAGGTGGAAACGTTACAGAATCAATCGGTAATCGGGGAGTACTGTGGGACGGTAGCAAAACCCATCGATGTGTAGCTCTTAAATGCTTACGAGGGACAATCGCATTGGCATATAGTTCGCGGTAGCTTTTGAGAGGGTTGAATTCTTGATTACCGGATTCAACATCTCCATAATGCACGATATCATTTTCACTGAAATCATCCATTTCTGTTGATTCAGTGTTTACAGCCAATGAAGGGCGCTGATTTATTCGTTCCATTTGCCTACGTAAAGGCGAAGGCAAGCTAGAGACCAGCTGTTTTGATAAGAAGACAGAAAGAAAAAAATTACAAACCAAATCAAAATCTAAAAATTATGAAAAAAAATGCCCAGCTTAGTGATTGACTCATGAAAAGAAACAGCAACATCAGAAAGCAGTGACCTAATTGGTTATTCGTTATGGTGTAGAAATCTTCAACAGCAGGCACTCACGAACCGGCGGGAACCGTCATGTTTCCAGACATGAGCACTATCATACAACCATTCGGCTGAAATATAATAGTTCGTGATTTAAAGATTGCGCGTCAATCATGAAACCTAACCACCCTATGTATCATAATTACTTTACCTACTGAGTGCATACATGTTAATCCGCCTGACTGATTCTTCAAAGTAAAACTTTGCACAAAGGTACAGAACAAAATTCTAAGGAACTACTATGAACTATGAATAAATATTTTAAAAAGATGAGGATTACATGGATCTGGAGGATCACGAGGCGTGAGTGCAGCTGAGCCATGTCACTAACAGTTTGTAGTTCTTACTTCATAGCGCTTAACCAATTCACACAAACCCACACCCCTAAGTTTAAACTAGGAGTCAACTGAACCGAAAACATATCTTGTTCCCACGGGTGTTTCATTTGAGAGCTGCTTAGTCTACACATGAGACTATTGGATTTTAGATACAATGTTAGTCAAGCCAGTCGATGTTCTCACAACGTTTCAATTGTGAAAGGTAACTAAAGTACCGTTCCCAGAAATCGTTTCGCATACCAGTGGTTTTTTACAACTTGTTTCACCGATGAGTCTAAATAGTTTGCTGGTGTTATCTATTGCTGAATTCTTTTCCATCGCTTTCGCTTTTGTCGCCCACCAGTGTTCACAGTGATTGTGGAGACTTTAAGTCAGTTTGCATTTCAGCATCTTTCTTTCCTCGTCATGTTTAAAACCTACCAGAATCAGCGTTCTTGAGTCTATCAGCAGCAGAAATCCATCGCCATTTACCAACCGTTGGTTCCAGGTTATTAAGAGCCTTGATCACAGTTTTACACAGGAATCGGTGGTATGCCATGCTCTCTCAGAATGAGTCTTCCTGTCAATCTTAGGTGCAAGTTTAGTTATTTCTTCCCTAGACTGACAATTTTTGTTTATGTTAAGGTCATAGTGCAACGTCCTCGTTGCTACCTGTTACGTCTCTATTCGCCAACAGTAGGAATTCGCCCTCAGACACTCCTCCAACACATGACCAACTTGCACTGTGATAATTAATAGCTGCCACTAATTCAACACCTAACTACACAAACGATATTTCTGGCATGGTAAAAACTGCAGGAATACTTGTTCCAACAAGTGTAAGTCGTTGTTTCGTTGTGACACTGCAAACCCTACCACCACGTTAAGGTAGCGGCTATTACTCAGGGGTAGTGCACCTGTCATGACCTAATGGGCCTACACAAATCTCTGGGCAAACACTGCTAAACACCACCCATTATAGGACGGGATTATAGAAAAATATTAATTACAGGATTTCATCATGAGCTGACATCGGTTGGAGAACCGTTGGAAGACCTGGAGTACTGGACAGCTGTTTCTTCCTGGCTTGGGACTCGTCGTCAGTACGCACCCGCCGGGGTTAGAACCCAGGACCTTCTGCTTACAAGAAAACCTCGTGGACAATTAAGCTACTGGGATCCGATCCAATGGTCCAGGTGGTGTAATGCACCTTCATGTTTTTCAGTTCCGATTTTCGTTAGCACAAAAAGCAATAAAAGGCTACAAAGATGTGATAAGCATAAGTAGCTTTCCACTTACCTCCTTCTCAGGCATACAGGAGTGAGTCAAGTTTATGGGTGTCACAGTTACATATCTTCGAACACCCAATTAATTAATTAATTAATTAATAATTAATTATTAATTGATTAATTATTGATATCAGTGTCAATGTTTTGGTCATTGACTAACACTACATAATGCTGCTGTTGCCAACTTGTAAACATTCTGAAAAAACTTTAGGAATAAATGTTAATAACCTGAAGTATAACCCCTAAATACACCACGATTAAAAAATTGTTTACACCGACTGTCGAAAATTCTGTACACCATTCCCTTTAAAGACAAGATCATTATATCTCTACAACGTATTTTTTCTAAATTATTAAACTACGTAGCAAAACACAACTGGCTACTATTGTTACATGAGTTCCCTGAAATACACGAAATCAACATCAGAAGGAATGCAAAACACTGGTAAATTACAACACTACAATATGATAAAACGAAATTGAGACCCTAAAAAAACAAAGTGTGCTACAACAGGTATTGTAACAACAGAAGACAAGGGTCAGGCAACAGATCGTTTATTAAGGAAAATAAACACATATTTACAGATGTCAATGTACACTATTGTAGATTATTGTTAGTGGAAAATACAGTCGTTTGATTGGTTGTTGCTCACAGAAAGTTAACCTTCCATCTCTTTATGGCTGTGTCAGATCATCCATATGCTAACTGTATCCGCCTACGCAAAGCCTTTGTTCCCATTTTCTCACCACCAATGTTGGAGACATAAACATTGACGACAATTACTGTCTACCAACTTTGGCTAGCAGGCAGGTTTTAGGCCAGGAAGAGGGTGCATTGATCATATCTTCAACCTTCGACAGATTCTAGAACATAGGCATTCCTACCGGCGTCCAACAATCATTATATTTCTTGACCTAAAGGCTGCATTCCATTCTGTCGACCGAGAGGTTCTCTGGCGATGCCTGGCTGTAAAGGGAATGCCGAGAAAATACATTGCACTGATTAAGGCACTCTACTCTACTCAAACTCATGCAGCCAGGTGAGGGCTTACAGCGAGTTGTCATCTGAAGTGGTGACGACTAGTGCCGTCCGTCAAGGATGCCCATTATCCCCATTTCTATTCAATTTCATCATAGACGTACTCATGGACTAAACCCTAACTCACTTCAGAGACTCAGGGATTGACTTGCTACCAGGGAATAATCTCGTCGACTTAGAATATGCAGACGATATAGTCCTTCTAGGTGAGGACGCTGACAAAATGCAGAGTCTTCTCAACACCTTCAGCTGCAATCTAAGAATGTTTGGCATGCGATTCGCCCCTGTAAAATGTAAGATGATGTTGCAGGATTGGAATACACCGACCCCTAGATTAGAAGTAGGAAGTGAAGTGGTAGAGCACGTTGACCACTTCAATTATTTGGGAAGTACCATCAGCCCCAACGGGTTGATCTCTGACGAAATCTCAGTACGAATACAGAGGGCTAGTTTCGCATATGCCAGTTTACGCCGTCTCTGGCCTATACGTGATATCCGACTATCGACCAAAGGGCGGGTGTACTACTCAACAGTCCGCTCCGTCCTCCTTTATGGCTAGCTGTGAGACCTGGCCATTGAGAGCGGAAGACATGAAAAGATTACCTGTCTTCGATCATAGGTGTCTGCGTTCTATCTCCCGTGGGAAGTGGTATAATAAGGTGAGCAATATTGAGGTTAGGCGTCGAGTGCTAGGTAAGGTGGGGAAATCAGTCGACGGGACTGTGAAATTACATCGACTGAGATGGTTAGGACATGTGTTACGCATGCATGCCTAGTCATCGCCTTCCTCGACAGGCAATGTTAGCTGATACAGGGCCAGGCTGGAAAAGAGCTAGCGGCAGTCAAACGAAAATATAGCAACAGTCAATGAAATCCACAACAGTTAGTCTAAGCCACGTAGGAAGGTGTAGACTTCCTGGTTGGGGTACTCGGGATGGTAAAACCAACGGTTGGAAACAATTGGTGACATGGCTCAAAATCCTTCTCAATGGCTGGTGCAGATGCATCCACTCCTTGTGACTTATGATTTCCAGTTAAACTGTTTTGTTCTTCGTTATTACTATTCCTCTGTTTACTGCCTATGTTATGCATTTCTCCTATTTTCTTCTCTTGCTTTGTGTACTGACTGAAGGATGGTGACTTGAACTGCCCCACATATGTGCAAAGTTCTATGTCGAAAAAGAAAGATCCAAAAACATCACCACGATGTAATTATCAGACAATTTGGATTGTAAATAAATTAATCTTTTATTATTATATAACACAAATAAAGTGACTGGAATTACCGAATCCGATCCAGAGGTAGACGTTCTCGAACTAACAGTAGATAGACATACATTGTTCTTTGGGAGTATAAGTCTTAATGAGTTGTTTGAATTCATTCTGTAATTGAAAAATCATATGAAAATATTGACAACTTATTTCTGGTCACCACTTGTAACTAGTTAATATCGTACACTTAAGTGATCAATTTCCATAAAAAACGTACGGCAATAAAAAATGCATCGTTTCTTCAACAAATTTGAAATATCCAAACTTAAAACGTTTACACCTAAAAAGTAGTGAAAATTCTCACTACCAAAGTAGGGATACAGTTCGCAGAAATGATGATTACAGAGATGCAATTAGCAACCAAATAACTTACCCAGTAGTGTACTAGATGGTCTGGTCTCGGTAACCCTATTTCTTAGCGAGAAATTTCGTATTCACAGCTTACACAAAGAATACATTACTAAGTTTCATGATGCCCGCCGATCATGTTGACAGATTCTCGATTTATTATAGTAACTGTCGTCTTAAACATTGTCATCACTGAACAGAACCTCCTGTCGTGTAGACCAATAGGAAACATTCTTGAGACTTCTTGTCAATGATATACGATAAAGACCAAATAACCGTCATGTTCGACAATACGCCAAATTTCTGCAATTGTACTATACGATTACTGATTAGTTAACCATGGTTAAATAATTTCCTTTCCTATCTTCACAAATAAAATATAGGCTCATTGTATAAGTGAGCAGAGATTGCTCCGTAGGTGAACACCATCATTGTGTCATTCTTAAAACCAAGTTGAGTGCCAAATTTCCTTAGATATTCTTGGTGAAAACAATATTGACACGATGTACTTGGTCAGAATTATTAAGAAATCTACAGGTGAACGGCAGTAATATTCAACAAGTGTTTTTAGCAGATGCACAAAAACGAAGACAAAATTGTGAGAACTCTGTTATGAGAAAACGGTGAAGTGTGATAATTGCATTTGAACTATATTGAAAGCAATCAGGAGCTAAATATTAGTAAGGCGTATTAATATCTACATTTGTATACCTGGTTTCCGATAGGCTGAATACGAACCCAAAAATCTCTAGAATCTGAAGAAATTCGAGTCATTTGGAAACTTGGACATCCCACTAGTACGTACAAAACAAGTGGCACGGTGCTCAATATACTTCTCCGAATTGAGCATACAATATCAATAACTGGACTGCGGACCCAAACCATTTTAAGTATAGTGATTTGAACAGACAAGTTGTGTCGTAACCTTCAGATTATGACTATTGTTCATAACATAAGGTGTGAACTTTTCTGTGGTTATTAGAGTTGTCTATGGTCAAGGTATACAAAGACTTACGAATTCTTGTCAATCATAACTTTAAGGCTTACATAATTTAGTGCAGATGTGGCTTAAGCTTTCCTAACACTCTGAACGCTTCCAATGGTTTTTAAATGTAACAATAAATAATATAAATAATTTTAAGACCTCATCTTGGGTACTGTGAACACGGACTTAATCCATGTTTCAAGGGGGCACAAGAAATGGACAGAGAACAAAGTTTAGACGCTAATTTGGTCAGAGATATCTCAAACCTTCCCTATAAGAGGTTAGAAAGTATAAAGCTCTTTTCATTATCATACCGTAAGAGCAGAGGCGATCTAATTTCAGCTTATCCTATGGTAACTGATGATTCACGTATTAACGCGATGAGACAAATTGCAAATGAGAGCTAAATACTCACACAAGATGGTCAACAAATAAAACTGTCTACCAAAACAAGTTGTATAAGCTTCCATAATAAACTCTTACTATTATTCTGAATTAAATCTCACTAATTCTGAAATAATTCTAACATTCTATAGTGAGTAAATTTTGAATCTGTTCTGAAATGGATTCTTTAATGGTATAGACTAGACCTCAGTGCTGGTTTTCAGCATGACTGCCACTACTTCAGCACCCCGTTCTTTTACTAGGCATTTTCAGGAGTAGATCAGAACTTACTGGGCTTCCTTATCAGCGTTGTTCCAGCCCTCACAGGACATATTAAGCACGGACTAGCGTTACTTCAGAACATAGTGGGTACATAAAATTTTCATTGACGATAAAAAAGGCATTATCGAAGAATAGGCTAGAATAAGTTTACAATTGTTGTAAGCTTGGGGATCTCGACGGACACAAATATTGCAAGGACCAACACAGGTTACAATAGCCCACCGTTGCTTGTCTCTGAATATTCAAACATATATATGAGTACGAATATGTAACAAGAGGAGTTCAGAGACTATCTGAAGTAAAAACGTTAATTGACATTCCGGAAAACATACTTGGTGTACTGCCTAATGACGAATGGCAAGAGTAAGGAATAGACACCAAAGTCAAAGGACCTTGAATCTACCATTTATATTCCCCTAGGTAAAAAGTGGCATTTATTTAGAAAAAAAGTATTTATAAGGCATATATGTAATAAAACTGAATTACACATATATATATATATGTATATCTGTAAGATGCTGTAAAAACTGGTCCCAGTTTCTCCAATTAATCGTGACATGCTAGGGACTGACGAAAACCTATGGGCAGGCAGGATACTTCAAATAAGTCACACCTAATCTCCTCACAGTCAATACACAGTCTTGACAAGAATTAAACGTGGATACGGATGTAAAGCAAGACCCTACTATTGTCATATTTGACAGGCCAATCAGTTACTTCGTCAAATTAATTCAGGAGTGATACACTCATCTGAAGGAGTCATACACTCCCCTCGATTATCATAACACCAACCATCCAGTCGGTAGTCAAATATTTCCAGTATGACATATCTAGATACTCGTGTCTAGAATCACTGTAAATGCTGTCCTAGAAGCTGCACCCTCTCTCTACAGCACTATGATATTCGACTGCTTTCAACACTTTGATGTCAATGAATCTAACTAAGTGAGCCAAGGATGTAACCACCAGTCAGTCACCTGTCGTAATCATGGCCCTGCACTTCGCCATCGAATGTGAGCAGGTTACCATAGATGACTGGTGTATTCAAGAGAATGGTCATTATAGTTGCCAGATATCTACACAAAAGTATTACTTCATCATTCCGAAGTAAACACTCACACTCCCAGTTGAAGCACAATACATGAAATGACTCATTACATGTCGAAAATCCATCAAAATATCGTCTATTCGCTTGGATAATCACTGCGAAGAACTTCACAATGGTAACATATTTCAGTGAAGACAACCTCACACACTTCAAATTTTGCCGCCTTATGAAAGAATAAGCGACATACTGGATAGGCTCAATGAATTCCTGTTGGGAGACGAATCACAGTCAGCTTGTGAGAAGCTCTGTATTAAACTAAACTATCTCCCACGTGTATAACATTTGCCTACCAACCAACCAACCAACACTGCTCACGCCTATGAAACAAAAGGATGACTGTTTTCACGCCACAATCACCACTACCTCTATTTCAGGATGATTGTTTCAACAGAATAACTAAGCAAACTTGGAGAAAAGTAATACAACGGTGGCGGTATAACACAGTAGACTTGAAAACACTCATGAGTAGTAAAAATAATAATAATAATAATTACAATGGTATTTAACAATAACACATAACTCTATAGGAAAAAAAAGGTGAAGAAAAATATGAACTTTGGTGTGCAGTATAAAGAAGTACTTGGAATTAATATCAGTAAACACACCTCTAGCAGATTGACGATTGTGTCAGTGAATGTAAACGTCACAGCAATCGAATAACACAGAAAACTAACTGAATCAACAATAACAAATATCAACTTGAGGATACATGATACTTTCCTTCTATCCGAATAACCCAATGGATAACAATAATAATAATAATAATAATAATAATAATAATAATAATAATAATAATAATAATAATAATAGTATTCTTAAGTGATAATATAAACGACCAAAATATGAATGACAACAATGATAGGCGCGCGACTAGTAGTAGCCTTACACAAACTGAGCCCTGGGCTATCAACTGGCTACACTCTTACTTCTCTAATAGGAAGCAGTACACGGTTTATAATTGTGTATCTTCCTCTCCTTTGCTTACTGAAGCTGGAGTTCCTCAGGGTGCTGTTCTTTCTCCGTTTCTCTTTTCCTTCTTCTTACATGATTTACCTCTCTCAGATGAAATCAACTTCGTCAAATATGCAGATGACCTGTCTGTATCGTTTCCCATTAAGTCTCAGTCAGACTGTCTCAAATTAAATAGCTTCCTGTCGGACATCAGTGAGTGGTCCAAACTAAATGGTCTCATGCTGAATCCCTCAAAATGCCAGACTATTGACTTCTCCCTTAGGCATAAACGACATCTACAAACACTAGTAAGTTCTCATGAAAACTGTTGCATTGAGGGGACTAAAATTGAAACTAAGTCTAATGCTAAATACCTCGGTCTAGTTCTATCTTCCGACCTTACTTGGTCATCTCATATCCTAATGATTTCTAAGAAAGTGTTCTGTCTTACCTACTACATTAAGAAACTTAGACAATCTGGAATCACCCAACCTCTACTTTCACAATTTGTCAACTCTTGTATCTTACCTATTCTACTTTACTGCTCCCCGTTAGTCTTTCCTGGTCTCCTGAAAAAGGACTATGCCATCCTGAGAAGGATGTTGAAGGTAGTCAGTAGGACTAATGGTGTAAAACTCAGTCAGCTCGTCACTACTTTAGTTGATAGGCATCTGAATACATGCGAAAAATGGTCAAAAACCATACTCTCCGACCCCCAACACCCTCTCTATTCCCAACTCTCGCCTTGTATCTCATCAAGTAAAGCCAGAAATCAGTATAAAATAATCTATGCTCGTACAACCAAGTACAGGAACTCAACGATACCATACTTGGCCCGTGTTCTAAGCGACAGAGACAATGTTAAGCGTGAAACTTATGACTTGCTCTGTTATTAACAACATAATTTTAGGCTCTTTTATTTCTCTCTTATTTTGTATTCTATAGTGAACTCCTTCTCAAACATACTTAGCTACCTAAAATATTAACATTGGCTTACTTTTCTGTACTTTACTGTATTCCTTCCTTTGTGTATCTACTGGTTCCGACTATATTAGCACTATGAGTATTACCAAATTGTCCTGTCATTAACCATCATGTAATTATTAGTTTTGTGGTTGTCTTTTTTCTATTTTTTTTTCGGCAATATTAACTGACAATCATTGGTTGTGAGCGCCATAGTCACCACCTTAAAAAAAAATTTTTTGTATTATTCAGGATTACTCACACTACCACCACAAACACTGCATTAGACTTTGGTAGACTTTTGTACTTTTTCGCATTTATAATTATTTTGTGTTTATCCTGCTTTTTTTTGCTGTTGGTGTCTTCAGATTTATTTTCTTTGTTTGTTTAATTACTTATTTTAAATGTCTGTAAAATTAGATGCAAATATTGTAGATATGTGCTGAAAATTCCACACTGTACCACTAGTACTGTTTCTGGAATAAAGCAAATTATTATTATGATTATCATTAGTAGTAGTAGTAGAATTACAATCCTAATGAACATCCATGATATGCTGCATTATCGTGCTACGGATCTTGCTGTGAAATTCACACATTGGACAGACAAACTCATCATCATCATCATCAATATCAGAGATGGACATAGTTGTGGCCTCTAATCCACTTTGTCTTCCTCTTGTGTTATCACCACCCCTCACATTATATTCATTAGTAATACCTGGTCGTCTCTCACAACCACTGTATCTATTGTAACTGCTACACTGAATACTTTCATATGTTGACTGTCTATTAAGAGTGGAATCATTAATCCGTATAGAAGCTGATCCAGATTGTAGTCTACCTGATATTTTCGAGTTCACTGATGGAGTAGAAGTAGTAGTAGTAGTAGTAGTAGTAGTCCGCGTCAATCTGATGGGTAGATTGTCATTTGCAGTTGGAGTGGTTACAAGCGTTGTTGGTATATTATTCAAAGAGGCATTGGGTGGAACAGACGTTGTGACTTCATTACAGATATTGGGAGTATTAACGACTTCAATTCCATGAGCTACCTTCGCATGTCTAATTAAGTCTTCGCGTGTCATACAGAATGTCGGACACAAATCACAACCAAGAAACTGTAAAGGAAAAAAACAAAACAACAAAATACAACAGTTGTATAAAGCCCATGGATTAGATAGATTCATTGATTTAAAAATAGAACTTGTGCACTGTGGTAAAGTATAATTCCATTGTGGGTAAAATCTATTTTGATAAAGTCCCACAGTGTTATACAGTAATATTTACTGATGACGTTTGAAGCACAACTTATTGCCTCTCGTAATCATATCAAGATACTCACACAACTTTCGAACTTCGTAAATAATACTTCACTGTATCACACGATGTGCCATATCAGATAAGCCAGCTTACATTAAACAAAGCTCACTGAGAATCTTTTGTGAGATTGGCCTAGTGTATTACCAATCTTTTTAAAAGATATTAACTAGTTAGAGAAAATGGGGATAGTAGCCTTAAGATCTATCCGAGATCCAACCAACTTCAGTAAAATCATTATACACTCTTCAGTATATTATAACACTACAAAAATGATCGGTAAGTCAGGCTATTTCAGCCTATCACAGAGATGCACATAATGCTGAATTTGCAATATTTTCGAGTAGTGCTAGTATTAGTAATAGTAGTAGTGTTCTCCAGACGTCCACTGGTCTACAGAAGCCTTGAGGACAACATCTCACACCTGACCACTTCTATGTACACATATCAGTCCACCTGTTGCTGTGGAGCCGGCCAGGGACATTGGTCGTTGGACGCGTATCCTGTCTGAAAGGGTTCCAGAACACCATCCTACAGTATAGATGTAAAAAGGTAGTAGTGGCTCTATAAGCAGTGACACAATCGAACACCTTGTCGAAACTGGTCATTGCATCTCAACAAACGCCTCTTCCATCAAAGTAATACACACAGTTCAGAACAACCTGCAAAAGGAAATAAACTTTCGTCTCCTTCCCATTGCTGAAGCCTTAGTCATTCAGGTAGAGAAACCGAAGATATTATGCATACAAAGGAAAATTATTCAACGACTTCTACTAGCATGGTAACAACCTTACTGATGTCTACTGACTTGATGTTTGTGTGCCTGCCTTTCTAACTCCTTATGACTTTTCTATTTCTTTAAAACTCCTACATAATTCCATATTTTGCTTCGTCTCTACGTACATCCTGATCACAACTCACCCATTAAATTATTCATCCTATTACGCAACTCTACTCTAATACACTTATTCAACTTTTATGGATTGACTAATATTAACAACTATGGTTGTGACAACTCATCACTTTTGTTACTGCCCTCTTGCATGAAAAAATTCGTGAATTAAATTTTGGTTTAGTGACTAATATGTTCGAAGGTTAACTGTTAGGTTTATGTGGACAAGTGACATGTACTTACTGTAGTCCTCACGTGTACTCACTTAAAAACGGGCTAACAATTGTAATGCCTTTTTTAGATTTTTTTTAATCAAAATCGGTTAAAAGCTGAGTACTGCTATTCTAGCACAATAGAACTACATTACAATAATATTTTCAAAGACTGTGGCTTATTCTTTTTTAACATCTATGATAGCATACTTTTTTTAACTTCAATGTTGAGATATGACTAACTTTAGTTGGAAAAATGCAGTGAATAACTTTGATACAAGAACACTTAAATAGAACAACATGTAAGTAAGAAACGAGCACTCACACAAAAAGCCGATCGTCTGCATTCGATTTATCAACCGCTTCCTTTAAAACAGTTGACAACGACTGTTCCGGGTATTTTTTCTGAAAAAAGGAAGGATTATAATAGCAATAATAATAATAATAGTGGATAAAGAAAATAACCAATCTGTTGAATATACAATAGAACATACACATTAGATTAACAAACCGATTACCTTAGGTGGTAAGAAAACGGATGACTAGTTACCGAACTGTAATAAATCAACTTCATCATCATCATTCAATAAGATCCTATTCTAAAGAAACATGTGGACACATGAAAATTGTTCATCTACTCTTCTACTTTCACTCTACTTTCATCTATAATAATAAATGTCATCTTTTTTTGACAAAGCTACATGACAACGATTGGATATCATTCTGTGAGCACCTACAAATATGCTAAACGACTCTAACATGAAGTTTTCAGCTTTTAGTAAACCTTATTGAAATATTACAGCAGTTAAGGTTGAAATCATGCAAAGGTATTGTAAGAGAGTCGGATAAACAAAATAATATTTCGGGAAATGTGAGACAACAGTTTACGACCATTGAAACCACTTACGTTATTATAGGTCAGTTTAACATGATATATGTCTATAGTGATACGACCCCATGAAACACTTTCTACGAATGAACGATGAATAAAATCACCTATTTAATGCAACTAGCAGAAATACCAGCCACTTGAATGTATAAAACTCAATCCAAGTAATAAGGGTGTCTATCTGCAGTCTGAGATATTTTGGTGGTATTTTGAAATACTATACAAACAAGGTAGAACTCAAGTAAAGAATTTCAGAGATGACGATGGGTGAGTAGATTTGACCTGTTGTAAATGACACTTCTTAATATCCCAATTATCTCAGCTCAGCCAAACAGCCATTATAATAAAAATTAAAAACTACATGAATCTAGTCCACGCTATGATTTATCCACACCCAAATTTGTCCCTTACAATCTAGATTCAGTCAACATTGGTCTCAAGGCTCACCGCGGTTTGATATCAGTCAGAGAACCATTGAACACGTGGATCACGTTATAATCGCAAATTGATAGAAGTTAGAATTCATGGGCCATTGAGTCGGGTCCCCGAGGCTGAATGGTCTACGAACTTCACTTGTAACCGGAAGGCCCTGGCTTCGAACTCCAGTGACTACATACTTCCGACGAGTCCCAGACTAGGACGAAAGCGCTGTCCAGTACTCCCTGGTTTTCAA
>OX235279.1:48987194-49005864 GCA_944472155.2 Trichobilharzia szidati | reverse complement strand
GTCACGAGAAGTATTTCCAACGGATTTTCATCAACGGCTGCCCTCACTAGCTCCATATTGGGGATCCGATGGCCGGCGGTAATAATTGGTAACAACAAACTATGAGAATAAATCAAACAGTAACTCTTTCCTCACCAAATATACGATAGGAAATTGTGGTGGATCTAACTCATCCTGAGGAGTCCGCTGAATGAGGTCATGCGACAGGCCATCGCTCAGTTGGACATACGAATGAGAACGACGAGTTGGACATCGGTTCAAGGGTCACAAAGAGGAGAGCGTCTGAGCGGTCCTCCAGTCGCTGTGGGTAATAGGGTAGCCACCTAGAGTGGAGAGCGGAAATCAGAACAAGGCGGAGATATGCTGCTGAAGAACTATTCTCTGTTGAGAACATAAGGGAGCGATAACAATAAGTCTACACTGATCATATCTGTTGTCTCTATTATGTCTCTTTTAGCGAATAGACGGGGCATTAACACTGTCTTAACACACTGCATACTCCCAAAAGCATACCGCCAACGGACTTATGACTCCCTCTGAAGTCAAACTAAGCTACTGTGAGGCATGGTAAGTTCGGCGGTTTTCCATTGTCTAAACTATCTGTGTAATTTCAGGTTGGTTAAGTAGCGTGCAGGGATTGGTCACCCAAGACGATGCAGTGGATCATCAATAGGAATAGTCCCTCACTCTCACATGATTGTGCAATGATTGGCTACAAATATGATCCTTGACCTTGAGTCTTCGTTATAGTAATAATATATATATATATTTATTCCTATCTATGTAGGACACATCAGTTGTACAGGCATGGATAGGTAGCTCATGACACTTGTGTGACCATCATGATAACATGCTCTTTGCTCTCTGTTTCAGATCTTTCCTTGACGTTCGGGATTGCATAAATGGCGAGTCCGCCAACGAGAAACTTTCTTCTTCGAAGTCTCGAGTCACTGAGGCTTCGAAGAACACTTCTCCTGTCAGACAGACGGCATCTAACGAGGTTGTTGACCAGTTGACTGAAGCTATGGCTCGAGCTTTTCAATCAAATCAGCATGTGTCGCGTTATGTCTATCCTTTACCAGATATACTGGAGGTCTGGAATGACTTCGATTTGTGGTTGGACAAGGTGTGTCCACACGTAGACCTGATGCGCGTGCCTCATCCAAATGCATTCACCACCGATTGTGTTAGATGGTCCCTATAAATGAGCATAATTGGTTTGGATTATGCGCACGTGCCCTTGATTACCCTTCTGAGTACTCTAGGAGTACGTATAGTGCCACCAGTACCTTATACAGAGTCGCTGAAAAAACTCAGCTAGTGCAACCAGAAACAAGGTGAATCCATCAACCAGTTCATCTTGCGTCTCCAGGAACCACATGTCCACAAGTCAACGCATTGGGATGTCGACACAGGACAACAAAGTACGCACACAAGCCCAAAGCACAGTGGAAGAGATGTCCATCAACACAATCCATTTCAAGAAACGACTACTACTACTGCGGGCAGTTTGTTAAGCTTGCCGAAAATTGTGGGCACAACACAGGTGAGTCACATTCTGATATAAACTCTATACCTATGGTTTACCTAATCGGCGTCACCTCCCCCCCCGAAAGTTCCAGGATTTATGGGTGACAAGATCTGTGTTGTGTTAGTAGATGTAGGACCAACTTGTTCTGTCGGACATTCCTCATGTGTTCCAGAGACTCTTAGGCACACAATTGGGACTCGCAAGCTGCGGCCTACGACAGCCAATGGAGGCTGCATGCAACTCAAGCGAGTGGTCCTGCCATCTCCATCATTATGGACATTGTTCCTTTAGCACTCTTTCATAGTATCTCCTCGGGTGCCGTGGCAAGTAGTTATAGGAGTCGACCTCATGGCAAAGCCGTCCGGGACAACAGACTGCAGTCGGAAGACACTTATACCGAATGACAGTTTCATTCCATTTATTATGAAGAACGACTTGGAGCACGGCACTGTTGGCGTGCAGGGCGATGTTATGATCCAGAAACAGAGGGTGGTGACTGCCACAGAACTCGCACTTTCAGAAACTACAAACTGCTAGACCGTTATGTGAACTGTTACCAGGAGGAGCTGAATAAGTTAGCTGATGAGCTGTTAGAGAAGAACCTCATCAAACCGGCCGTATCTCCATGGGTTTCCCTGAAGTTAGTTAATAATTCGAGCGGAACACTTCGGTTGTGTGTAGATTATCGCAAGTTGAACCAGTTAACTAGATGAGATTATTTTCCCCTGCCACGTGTAGACGACACTTTTGATCCAGCAAAGTTTAGGAAGTTAAAGACTGGCCACTCCCAAATTCAGCTCCCGAGTTACATAGTTGTTTAGAGTTAGCCTCATATTATAGACGTTCTCTACTCAACATTTCTCTACTTGCAGCTTCTCTATTCCGCATTCCTAAGAAGAAGAGTTACGGTTGGACAGCATCAGCTACTGGAGCCCTCGAAAGACTTAAAGATTGTTTACGTGGCTTTCTTATCCCAGCATATCCGAACGTTTCTGACCAGGCAGGTCCGCTCATTATAGATACAGAAGCTAGCGACGTGGGTATCGGGGCTGTTCTGTCCCAAAAGGATGCAGATGGAGCAGAAAAGGGGGTAGTCAGTACAAGTCGAGCACTCAAAAAGAGTGAAAGAAATTACTGCATCACGCGGAAAGAAATGCTGGCGCTAGGCAACCTCGTTAAACACTTTAGAGCATATATCATCGGCAGGTGTTTCGCTGTAAGGACTGATCACAAAGCCCTTAGCTGGCCACATAACCTCACAGAAGCTGAGGGTCAGTTTGCTGGATGGCAAAAGCACATGCAAGAGTACGACTTCGAATGCAAACACAAACATGGAAAAAATCACGGAAATGAAGATGCAGTGCCAAGAAAACCTACTAGGCATCACGGTAACTGTCCATCATGCATCTAAATACAAGTTTCCCTGCTCCAACTAGAGGCCCATAATTAATATAGTTGGCCCGAACTTCAATCTACAGGCCCTGAACCGGCTCTCATTTACGTGAGTATTCGAAGTGGAGACGAATGACCGACAGCTCAGTCAGGGTATAAGTAAGCTTGAGTGAGAAACTCGGTGTTTATGTTCTCCTTGGGACAACTTGAAAATTATTGATAACATCCTGTACTACCACTTTTAATCGCCGCGTTATGGCCCTACAGTCGGCATTACCTACACTGCTGTTGTCTGTACATCAGCAGTTAGTCCACCATGCTCAGGTGAGATGATAGAAGCAGCTAAAGGCGTTATTGGTGGCGACATCAGAGGAAGGATATCTTGAATTTCTGTGACTCTGAGGCTCCGCACACACATTGTGAGAACCCATTATTACTGGCTATCCAAATGACTTAGTGCAAGTAGACTTGGTTGGACCACTCCCACCAACCTCCTGAAATAACTACATTTTATTCATGCTAGACCACTATACCAATGGTTTGAGGCTATCGCGGTTCCGCAAGTTGATGCTGCAACCATTTCAGAACCAACTTTCAGGCAGTGGATCAGCCGCTGGGGGGGGCACTACTTCAGCTACACTCAGATTGATGATCCAATTTTGAAAGTATCGTTGTCGGCGAACTCTATCGCATAACGAGTATTCGTAAGCCCGCACTAATGCGTACCACCCGTAAGGAAACAGCTTGGTTGAATACACTAATCGGACACTTAGATCATTCCTGCACTTATTCGTAGACGATGACAACCCCAGGGAATGTGACTGATCACTCTCGTGGTGCTCACTGGCGTACAGAGCAAGCATTCACCAAGCAACGCGTCAAACGCCTAATTATATGATTGACAGTGGTGAACTCCGGTTACTTATCGGTCTGAATTCAAACACACTAGGAGGGGAAGCGCTGACTGCATCAGAATACGTTATCAGACTGAGACGAAACCTGAACAAGGTGCACCAAGTGACTAGTGATATACCTCCAACAAACCAGAGGTACCAGAAAGTATACTATGATAGGAAAGCACATGGACCACCTGTGGAGCCAGAAGGCAATGCAATGCTACTGAAGGAGGCACCACGAAAAGGGAAGGCTCTTGAATTGCATGAACGCTGGGAATGACCATATACTGTAGTGGAAGTACTTAGTGACTGCACCTGTACGATACAGAGAACCAATTCCGCTTATAGTCTAGTCAAACATTTCAATTTCGGCAACAAGCCTTAGTTCAGGCAATTCCTGCAGCAACAAGCACCTAACATTGTGGGCAATGCCCCTATGGGAGAGGGGTAGTGTAAGGCATGGTAAGTTCGTCGGTTTTCCATTGTTTAAACTATGCTTGTCTAATTTCAGGTTGGTTATGTAGCGTGCAGAGAGTGGTCACCCAAGACGATGAAGTGGATGACCAATAGCAATAGCTCTCCATCGCACATAACTATATAATGATTGGCTGTCAATATAATCCCTGTCCATGATTCTTCGTTCTAACTAGCACGCGGCAACCAGTGGTATCGAAAATACTGGAAAGTATTATTGATGATCACATCAGGGAATATCTCGATAGGTCTAAAATACTCCATGAAGCCCAACACGGTTTCAGGAAAGGCAGATCCTGCGTCACTAACTTATTATCAGCTTGGGACGAATGGACATCATGCTGTGACATGAATGTTCCAGTCCATGTGATCTTTCTAGACTTTCAGAAGGCATTTAACACAGTTCACCATGACCTTCTCCTACACAAAATAAGTCAGGCAGATATAGGTAAACCACTTCTGTTATGGACGAAGGAATACCTAGCTGAAAAGAAATATGGCACTGAGGTCAGTTGAATCCGATGATCTTGGCACGGCTCGTCATCAGGATTGTCTCAGGGTTCTATCCTACGACCACTGATGTATTTGATTTTTGTCATTGACATACCATGCCATCTAAGCTGCCTGACTTTTCTATACGCTAACAACGCAAAGATATGGAGGGCGATAAAGTGTTCGGAGGACTCAGATAGGCTGCAGGCAGACCTAAAGGTTCTGGAAGACTGAGCGGTAGCCAGTGGCATGACTTTCAACCTGAAAATGTACAAAGTACGCACCTGTAGGCTGCAACGAAAGCTTGTCCTGTACAACGTTGGAGCGTGACTGAAGTCTAGTTCTAACGGGAAAAAAGAACACAAGCGTGAATCACACGGGGAACGTAGCGAGGGAGTATGCAGTCATACACTTTACACATAGACAATTAGGTGCACTCACTCCTGAGCTCTTTCTAAAGTTTTACAAAGCGTACATCAGACCACATCTTGAAGTGCATAATATCATTGCACTCCCACTGCTTTGAAGAGACGCCAACCTCTTGGAAAGAGTCCAACGACAGGCAACAAAAGGAGTGGTTGGTCTCCGAAATAAACCATAGGATGAAAGGCTGAAGAAATTAGGCCTATTCACACTTAGCCACCGTCGGCTTAGGGGGGATTTGATTACTGCCTACAAAATAACAGATGACCAGAATCACCCAAACAAAGGTGTTCTGCCATTGAGTAGGTATAGGCTTCCTCGTGGAAATCCTAGAAGGATAGCTCATCAGAGGGCAAGGACCCGGGTGCGCTCCCACTTTTTTCCCTGCGGGTTTACCGTCCCTGGAATTCCTTACCGGCAGATGTAGCTATGGCACCATCTGTGGACGCCTTTAAGCGAAGGCTGGACAACCATGCAGCAACACAAGGACTGCATCCAAATGGCCTATCCCCTTAAAATCGCATGCACCATTCAAAGGTAGACAATTAAACTGGTCGTTTTACTTATTTACATTCTCTTTCGTCTTACTCTTCTGACACTACACCTATAATTATCATTATTACCGGTATATATACATATATATATATTTACCGGTTGACTGACTGTTGTTACGTTTTCTTATTCTTTTTCTGTCTGTTAGTCTGAATACCTTCACTAATTACATCTATTATTATTATTATCTCTTTTCTATTGACGATGATACCGAAGGACCAACTGGTGAAAGGATCAACTCCATTCACAGTAGTAACAGTCTTAACACACCTAATTCCACAAACCACATACAATTAATCCCTGCACTACTCCTTTGGGAGTCAACCAAAGCTACGACAGTCGAGTGGCGGGGCGAGCTACGCAGACGTTTACCGGAGATCAGGAACCTCTACCTCACAATCAAGAGGCGAGCACAAAGAAATCAAATTGGTTTACACTAGCTCGTAAAAACGATATTGGATATTGGATATGTGACCACCCTGCCAACGTACTCTTTGCTCTCTGTTTCAGATCATTGCTTGACGATTTGGACTACACTACGTCAGTCGAGTGGAGGGACACACAACGCCCCATTCGACTGAAGATCAAGGACCTTCACTCTACAATCGAATAGTTTATATAAAGAAAGCGATTTTGTTTACACTGACTCTTTAGATGTGCTCCTCTTATGCCGCGTTTTACAGAGTTCGCAATATGATACTGCAGTTTCATTAGTTAGTGAAGACGTACGTTCGAATAAAGTGAAACTCATCATTTTATTTTGTTTCATTCTATAACGTAGTGGTACTTTTCACTAAGTCAGACTTCATAAGATGAATAGGAGAATATATGGTGTTTAAATAATTAGTCACGTGATTGCTCCCAGTCGGTTAATACACCTGCAGGTGTATTGCCCATGGGCAATGTGGCCAAAACGTGGGTTAAATGGATAATTTTGATCGGCAAACAGGTGAGCAAAAGATGATGTAAATGCCACATATTTTACCCACTTAGCCCATATTGGGCTAGATACTGTTGCTCTCTAGAGATCTTATTCTTACATAGCATAAGTTATAGTGATTGTTAATATGGCTGCTGAAAATAGCCTTAGAGAAAGCTCCAAAATACTATGTTCTGTAGTCACAAGAACTTCAGCCAGAGGAGACAATAACTCAGGGACAAAAACCCCATCTTGCCTGCCTATTCTAAAGACCATTGTACCTTGTAGTACCCCTATACCAACTATAAACATAAGTTTTTAATCTAATTTGCATACTCATATTATATGTTTACACATACCGATTTTATATGTACTTCGTAAACATTTGTCAATTTACTGTTTAACGTTACCTTGATACAATTTCGAAATTTGACTACTGCTATAATACACGATTACACTCTTCACAAGTGCCTTCTGATTTTACGTTGTGGGCGTCGAGTAGCCACAACGTCTACGCACATTAATAAACGTGAAGAAGTACTAGAAAATACGTGTACGCTAATTTAGTCAAATAGAACACGCAACAACCTCTCGCCTGTTCTGGTACCACAGCTACATTGCCACAATCTAGCACTGAAACGACACAGGCAACACCAGGTGGACATGATGCTACACCTGTATCCATTGGAAGCCAGTGTGTGACACACGGCAAAACAAAAAACAGACGCTCAAGACATCATACGACCTCGAAAGCATCATCTAGAAAAGGAGATGAATGTCAGGCGTGAAGTGTTATTGTTTCTAAAACTGACTCGGCATTTGAATGCAATTTTCGTGAACGATGGGTACACGGCCGTTGTGACAAAGGGGTGTCAAAAGCATATTATGAGTTTATGTGGAATAACCCGTGCCCGTGGCTCTGGTGCATCTGCTCACTTTGTCACCCTGGTACAGCCTCACACAGCGTGGCTGCAGATAGCAGAAACATCAGGCCACTTTTGTGTTTCGACACAGTCGCATACAGCTCTCTACCCGCTGACACAACACTACCAAAACATAGTAAAAACACTAAGAAGAACACTCCAGCCCAACCGACTGGAAATACCAATCTTCATAGAGTGAAGACCCCCAAGGTTACACCTACGACATCAGGGGAAGATGGAATTGCCAAAGCACCACTCGCATTCACCAGCAAGCATGACAGCATAGCAAGGGCCAGTCAGGACCTGATGAAGTCTAAAGTGACTGACCCTGCAAAGGAGGAGAAGCAGCCAAAAACCAAACCTAAGTCTGAGGTCAGTCGGTCGAATTCCCTAATACTGTTTAATGTACCCATGTGCAATGATAGCTTACTTGAACAACTGGCCCTGTTTGATCAGGAACAGTGGTCCAATTTGTTCAATAAATTAGGTTTGAACATCAATTCAGAAAAATTGTACATGGGTGTCCAGATACCTCAGGGTAAGCCACCCTATTAAGGGTTACACTGGACTCTGCCGAAGAGACTGGAAGGATACTGTTACTGGCTCAATTACTAGCTATCGACAGGAGTTCCAGCATCAGAGTAAGACATAATAGGCCATAGGCTAACAGGTGAATGGTGAAGTAGTCAGCAGAACTGATACCTCCTACTTCCATGGTCATAACCGGTGTTCCGGAGCTGAAAACTGGCACTGCGTGTGAAAGACACATGCATGGCGTACTGCAATGGAGACGGCTGTCATCTCAGATGACCCTTGGTGCTTCTAGAGCAATATCGATTTTCCGACTACCTCGCTCCGCTCATCTCACACCGATTAGCTGCCCAAGGCTGCTAAGTCTCAAATTCAACTCCTGGGAACAGTCGGCCCTAGTAATCCAACGGTGGTACCAGACCAATGGTAAATTGGAACGACACATCTGATGCTGCGAAACCAAACCTGAAAAAATAAGGAGGCAGCAAACTGAAGCCTTAATACGTCCCCAAGCCTCAGTGACACTAGAGTAATGCGGTACTGAGAATGACAGTCAGTGTCACCCAAGTGTCCTACCCGAATCCGAGGACAACGATAACAACGGACCGGTTCCATTGTAATCGGGCCAGTGGACGCAACGACAACTACTCCAAAACACGCTGAGGTTGTGAAACTCACTGTCAGCTGCCTTTAAAGCAATGTAAGAGGGCTAACAGGGAAAGTAGGTGAACTCAGAAACCTCCAGTCACACCTAGACCTTAAAATAATAATCCTCACTGAAACCTGGCTAACCCCCACTATCACCGACAACGAAATCAGTGTACGTGATGTGGTTCTGGTCAGGAGAGACACGGACAACAAGGAAGGAGGGGTTGCTGTATACTTTGACAAGCAACTTAAATGTGTACGTGCATTGGAACCACCACTTATTGAACTCCCAGACTCCATTTGATGTCATTTCACCGTAGGCCACACCAAGCATTTACTTGGTGGCATCTACCGATCTCCCACCTGTGGGGCAGAGCACAATCAGCTACTGCTCAGAACTATCACAGGGATACGAGACTTGGACAATGACCAAATCACCATTGCTGGAGATTTCAATGCCCCATCACTGAACCTCGGCTCGGGGTATGCTAAGGGAAAATTCGGTCGAAATCAACTGCAAACCATTCGAAATACAGGACTGACTGAGAATGTTGGAGACGACACTAGGTGGGGCCCTAGTGGAAAGTCATCGAAACTAGATTATATTCTAACTAGTGGCCAACTACTCGTCGAAAAGGTCCAGATCATAACTCCTCTAGGAAGTAGTGACCATGCAGTCATAGGTTTCGATCTCGTTCTCCATGAACATTTGCAGTGGGACGTTACGCAACCATGTCGGTGTTACAGCGAGGCTGACTATGCTGAAATGCGGAGGCTCTTGTCCGATGCAGACTGGCCCTTAGCATGGGATGAGCTGTCTGTGGATGAACACTGGGAAGCAGTAAAAAGGATTATTCATACAGTTATCTCGGATACCGTCCCTTTAGTTACAACACAGCCCAAAAGAAAGTCATCGTGGTTGAAGAGAGGCACGCAGCGCATTCTGCAAGCAAAGCGGAAGGCCTGGTTTACGTGGCGCGTATCTAAGAACCAGATCGACCGTGATGCATACCTGGAACTCAGGAACCGGTGCAACATGAGAGTCAGGAGGGACAGGAGGTCATTTCAGGCTAACCCTGCGAAAAAACTCCTGGCGAACCTGGAAAGCTTTTATCGATTCATATTGGGAAGAAAACCAACCAGCTAGGAGGCATGCGCCTCAGTAGATCCAAACGGTCAATACCTCACTAGTCTGGAGATGGTTGAAACATTCAGTTTAGCCTTCGCCAAACAGTTAAGCAGCGTTGTGGGTATTACTGGTACGGACCTAAATGGTGGCACTACTATTTCCCCCAAGGAAAACCTAGTGGCTTCTCCCCAAATGAACCTGGCAATTGTACTAGGGAAGCTATGAGGCCCACATCTGGAAAGTCACCAGGTTGTGACGGCATCAGGCCATCTGTTCTGAAACAATGCGCCGAAGCTCTCTGTATTCTCCTATGTGACCTGCTCCAACACTCGATGGATTCGGGTAAACTGCCAAGGGAGTGGAAAAGAAGCATCCTTTCTCCGATCTTCAAGGGTGGGGATAGGCAAAATCCCACTAGTTATAGACCAGTAGCTCTACTCCTTCGATAGGGTTAACAGACTCCATGAAGCCCAACCGGGTTTCAAGAAAGGCAGATCCTGTGTAACAAACCTACTATCAGCTCGAGACGATTGAACATCATGCTGTGACATGAATGTTCCAGTCCATTTTGTCTTCCTAGACCTTGAGAAGGCATTTAACACAGTTCACCATGACCTTCTCCTACACAAAATAAGTCAGGCAGATATAGGTAAACCACTTCTGTTATGGACGAAGGAATACCTAGCTGAAAAGAAATATGGCACTGAGGTCAGTTGAATCCGATGATCTTGGCACGGCTCGTCATCAGGATTGTCTCAGGGTTCTATCCTACGACCACTGATGTATTTGATTTTTGTCATTGACATACCATGCCATCTAAGCTGCCTGACTTTTCTATACGCTAACAACGCAAAGATATGGAGGGCGATAAAGTGTTCGGAGGACTCAGATAGGCTGCAGGCAGACCTAAAGGTTCTGGAAGACTGAGCGGTAGCCAGTGGCATGACTTTCAACCTGAAAATGTGCAAAGTACGCACCTGTAGGCTGCAACGAAAGCTTGTCCTGTACAACGTTGGAGCGTGACTGAAGTCTAGTTCTAACGGGAAAAAAGAACACAAGCGTGAATCACACGGGGAACGTAGCGAGGGAGTATGCAGTCATACACTTTACACATAGACAATTAGGTGCACTCACTCCTGAGCTCTTTCTAAAGTTTTACAAAGCGTACATCAGACCACATCTTGAAGTGCATAATATCATTGCACTCCCACTGCTTTGAAGAGACGCCAACCTCTTGGAAAGAGTCCAACGACAGGCAACAAAAGGAGTGGTTGGTCTCCGAAATAAACCATAGGATGAAAGGCTGAAGAAATTAGGCCTATTCACACTTAGCCACCGTCGGCTTAGGGGGGATTTGATTACTGCCTACAAAATAACAGATGACCAGAATCACCCAAACAAAGGTGTTCTGCCATTGAGTAGGTATAGGCTTCCTCGTGGAAATCCTAGAAGGATAGCTCATCAGAGGGCAAGGACCCGGGTGCGCTCCCACTTTTTTCCCTGCGGGTTTGCCGTCCCTGCAACTCCTTACCGGTAGATGTAGCCATGGCACCACCATTAAGAGAAGGCTGGACAATCATGCAGCAACTCAAGGACTGCGTCCAAATTGCAAATCCCCTTAAAATCCCATACAACATTCAAGGGTGGACAACTAAATTCGTCGTTTTACTTTCTTACATTCTTTCTCGTCTTACTGTCCTCGCGACTGTCTGTTTTTACGTTTTCTTTATTTCTTTTTCTGTCTTTTAGTCTCAATAACCTACACCAATTATACCTGTTATTGTTAGTATCATCGATTTTGTGTTGACGACGATACAGGAGGACTACCTTGTGAAAGGATCAACTCTATTCACAGTAGTAACAAAGTGTAAACACACCGTAAACTACGAACAACATATAATTAATCCCAGCACCAATCCTTTTGGAGTCAACCGAAGTTAAGACAGTCGAGTGGCGGGACGAACTACGCAGAAGTTTACCAAAGACCAGGAACCTTTACCTCACGATCAAGAAGTGTACACAAAGAAATCAAATTGGTTTCTGCTAGTTAGTAAAAGTGATATTGGATATTGGGATTCAAGAGTTCGGCCAACGAACCTCTTGAATTATACCAAAGCCTTATCGAGAGAGTTACATATATGAGCACATTTAGACATATGCATCTTTTATACTCTGGTGAGCATAAACTACAGTGGCCACCAAATTATGTTGAATAAGCCATGAATGCAGTGTAATTCTACAAAACTTAGGTTTTGCTTCAACAGTCTTCTCTTCATCTGATTTACCCACTTCAAAAGACTAGGGCTAAGTGATAGGATCTCGCGTATGCTGTTGTGATTAATTAGGCGATCAATCACTTCTCACATCCGTGAGGCCGACTTTATTGTTGTACAGAAAATGTACAACAGTCAGATCAGAGTTACGTGTTAAGGATATGTTTTGGACTGGAGTTAAGTGTTATGTCTCAGATTATGATTACTGTCGAGGGTAAGAATCATGTAGCACGCGTATATTAAACCTGACTGCATTACAGTCACGCAGGACAACCCCATTAGGCAGTCAAGACGCTGACAAACAAGTTTTGAAACCAATGAAGCCTTAGAAATCACACTGATGGTTATTATGCATATAAAGTTAGATAAGGGGATCGACCAAACTCTCAGCAAATCAGACTGAACGGCAGTTGATAAAGTGTGTTTGTTTACTTTCCTGAAAGTGAACCACCTCACACAGAATAGCATTTTATAATTATTAAGATCAGTTTTCTCCACAAATGAACGCTCATTATCAGTGAAAGGCTGCCACAAGACTACCCGATACTCTATAAGTTGTCCTCTAAATAAAGAATGAGAAACAGATCATTGCCATTTTCTACACTGTTTGGAAAAACTAAATTGAATGTTGTTTCGATGATTCGTGTGGATATGTCTGACTACACGTATCAAATTCCCATACTGACATCCATTATGTCTGTTTTGTAGTTCAACATTGCTTATACTCTTTCGACAAAGTAATCTAGTTATCCCGCATAAAATGTATGTTCCGTATTGATGTTGCTGCACAATATTTTATTGTTAGGATACCAGGGATCATGAAGAAATGGCCTTGTGTTACATGACAGTAAATCAAGTAAACCATTGATAGTCATCACCGAATTCCGAACGCTTGTACAGCTCACGTAACATATATGCCATTAGAGGCTAAGGGTTTTGACGTTCACGGATAGTACAAAGTATACTAACGCAAGATCCAATAGCCACAACTTCTGTAGTACTCGTTCCGCGTAGAGCAAAGGCAAAGCGAAACACCAGAATTGACCGTCGAAATTGTGAATTATATTTCGGGAGCAAATCGGAGTGCGAGATGATTGCTTGGCTAGCTAGGGATCGTGCATGAACGAGCGAACGTAACACTCTGGCGTGCCAAATGGCGTGGATGCTTGACCGGAAACCTTCAGCTAAACAAATCGACCAAAACAGCGAGGGTCAGCATCCAATGTCCAGTGGTGAACGCTGCGGCCAATAATTCTGGCAGATTACCTACCGCTACATACCTCAGTTTATAGTCACAGTATAGAAGTGAGTCGCTATGATTTAATGCACTTCAGATTGACATTTGTAATTAATTTTGATGATAAGCTGGATAGTCTGAGTTAGATGTAAAGTAATAGTAATGACTTCTAATCGGAAAGCAAAAGGGAATTTCAACACCTTAGTACATACTTCTTCAGTCTAATCAGGACGTCTGACATCATTATAGCCTGTAAACGCTTCAAGTTAACTGTTGGTTAGCTGTAAGGCCTTTGAGAAAAAAAATGGCGTCCCTGTGTCCAGTTACGCAAATATCTTGACTTCGTTAGTAATGAACTTCTATCAGTGGAATGTCAACCTCGTATATATGATTGAATTAAAGGCACTAAGGTGTAATTAATGTTCTATCGTGGTTAAACAACTACATTGTAAACCGTTTTGAAAACCTCTAAGAGAGGTGAGTAACATTTACTGTGTAGTCGTTGTTAACATATTCGATTATAAAAGGAAAGGCATTCAGTGAAGAGCTACTCATCTTTTCGATGATATCATTCTCAAGCTGTACAATCATATATATATATATATATATCACAAAGAGAAATATTTCCAAAGATATGTAATGAGAATTGTGAATTTTATGCAAAAATTACGTAATGTAGCAAGCGTTAATTGGTTAGAAACTGAAATAAAGTTAAATAAGTGGATTGAGTAACGTTATCTAATCGACGGGCTTGCCATTGCTTCTACGGTTTGAAGAAGTTTGATTTGTACTCTTTCAGCGAGATTCCCAAGAAATTGCGTAGATGACTTTGAAGTAGGTTTGTGAGTTGGCTTGGCGTTCTCATCTTATCAGATGTTCCAGAATAGAGCTACGGCAGAAGAATCTATTTCCTCCTTGATAAAACCTTGACTGTAGGTGAGTGTTCGATGATACGCCTGGATAGCAAATGTTGGCTGGGTACCACCGACATACTTGGCTCCACATGAGCAAGTGAATTGTTAAATGCACTTTAATGAGGCCAACAGCTGTAGCTTATGCTTCAGGTCTATGCGAATCATTGGTTTCGTAGAGAAAGTTAGTCGAAGTTCAGCTGCGAAGGAGGTTTTCTTCAGTGAGCAGCCGGACAGGGAGTTTCTCAGTATTTCTACCGGTGAGTCTTCGTCGAATTGTAGGTTCAAGTATATTCGATTGGTTATAACACTACTGGTTATCATTCTTAAATCTCATTCCAAACATAGTGTATTACCCTTTCACATCCACTAATCATATGGGGTTCCCAAACCAACCCATTGTGTATTTCATATTAATTGGAAAAATGTCCAAGTACGTTGTGATAAGCAGTTGGGTGAAAGTCAGTTTTACGATCACTACTTCAGCATTGAGTGAATTAGTGGAAGACAATAGAGGAGAAGTACTGAAAAGTTGATACTGACTCGTATTTTTATCATGGGGATACTAGAATGCTTTTTCATCTAGTAATCTCACAACTATTTCTTCTCTTTGAATTGAACGAAGACTACGAGTCACTGAGATTCATTTTCAACAGTTAAGCAAGCAAACTAGTAATCGATTTCAGGAGATTTCTAGCAACCGACACATGAACACATGAAAGGCTTACCTTCCAAATGATATTTTCAAAACTTGTGGCTCATAGTCAAATGAATGCACTTACATAACTTTCAAACTTTGACCATATAATTCCATTCTCTCTTATGCTTTCACGTTGGTAGTAATATTTAGTAATACACACCTCTGGTATTGGTGGTAACTTCCGTTTGAGGTCGTGAGTATAGATTCCATGAACGAAGACTCCGTAATCAATTTGTTTTTGAGAACAGTAGCTCTACCGCACCCTATTGTATGGTTGCGTGTTAATGCATTCATTGGATTTGATTAGTATTTTCGTAATTGACCCATCTCCTTGAAGTCATTTATTCTACACCTAGTTAAATTCTTATGTTCCGGCTTACTGGTTTGGTCTATGTAGTCGACCTCGCAGTCACTACATGGGATTTCGTAGATAAAATTATTTTGTCCGATTGTGTAAGTATGCTCCATTAGCTTACAGAGCTTGTTTCGCAGAGAGTTTGTTGGTTTGAATACCAGCATAGTTGCTGTTCTGTTAAGAATCTTATGTTGGATTTTAGATGTCATTTGCTTATATGGTAAAATTGTAGGTGCCTCAAATACTTTCCCACTTATCTTGTGGTCTATAGTTTCGCTACTATCTTTCCTTCGCTTGTGAGCTTCCGTGATCTACTCTATAAGCTGTGTGGGATGGCCGCTTAGCACTAACATTTTGTCTGACTAATTCACTTAGCTGTTCAGGTTTTCTAATGCACTACTCAGAGTTATGGCACTGTTTGTCAGACATTCAACTAAACCTGTCTTCACAGATAACGGATGAGATGAATTAAAGTCTAAATATCTACTAGAAAGCGTAGACTTTTATAAACACTAGTGCCTAGTTCACCTTCTTCTGTTCACTTTATTTTGCAATCGAACACAGCCAGTTCTCCTTGTTCATTTTATGACTCAAAAGTGAACTTTGTTCCCCTAAATATTGAGTTTATATGTGTGAAGAAAGTAAAGATATCTTGTGAATGTAACTCTGTGAAAGTGTCATCCACAAATGTCCACCATATTATCTTTGGAGTAGGATTAAATGCATTAAGAGCGATATTCTGCCAAATATCAAAACTAACCGTTTTTCATTATTCCTTATTCGAGTGTCATTTAACTTCTTTTTCGTTTCATATGAGTTGGTTAAGCAAGAGCTTGAACGATTTCTGATGGGATATAATATTATTAGATGGTCGGAATAGAGGTATCTCTAGATCCAAGTAATGGTCTTATAGGATAAACCTTTTGGTGCATCATAGTGTCAAATCAAAATATCTACTACAGTCCTACAGGAGGTCAATCGCGAGCCCGAATAGCTCAGTGGTAACGTCTCTGACTGCAGCACTGGGTGACGCGGGTTCGAATCTCAGAAGGGACATGAGTTCCTTCAAGGTTGCAGATACGCCTTGCTGACGAGTGCCAACTAGCACGAAACCTAGGTCCAAGGCTTCCTGCCGATTGCCTCCAACCACCTAATATCATCACAAACTATGTACACCGTGATGGCGAGCTACCTAGAATGGTGGCCACATTACAACCTGACTGATAGAATTCAGTCTTCACCAAAGAGAGGACTAGACGCATAACACTAGTTCATAGTGTCAAATCAAAAAACAATGTCTAGGAAGACAAAATGGACTGGAACATTCATGTCACAGCATGATGTTCAATCGTCTCGAGCTGATAGTAGGTTTGTTACACAGGATCTGCCTTTCTTGAAACCCGGTTGGGCTTCATGGAGTCTGTTAACCCTATCGAAGGAGTAGAGCTACTGGTCTATAACTAGTGGGATTTTGCCTATCCCCACCCTTGAAGATCGGAGAAAGGATGCTTCTTTTCCACTCCCTTGGCAGTTTACCCGAATCCATCGAGTGTTGGAGCAGGTCACATAGGAGAATACAGAGAGCTTCGGCGCATTGTTTCAGAACAGATGGCCTGATGCCGTCACAACCTGGTGACTTTCCAGATGTGGGCCTCATAGCTTCCCTAGTACAATTGCCAGGTTCATTTGGGGAGAAGCCACTAGGTTTTCCTTGGGGGAAATAGTAGTGCCACCATTTAGGTCCGTACCAGTAATACCCACAACGCTGCTTAACTGTTTGGCGAAGGCTAAACTGAATGTTTCAACCATCTCCAGACTAGTGAGGTATTGACCGTTTGGATCTACTGAGGCGCATGCCTCCTAGCTGGTTGGTTTTCTTCCCAATATGAATCGATAAAAGCTTTCCAGGTTCGCCAGGAGTTTTTTCGCAGGGTTAGCCTGAAATGACCTCCTGTCCCTCCTGACTCTCATGTTGCACCGGTTCCTGAGTTCCAGGTATGCATCACGGTCGATCTGGTTCTTAGATACGCGCCACGTAAACCAGGCCTTCCGCTTTGCTTGCAGAATGCGCTGCGTGCCTCTCTTCAACCACGATGACTTTCTTTTGGGCTGTGTTGTAACTAAAGGGACGGTATCCGAGATAACTGTATGAATAATCCTTTTTACTGCTTCCCAGTGTTCATCCACAGACAGCTCATCCCATGCTAAGGGCCAGTCTGCATCGGACAAGAGCCTCCGCATTTCAGCATAGTCAGCCTCGCTGTAACACCGACATGGTTGCGTAACGTCCCACTGCAAATGTTCATGGAGAACGAGATCGAAACCTATGACTGCATGGTCACTACTTCCTAGAGGAGTTATGATCTGGACCTTTTCGACGAGTAGTTGGCCACTAGTTAGAATATAATCTAGTTTCGATGACTTTCCACTAGGGCCCCACCTAGTGTCGTCTCCAACATTATCAGTCAGTCCTGTATTTCGAATGGTTTGCAGTTGATTTCGACCGAATTTTCCCTTAGCATACCCCGAGCCGAGGTTCAGTGATGGGGCATTGAAATCTCCAGCAATGGTGATTTGGTCATTGTCCAAGTCTCGTATCCCTGTGATAGTTCTGAGCAGTAGCTGATTGTGCTCTGCCCCACAGGTGGGAGATCGGTAGATGCCACCAAGTAAATGCTTGGTGTGGCCTACGGTGAAATGACATCAAATGGAGTCTGGGAGTTCAATAAGTGGTGGTTCCAATGCACGTACACATTTAAGTTGCTTGTCAAAGTATACAGCAACCCCTCCTTCCTTGTTGTCCGTGTCTCTCCTGACCAGAACCACATCACGTACACTGATTTCGTTGTCGGTGATAGTGGGGGTTAGCCAGGTTTCAGTGAGGATTATTATTTTAAGGTCTAGGTGTGACTGGAGGTTTCTGAGTTCACCTACTTTCCCTGTTAGCCCTCTTACATTGCTTTAAAGGCAGTTGACAGTGAGTTTCACAACCTCAGCGTGTTGTGGGGTAGTTGACGTTGCGTTGTCTGCTGGTAGGGGACTTAGCGTTGGGACTAGTTAGCCAGTTCCAATGGAACCGGCCCGTTGTGGTTTTTCCCATGGATTTAGGCAGGACACTTAGGTGACCCAGACTGTTATTCTCAGAACTGCATGGCTCTAGTGTCACTGATGCTTGGTGACGTTTTAAAGCATCAGTTTGCTGCCTCCTTATGGTTCGAGGTCTGCTTTCGCAGCATCAGATGCGTCCTCCTAATTTCCCCTTGATCTCATACCAACGTTGAAGT
>OX235279.1:48567669-48986696 GCA_944472155.2 Trichobilharzia szidati | reverse complement strand
ATGACAGTCTAAACTGATTAAGGAGGGGAAATCAATCGACGAGGCTATGAAATTACATCGACTGAGATGGTTAGCACATGTGTTACCTATGCCTAGTCATCGCCTTCCTCGACAATGGGCAATGTTAGCTGATATAGGGTCAGGCCGGAAAAGAGCTAGCGGCGGTCAAACCAAAACATGGCACCAGTCAATGAAATCTACAACAGTTAGTCTAGGCCACGTAGGAAGGTGTAGACTTCCTGACTGGTTGGGGTCCTCGGAACGGTAAAAACCAATGCTTGGAAACAATTGATGCAATGGCTCAAAATCGTTCTCAATGGCTGGTGCAGATGCATCCACTCCTTGTGACTTCTATGTCGAAAACAGACAGACTAAAATGATTAAGGACAATAATCGTAAGAGGGTTCCGCTTACAGATGACTTTTTTTCCCTTTAATTCGCCTAGGTTTATACTACTACTCATCAAGGAAGCTGAACAACAGCGATAAATCATCATTTAGAAAGAAGAGAACACGAAGTTCAGCAAAGATACCCTTTCGGCGACTTCATTTTCAAAAGCTATACAATCGCATTTAAATACATAAATTCACATACATACAATTTTTATTTGATTCCACATAATTACGAAGGCGAATATTTTCGACTAGATATGGTTTACAAGAGGCTTGGAAACAAAATTACACAGGATTAGGACGAATTACAGGTGTGTGTGAAAAATGAGCATGGAAACGAATTGAAATAATAATTTTCAACTTGAAATGGAAGTTAGGAGGTGTGAATACAGATCACAAGAGCCTTAGAAACAAAAATTACGCAGGATTAGGATATAATTGTAAAATAGTTATTTTACCTAGTTTCCGATGGACATTGTGAAAACACCAATTTAACTCAACTTACTAAAAATTTTGCTCAAGTAGCTAACCGAAATTCGCCTGCTCTGGACTGATTCGATTCAGGAAACTCAACCGAACCAGGTAGATAACTGATGATTTCAACCCTGAACCAGCGAATCGACCCTCCAATGTTCCAAACCCTTAGACCTGACTGACTGAAATTTCACCCCGAACCATGTACATTGAAAATTCGAGAATTAACTAGCGAAATAGCGAATTTCATTTAATGTATTACCAGTTCGACCAAGTAGCCAGCCAGAATTCGCTTAGTTTCAACGGATTCACATTCGGCTCTCTCTCTCTCTCTGAGCTGAGTCGAATCGGGTAACACAGCTGGTGAGATCAACTTCACACGCGCTGACCATTGCAAAATTGATGACAGTGATATAGGAATCAAGTTTGACGTTAAGTATTTTGGATTAATTCTTTCTTCTCACCTATGTCTTAGCGATTTCTAGAAGAATATTTCGTCTGACTTTTTACATTAAGAAGTTAAGGCACTCAGGCATAACTCAACCCCTCCTCTTACAGTCTGTCAACTCGTGCATCGTACCTATTCTTCTTCATTGTTCACCCTTATTCTTTCCTGGATTGATTAAAAAAGACTATATCATACTTTGTAGAACTCTAAAGACTGTCAGTAGGGCAAGTGGTGTCCCATTAGGTCATATCGTTGACATCGTCATTGATAGGCACTTGATTTCATGCAACAAATTTGCTAAAGGAATTTTCTCAGACTGTGAGCATCCACTTTACCCACAGCTCCAATCTTGTGTCTTCTCAGGTAAAACAAGAAGTCATTTCAAAAGATTTCATGCATGTACGTCTAAGTGTAAGAATTCCATCATACCATATTTGGCGCAAATTTTATGTGATGGAAATATTTGTCAGGAACGAACTAACTAACCTTCTTCACACCAGTAAATAAACCATTTTCTCCATCCTTATTCCACCAAGCTTTATTGTTATTGTTCTTCTTATACTTATAATTCTCTCAATTTTTTCCTTTCTATTTCCTCATAAGTGTAAACATCACTTAAGCTGTGTAATAGCTGTTAATTTTGTCTTACCCCTCACCATGCTGCTATATCAACAGAACATTAGATTCAATAATCTGTAAAATACCAAAATTTCCAAACTCTATCGACAATACTGTTTGAAACACACCCACTGTTATTACTATATTCATTATTCTCATTTTGTACTTCGAATATTTTTGACTTTATGCCGTGTATGTGGACAAATTCCTGTGGTTAATTTTATTCACATTTTGACTTAACTAGATGCAATATTGTGACAAATGCTGACAATTCCATTCTGTATTATAAGTAACCTTTTGAAATAAAGCAGATTAGTATTATCATTATTATCATAATTGTTATTACTATACTCCACCACAGTGCCCAAGTTCTATTCACATAACACTTAGAATGCTATGTGCAATGATTTTAGGAATTCGACCACTAGTTATCACAACATATCATTCGTTTCTTGATACTGTATAGGACTCTACTGCTGTCGAGCTTCACTGCAAAACGTTTACCAGAATCGACATGCCTAATCAGGAAATCATTGTAACTGTTGTTAGTCAAGTACAACATGATTCACCGAGTTCCCTTAGTTATTCGAAAATTAACGCCTTACATCCCTGTTTCGAGAATTGATCTGTCCGAACCATATTAAATCTCGAAGACTCGCGCATAGTCGGAAATCAAACAAACTTGATCCGCTAATATGTGTTATTAGGCTGTCTTTTGACAAGTGTTACAGTCGAACAAATCCAGTTAACGGTATATTATTGTATTGTATTAGAATGCGATATTGTGACAAATGCCGAGAATTCCATTCTGTACTATAAGTACTGTTTTTGGAATAAAGCAGATTATCATTATTATCATTAACTCTACTGTTCAGATCACTTCCACCTGACTAGGAAGCACCACCAACACCACCACGACCACCGGTTGATATGAGTGGTAGTCAATTACTCATTTCAATCAACCAAAAGCATAAGGAGTTGTGCATATTTACGCTCAATTTATTTTGCTTAACACCTGGTGTACATCACTGTGCAATGCATCAATAGCAAAAAATACTTACATAATTCAACCTTATATAAAGTTGTTACAATTGAAATATTTAATAAAAGTATAAATATTTTCTCACCGACACAACTGTCAAGTAAGTGCATCAACATATATAAATGTATATATAATCATGATTTGGTTAGGTCGGAAGAATTATTGTCATTATTTCATTCAGCTTTATGAGTGTTTTGTTTTGCTTGATTGCAGGCAGCATCCATTTTCTTTAATTCCCTTTGTAGCATAATAATTCTTTTTCGTATATCCTTTTTAACAGATTCATGGCTTTCAGTGGCTTCTTCATTCTTTTGCATAAGCTTCAAAATAGTAAACAAAAATATAAAAGTGAATGCGGTTAAGTGACAACCATGAAGATGCATTTCACACTGAATATATATGTTTCTTCCGTTGGCACACAAAAACTCATTGAAAAGAAGAAAAATAATCTGTGGCTCATTGGTCCCCATCTAGGTGTTTCACTTCTATCCAACCAGTGGGTCGGTCACGAGTTCGATTCCCGCTGTACGTAGCGATGTCTGGACAGATCCGGGTAGTATAACCAGTCCTCAGGCAATAAGCTGTGGCTCATTGTCAACTGTATTGTTCAGTAACACTGATGATGACTATTGACCAAAACTAATTTAATACTTCATCACTGTACAAATAATAGGTAGTTAGCATTACACTTGGTATCAGCATTCACATGTTACACTCAGTTGGTTTATTTGAAATCAGTTAACCAGAACAAATTTCCCATGTATAGTAGGCCATGAGCAACACTAATTGTCTAAAGGCTGATGATACTACCCAGTTGTCCAAAGTAAAGCAGGTCGAGTGGGATTCGAAACTAGGACAAGCTGACTGAAGGCCAATTGTTCAAGCCAATGAGCGACACCTTCACTTTCACATGTTACATACTACCTACGCTACTCTTCACACGCTTCAACAAATCAGACAGATTAGCAAACAACGGAAAGTTGAATATATCATCACTGAGAAAACACAACCTTGTTCTGTACACAGAAAAAAGCAATCCAAAGAACCATTTTAAAATATATGCACAATATTTGTGCTATGTAGCATAACTCCTACACCAAGTGATAAGGATGATATGACGAAGAAGAGAAAGGGAAGAGAAAAAAATGACTGACTAAGTTTTCAAAGCAGAACCTAGCATAGAAGTACAGCAGTTCAAGTTGTCACATCCCGTATAGCACCCAAAATGGCGAAAAATTCAAAAAATTATCATGAGCAGAATAATCTAGGAGATTATAAACACTGAATACATCTGAAGTCACTGAGGACGATTTTTGGCTACAGCATTAACAGTCTCAAGGACCCCACCCCACCCCAGCCAGGCAGCCTACACCTAAACACGTAGCTAAAACTAAAAGCCAGGCTTTATAGATTGATGCTAGGTTTCGATTTCACCCCACCCCTAGTTCTTTTTCCAATCTAATTCTGTTTTGGCTAAGGTTTCTTGACGAGAAAGGCAGCGGCTTGGCACTCCATCTCAATCAATATAGCTTCACTACCTCATCGATTGACCGACCCTCCTTATCTAGCACACTATACTATACGCCTGACCTTAGTGCTACTCACTGTAGTATACTACTTAACACGGGATACAGAATGCAAACAACTACAGCCAAAGGTAGTTAACCTCTTCATGTACTCCACTTTCAACAGCCTTACCTTATTGTCAAGAAGAGATGTGCACATATCATCAATAGCAGCAGTAAGACAAAGGAGAAGAGATAAAGAAATGCCTTTAATGATAGAATTAAACTAACCAACCAAGATAAACCAATATTACTGTACTTCAAGATTTACACTCAATGTCAAATATTAAGAGATACCTATAACAAACATACTTGTTATTTTTTATTGTAATCCATTTATAAACACTACTGTACAGCTACGAAGACAAAATTATGGCAAAGAGAATTTCCTTTGCTTAAACCTTTGTTTTATGTTCCTATGGTGATTATGAATTTAATCAAGATAAGCTATCACTGATTTTGTCATATCACTCAGTAACTCTGACCACAGATATCTGCTGTCTCAACTTTCTCCTTAGTACTTCGCCTTAGTCTGACCAATATTTGACATAGGTGATGATGAGAAGACGAGTGTGGTACAAACACGACCTCAGAAGACTGACTTATTAACGTAAAACTTCGGACAAAATGCATCAGTCAAAGTCCCTCACTTCAGAAGAGTACATTCAGAAGTAAGACAATGTCATGAAACTCCAATGAGCGGTGTTTTACAGAAGAAAATATAATTACATGTAAATTAGTGAGGATTTTCAAAATCTGAATGATAACGATAAGTGACCATGAGTAGAGTCATTGCAAACGACTTTTATCCATGTTATCAACAGTCTCGAACCATTAGTTGTCAGCATATCGAGGACCACAGTGTGGCAGTCTGCATATCTCCACAGACCTCAAAACAGTAAGTCAGAGACTTTCTCATTATGCGTCATGTTTTGTCCTGATTATTCTTAACTCATTTCCCAATCTAGTCCTATATCAGCTAATACTGCTTATTGAGGAAGGTTGTGGCTCAAAATGCACAACACATGTCCTAATCGTCTAAGTATATGAAGTTTCAAAACCCCACCGACTGATTCCTCTTATTATTTATTACTGACCGCATAACTCCAATTGACACGACTGACTGACTCGTGGTTAGAAACTGCTAACCATTTTCCTTGCGTCTTGAGTGAAACATAAGGGCTTACAGCTTTAAAAGTCTCAGTAGCAATGCTGCTGCTTTCACGGGTCTATGTTTCTAGACTCAGGCCAAATCTTCCCACTTTCCCAAAATTGCTACCGACTGATAAACTGGACAAGGTTCAAGAGTTCATCGGTCGGGGATCGAACCCGAACTACATACGTGCTTGATAAGAATTCTACCTTTGAACCATCAACGCATCGCTGATAGCTACTCGGACAAATATACTTCCCCATATCCATAATTGGTACAAAACAAGTGTCATTTTTGTACCCCTTCATAGACACCTTGTTGACTTACAGATCAATAAGACAAATAATTAACAGCAATCGAAAGAAACCTGAGGGAAAGCGGTTGATCTTACTCCGTAACACAAAATGAAGAATCTGTCTAGCTAAAGCACCTGAACGTACATAGTATTATTTTCACGTGACTGTTAAGTACATAGAAAGTCTGTTTGAAAATGGTTGCATACGACCAATCTTAAGACTCGGCGATATATCCAACCATTCTGGAATGAGAAGTAACTCTAAATGTATGCGGTCAAAAATAAGTGTTCATGCAATGTTTCAGTTATTATCACTTCGAAACCAAGTGGAACTCATAATCAACAAACCTGAAAGAGACAAAAAGTTCCTGTCCTCGATAAACGCACACTAATTAAATCTCTACTCTTTTACATGCCGTGAAAAACAAACACATCTAGCAGAGTTTAACATTTGCCACACACTCTTTACAAGGAACAGGCACTCGACACAATCGATCGCTAGAAGTCATCGCCAGGCTGTGAAGTAAGTGTTGAGACTATATGCTATGTTATACTAATCACAAAGATGTGTATCTTCAGCCTGAGTATTATCATCAAGCCTTAATAATTAGTGCCTCAAAGCCTGGTACATGAAAAATCTATTTTGGGTAACTGAGTTTCAACATCCAAGAGTTTACGAACAACTGCCAACTAAAGTGAAAACGATTAGTGTCTGTCAGAAATATTGTTAACTGCCATGGATATACTGATAGAAGTGATCCTGACAACTTCCAATGCCTCTGTAATTCACTTCTCCCTGAATAAAGGCTGGTTAACTTAGAGTGCACAAGTCGCCCTGTTAGACAAAGACACAACATAATGCAGAATATTTTGAATATCATAAGGGAGAACTTCAATCCTTTCGGGTTTTTGAGCTTTTCAGCATCCATGACCAAACTATTTCTCTAACCCTGAATGAAGGAGGTAGTGCCTCCAAGCCAACTCAAACCTGCACAGAGTTAAATGAACTATGGTAAATTAGTAATCATATTAATAGTGCAATCACTAGTAAGGATCGTAAACTATAAATCTCAGAACAATATTTTGGGATCAATGTGTATTCATCGTTTGATGTGAAAGTTATATGTAGTATGCTGATTCGCGTTATGACACTACCAAGGGTGTTTCGGTCAGAGTGAGCAAGAATTTTTTTGAATTTTTTATTACAGCTTGATTCCGCACCGTACTTTTTGGTACAGGTATGGAATTTTCAGCATGTGATATCGGTAGCCTAAATTTTCCAGGCCGACCATAGATATCAGGTGTGCGTCGCAGGGGATCGAACCCCGAACCATGTGCATGATCGGCGAGAGTCATAACCGCTGTGCCACCGACGCACAAATGCATTATCCAGTAAACCACACCTCCAAATTCGAAAGCACTAAATAAATACGCAACTTACATACAAATTTGAAAAGTATTACTGTGAAAGCATAATTTTTACAGAAAAAACAAACTCACTTGAACTCTTATGATGAATCTGCAGGTCAACATCAAGCATAATACAATAGCATTGGATGCTTCTCTTAACCCATCTCCTGCACGCCAAATGCCAAACAAGTGGAGTAACATCAAGACAAGCAGTACAACATTGCTGACATCTTGTGCGATACCTGGACAAGATGCAAGCACAACACCACCCACAACTTCTATTGCTCCATAAACCCGCCTAATTACATGAGGACTAGGATTCCATCCAGTCAATGAACTAAACGGAAAAGTTTTAAACATTCTAATGAAACTTTTCCTCTGTAAAACAAAACACTAGGTGTAATTTCTATTAATACAACTTACCACACTACGATATAACTCATCAGAAAATAATGGGCCTAGTTTCAATGTCCCAAAGAATATGAAAAATACACCTATAGCTATAGAAATAGCTCTCAGAGCGACGTTAGACATTTGGGAAGACTATGTTTGAAATGCAAGATTATAAATGAAAGTAGTAGACCTAAAATGTAAAACAGGAAAAGATAAAAAGCTCAGCGTATTTGTAGCTCACACTTTTGTATTCAGTGAAACACAAATGAAATAAGGAAATAGGAAACACTATATGAGAAAGTGTTGCATTAACGCTCTTCTTTTTAGAACGCTTTGTGGAAATAAAGTGACTGAAGACCAACTGTACTTTACACCTACCACATAAAACCGAGGATACATATAGCCTTCCGGATTTCGTCACGATATTTCAGTCAGACACAAGCTCAACAACACTTGGGAAGTAAACACTAGGAAAAAGCAGTTTGCACTAGTATATCAAGACCTCTAAAAATATTTGAGACGAATCTAGATTACCTTCACTGGCAGTGGAAAATGTAATGAAATAATCGGTGAAATATCCAGAGAAAAAGGGATTTGTGACCAATTATGTGCAGCAAGGAGCAATGACACCATATAACAAATTCACAGGATAACATTCACTGCAGTGTGTTTTTACCAAACACATTACTGTCCTGCAAATGGACCTATTTTACGCAGTCCATATGACACCTAATTGCTAAAGATTTGTAGCTTAGGACGAAGATTGAAATCGGTTGATGTTCTCTGCGCTTTGAGACTTGCTGGATGAGACGTCAGCAAGCTTCTTAATGAAGTTAGTGCTCTATGACTATTTCATAATTAAGTCGTCAAGTATCTCAACAAGTAATCCAAATCAACGAACAAGACCTAAAAATCGCTGTCTTTCATGAAGAAAGAAATGGAAATATTCCCTAATTCGGCAAGAATCTCAGACTTAGCTTTTGTGGTTTCAAGTTCTGCACACCTCAACTTCCATACCAACAATGGATGCAGGCGATACACAAAGCCAGAGAATCGAGGACATTTTTTTCTAAGATACAATATATCTGCGAGAGGTGACGTATAAGTGAACTACTCACGAACAATCTAATATGCAGGCTGACAGCGTTTCCTCCAGTGAAAATAATGGGAGGAATTACGACGCCAAATTATCTTATTGAGAAACCAGTACTATACATGGCCATGCACCAGATAACATTCAGATAAAAATAAACAGCTAAACAATCACAAGTCTAAGCCAGAACATCTACCGTATTCTGGAATTTCTGTTATCTATTGAAAAGCTTTACGTAACAGTAGTTTCTCATACTCATTACTTAACTTGAGAAGAGAAAGACTTGCACGGATAGGATTTTGGTGGATTCAAAAGTACCCTAATGCACACCCGAATTGGACAAAAGTGCTTACAAACAGGTGAATAATGCCAAGTAATGAGCATAGCCTACAGTGAGAAAATGGGTTCATTTTAATTAAATGACACAATTTTAACCATTTTGAGCACAAATTGACCAGAATTCCACCAACGTGACCATTACTGAGCCTTTCTTGACAAAGTTTAACAATAGCGTCTCAAGGATGAGAACGCACGAGTGACTTTGAGCCGACCAATCATAAAAATCAGGAACTTTTGAACAAAAATTGACGTATATTTACAAAAAAATGCATGTAAACACATTAAACAGAGTATCTTTCTCTGACACGACGTCCCAGTTGTTGTGAGTAGTATCAGTTGCTAAGTTAGACTAGTTTCTCTACATGTATGTCCCGAGGTGAGCTGTTTTTGTGAATCATTTATCTCTCTTATCCTCATGTGCAGTCTTCCTGAAAAGCCCTCGCTTGAATTACTATGGTCTGCAGTAAGAAGATCGACAGCCACTTATCAGGAAAATGTGGATAACAAAACAAAAGGAAATAAATGACATTAACTTTAAAACTATCCCTAATCGTAACTCTAACCTTGATTCTGACCCTAAACCTAATTACAACCGTAAACGTAACCCTAATTATGACCCTGTTCTTCACCTTAACCCTAACGAGCTAATAACGCATTGTCCAAACAGTACTTTAAAACCTGATCTGGATGAGATTAGCTTCTTAGTTGGTGAATAGAGTTGATATTTCAGTTATGATAATGACAGGTGCCGTTAGCCAACGACTAGCATGCCTTCAGGGTCATCAAGACGTTTGATGCTATGCACTCATTTCTCGAGGTAGATGATTACACCACCACTATGTATATATGTATGTATTTCGAAATTTGGCAGGTTAACTTCGTTGTCAGTGACATAGGGTGTGAGCCACGTCCAGGTTTCCGGAGTCGATCATGTTAACCAGCTCAGACCGTTTGTTCAACAGGCTGTGGGCGTTTGCGCAGCAAACTGTCAATTCAGTTTGGTGCTTCCGCTAGTCACGTATTCGGTGGCTGAGCATTCCTCGCTCTCCTCCTGTGGTGGAAGAACCTAGCAGTCAATGGACTTAAGAGCCCTAGTGAGTCGCAATGGATTCCGTTATAATAGTCGCACTACAGCAGTCACTGCACAGCCAGTTCTCCAGAGGTTTGCAGCGGCGCTTGTATGCTCCAGGAGTTAAGTTTGTGCACACGCTATGAAACCTTCTCTTGCAGTTATCACACTGCATTCCCTCTACAACTGGATATTGACACAACCCTTCCAAATCGGTTCCTTTTGATCGACATGCTTCGTACAGCGAATTGGGGCATAAGGTTTAAGTGTGACTTTATACATATGCAATCAATGAGTGCACAAAAATGGATCTATATAACTACTAAGTTAAATAAACTCATACCTGCTGAAACGTACACTAACTTCGATCAGGAAAAACTGATTCAAAGTTAATCTTTCGACTTTTGGAGAGTTTAACACAACAAAGGCCAAAATCAAACGAGAGCGTTTGAAATTCACTCTTTTTCAAAGCGCGCGCGTGTGTTTGGAGTAAGAAATTCACGTATATGTGTAAGGCCTGGTAAGTAAGCGGTTCCCTAATGTTTAAACTGTATGTTTATCTAATTTCAGGTTGGCCACGTAGCGTACAGGGATTGGTCGCCTAAGACGACGCAACGGATGACCAATAGGAGGGCTCTTCCCCTCTCACCTAATTGTATTATGACTGGTTGTAAATAAACTCCTTGACCTTGAGTCTTCGTTCTTACTAGCACGCGGACTTGTGTGATCACCCTGCTAACGTGCGCTTTGCTCTCTGTTTCAGATCATCGCTTGACGATTTGCCCTACATAAATGGCGAGTCTGCCAACTAAAAACCTTTCTTCTAAGTCTCGACTCACTGAGTCTTCCAAGAACACTTCTCCTGTCCAGGAGACAGCATCTAACGAGCTTGTTGATCAACTAGCTGTGGCCATGGCCAGAGCATTCCAATCAAATCAGTCTGGATCGCGCTATGTCCATCCCATGCCACATAAATTAGAAGTTGGTGATGACTTCGACCTATGGTCGGACAGGGTGCACCGATATGTCGATCTGATGAACGTCCCTCACCCAAACGCGTTTGTCCTCGATTGTGTCGGACGTTCTTTGGGAATGCACGTGATAGGTTTGGACCATGTGCATCTGACAATGGGCACCCTTTTGAGTACTCTACGAGCACGCATAGTACCATCAGTGCCTCAAATAGAAGCGTTGAAACGCCTAAATGAGTGCAGGCAAGGTCAAGGGGAAGCGGTCAATCAATTTTCACTGCGACTACGCAAGCTTGCTCGTCAAGCTATGCAAATTAGCCCTTTTACAGAGGTCGAAGAAGTTATCTTCAGCAAGTTCCTGCTAGGTGTCGACTTCCGTTACAGAAAAGCATACTCCGGCATCCATAGAAGAAGCGGAAAACAGGGCACGTCTACTGGAAAGCCTGGAAGAGCCAGGAACCACATCACAACCAGTTAATGCAGTGGACTACCGTCACAAGACACCACAATACACTCAGCACCCCAGACAACAGTATAAAGGACGTCCACAGTCACAAGTGGCTTCAAGAAACAATTGCTATTACTGCAGGCAGTTTGGTAAGCATGCTCGAACTTGCGGGCACAATTCAGGTAAGTCACATGTCGATGTGAATTGTTTACCGACTATTAACCTAATCAGCGCCACCTCCTCCCCGAAAGTTTCAGGGTATATAGGTAACAGATTATGTGTAATGCTAGTTGATTCAGGAGCAAATTGCTCCGTTATACATTCCTCGTATGCCCCAGAAAATTTCAGGCCCACAATAGACACTCACAAGTTGCGGCTCACGACAGCCAGCGGAGATTGCATGCAATCCCAGGGAGTAGTCCTACTACCTCTAAAGTTAGGGACACTGTTACTTCAGCACGCTTTCGTTGTATCAACTTAGGTGCCGTGGCAAGTAATCCTAGGAGTTGACCTCTTAGAAAAGCTGTCCGGGATAATAGACTGTAGCCAGAAGACTCTTATATTGAATGACAGCTTCATTCCGTTCATTTCAGGAAACGACTTAGAGCACGGCACGTTTGGCGTACAGGGCCATGTTATGAAAGAGAAACTAAGAATGTTAACTACGGTAGAAACCTTACCCTTGGAGACAGCAGCCAGTTTTGATAAAATGCTCGACAATTACATAGACTGTTTTGACTGGGATGGAAAAAACCCAGGGAGAACAAAACTGATCCAACACCACATAGATACAGGTAACGCCCCACCTTGTAGACAACCTGCACGGCGAGTACCTGCACATTATCAGAAAGAGCTGAATAAGTTAGTTGATGAACTGTTAGAGAAGAATGTCATCAAACCATCTGTATCCCCAGTAGGTTTAGTTAAGAAATCGAATGGAACACTTCGGTTGTGTGTGGATTATCGTAAGTTGAATCAAGTAACTAGGCGAGACTGTTTCCCCTTACCACGTATAGACGACACATTTGATGCCCTAGGGGGATCGAATTGGTTTACTACCTTAGATCTAGCTTCTGGATATTGGCAAGTAGAAGTACACCCAGAAGATAGACAAAAAACAGCATTTATTGTACAATCAGGTCTGTATGAATTTGAAACGATGCCATTTGGTCTGGTAAATGCTCCAGCGACATTTCAACGTCTCATGCAGACGGTCCTTAGCGATTGTATACCAGGTAAGTGTTTGGTATATTTAGACGATATTATCATACATAGCAAGACAGTGAATGAACATTTAAGTGACATTGCTAAAGTACTAGAACGAATGCAAGCAGTTGGGCTAAAACTGAACCCAAATAAATGTCAATTTTTCAGGAAAGAAGCGTGCTTCTTGGGTCATATTATATCAGCCGAAGGCATTAGATGTGATCCAACAAAAGTGAAGGAAGTTAAAGACTGGCCCGTCCCAAACTCAGCTTCCGAGCTACACAGTTTTCTAGGGTTAGCCTCTTATTATAGACGTTTTGTACTTAACTTCTCTTCACTTGCAGCTCCTTTATTCGACATTCTTAAGAAGAAGGACTACAGTTGCACAAAATCGGCTACTGAAGCTTTCGAGAAATTTAAAGACCGTTTATGTAACCCTCCCATTCTGGTATACCCCAACGTTTCTGACCAGGCAGGTCCTTTCATCCTAGATACAGACGCTAGCGACACCGGTATCGGAGCTGTTCTTTCTCCGAAAGACGCAGATGGAGTAGAAAGAGTGGTAGCATACGCAAGTCGTGAACTCAACAAGAGTGAAAAGAATTACTGCACCACGCGGAAAGAAATTCTGGCACTTGTCAATTTCGTTAAACACTTTCGAGCATATCTCCTCGGTAGACATTTCTTAGTATGGATTGATCACAAAGCCCTTAGCTGGCTACATAACTTTAAAGAAGCTGAGGGTCAGATTGCTAGATGGCAAGAACAGCTGCAAGAGTATGACTTCGAATGCAAGCACAGACCTGGAAAAAATCACGGAAATGCCGATGCATTATCGAGAAAACCTCTTAGGTATCACGCTGACTGCCCATCATGCACCGAAGCACAAGTTTCTTTGCTCCAACTAGAGGCGCATAGTTCATATAGTTGGCCCAAGCTTCAGTCTTCAGACCCTGAACTGGCCCTGATTTACGAACGTGTTCGAAGTGGAGGCGAACGACCAACAGCTCAGGAAATAAGTAAGCTTGGATGGGAAACTCGGTGTTTGTGGGCTCTGTGGGACAATTTGAAAATTGTCGATAACATCCTTTACTACCAACATGGGCCCACTTATACTCGCCGCGTTGTGGCACCACAGTCGGCACTACCCACAGTACTGTTGTCATTACACCAGCAGTTAGGCCACGCGGGCTCAGGTAAGATGTTAGAGGCAGCTAAAAGGCGTTATTGGTGGCCTCATCAAAGAAAGGATATCGTAGATTTCTGTGACTCCTGCGAGGTATGCCAAACCATCAAGGGTCCACACCAATATATTAGGGCACCCTTAGAATCCAAACGACTTAGTGCAAATAGACTTGGTTGGTCCCCTCCCAGTAACCTCTAGAAATAATGACTATATATTAGTCATGGTAGACCATTTTACCAAATGGTGCGAGGCTATCGCGATTCCTCAAACTGATGCTGTAACCACCGCAGAATCAATTTTCGACCACTGGGTCAGCCGTTGGGGGCACCACTTCAGCTACATTCAGATCGGGGATCCAACTTTGAAAGTATCGTTGTTAGTGAACTCTACCGCATAATGGGTATTCGTAAAACACGCACTACAGCATACCACCCACAAGGAAATGGTTTGGTTGAACGCACTAATCGGACACTAAAATCACTTCTTCAGGCATTTGTAGATCAAAACAACCCTCGGGAATGGGACAGATCTCTCTCGCAGTGCTTAATGGCGCACAGAGCAAGCATTCACAAAGCTACGCGTCAAACGCCTCACTATATGATTACCGGAAGAGAACTCCGGTCGCCAGTTGACTTAACTTCAAACACACTAGGATATGACACGCTGTTAGCATCAGAACACGTTATCAAACTGAGACGAAACCTAAACAAGGTACACCAGATGACTAGGGATATACGTCAAACAAATCAGAGGTACCAGAAGGAATACTACGACAGGAAAGCACATGGATCACCCGTGGAGCCGGGAGAGAAGGTAATGTTACTAAAGGAGGCACCGACTTAAAGGAAAGCTCTTAAATTCCATAAACGTTGGGATGGACCATTTACGGTAGCAGAGGTACTTAGTGACTGCACATGTAGGATTCAGGGTCCCAATGCCGCTCATAGTCTAGTCACACATTTTAATAGACTGAAACCTTTTCGGCAACAAGCCTAAGTTCAGAAAAGTCCCGCACTAACAGCCACCTAGCACTGTGGACAGTGATCCTATACGAGAGGGGGTAGTGTAAGGCCTGGTAAGTAAGCGGTTCCCTAATGTTTAAACTGTATGTTTATCTAATTTCAGGTTGGCCACGTAGCGTACAGGGATTGGTCGCCTAAGACGACGCAACGGATGACCAATAGGAGGGCTCTTCCCCTCTCACCTAATTGTATTATGACTGGTTGTAAATAAACTCCTTGACCTTGAGTCTTCGTTCTTACTAGCACGCGGACTTGTGTGATCACCCTGCTAACGTGCGCTTTGCTCTCTGTTTCAGATCATTGCTTGACGATTGGCAGTACATATGTGAATTCTGTTCCGAAGACAAAATTGTTTACTCTTGCCTAGGGAAATATCGATAGCAAAACTTTTTTACATTTGACACCTTGACAGCAAAAATGTCAATTGAATTTATCTAAAGACTACTTTAGCTGAATATACATACATAACACGACGTTGAGGTAACGTACAGTACTGAGAATGAGCAAAAGGACGAGGTCCAATTCAGATTCAGATTCATTGATTGAGGATAGGAGGCTTGGAGCCTATGTTAATCCTTTTCTAGGAAACTTCTATGGTTTTCCAAACCCTTCTTGAACGATTGAGTTGAGGTTGCAGACACCACTTCTTCTGGGAGTCGGTTCCAAGAGTTTATGACTCGATGCGAGAACCAGTACTCAACAGCAATATGATTTCTTCTTGGCTTTTGAACTCTCCTGCTATGTCCTCTAAGGTGTTCCGACCTGGTGGGAAGGAAAAGAGAGAATAGGTCAGGTCCGTAGTCATTATTTAAAATTTTAAACATTGTGATTAAATCTCCTCTCTGCCTACGGTATGACAAGGAGAGGAGATTTAAACTGTCTAGTCTCTCTTCAAATGATAAATTAGTCATCCCGAGAACCATACGTGTTGCCTTCCTTTGATACCTTTCCTGCTTAGGACTCTCGTCGACCATGCACATGGTCCGAGGTTCGATCGCCTGCCGGCGCACACCCGATATCTATGGTCGGCCTGTAAATTTGGGCTACCGATATCAATGCTGGAAATTCCATGCTTGTACTGAAAATACGGTGTAGAATCAAGCTGTAATCAAAATAAATAAAAATAAATAAAGTGAGTCCCCTTTTAGACAAGGGCTGGCGGCCTGGATGAAATATCCAGTCTTGACCCCAACAGAGATGTAAATAGGGAGGTGAACATATCTCTGGTGATTCTAGTGAAGGCTCTGCGAATGACCCATAATGACCTGAAACTACGTGCAGCCACTGCGCGGCAGTGTGCTGTAGTTTTTAAGTCGTGGCTTGCTATGACACCTAAGTCCAAGTGAGTCTGAACTGATGGAAGTGTTATTCCCTCTAGTCCGTAGGAGCTCGCGCTTGCTTGTCCAATGCGCATGGTTGCACATTTTGCCACATTTATCAGGAGCATCCATTCTATAGACCACCCTGACAATTTGTTGAGGTCCTCTTGCAACGTGGATGTGCCACTGTTGCCCTTCAGCTCTCTCCAAATTTTTAAGTCATCTGAATATAGGACCATAGGGGAGTCGGTGAGCAGAGATAACTCATTGATATACAAAATAAATAGGAGAGGTCCGAGTACCGTGCCTTGTGCCACTCCGCCACGTACTTCTGTTCAAGAGGAGAGTTTCGAGTTGATCCTAACCCTCTGCCTCCTATCTATGAGGAATTCGCTGAAACAGTTTAGTAAGCTGCCTTTGATACCAAGACTTTCTTTCCAGCTTCATGAGTAGTCTTTTGTGAGGTACTTTATCAAAGGCGTTGCTGAAGTCTATGAAGACGACGTCAAGGGGTCTTCTGTTGTCCCTGGATTTCACCCAGCTTTCTCTTGCAGTGAGAAGATTTGACAGGCATGAGAAGTTCCTTCGGAAGCCATGCTGCGCTCTAGATAATAAGCTTCTATTTTCTAGATATGCCATGATGCTTTTCTTGATGATTCTTTCCAGTGTCTTGATCAAAGTGCTGGTGAGACTGATTGGCCTGTAATTCGAAGGACTTTGTCTTGATCCCCCTTTGTGGATGGGGGTTACCATGGCGTCTTTACAGTCAAGTGGTAACACTCCATTTAGGAGAGAAAGCTTGAAGATCGTAGTCAAAGGGCCGGCTGTGTGGGCTGACAGCTCCTTGAGAAGCCTCGGATGTAGATTATCAGGACCCATTGATTTCCCTGCATCTAGTTTCATCAGGCAGTTGAGCACGATGCCTCGGTCGATGTCAGCGGAATCCATCCCATGTTCTTCTGATGCAACCAGAACTGATCCTTTAGGCAGTGATGACTCCTGAGTGAAGACTCGGGAGAAGTAGTTTGCCATTGCTTCTGTTTTTTCTTGATCTTCTTCAATTGTATCGTTGTCAATAGTCGGGTTTATGACACCATTGGATGTTTTATTCCTGAAGTTCATGTACGGGAACATTTTCTTAGGTTGTGCCTCTGCATTTTGAGCCAGGTATGCTTCGAACTTCATCCTTGATTGGCGGATTTCTGCAATAGCTTTATTTCTAGCAGTGTTATATAATTGCCTGGTCTCAGAAGTCTCAAGTGTGGCAAACAAGTTCCAACATTTGTGTTTTCGTCTGAGTAACTTACGAATCTCTCGGTTTATCTAAGAGGGGCAATGTTTCCGACAATTTGGGACAGACCAAGGAATGAAAGGCTCAGTTACTTGGGCGTAAAGTTGTTTAAATTGGTTCCATGCGGCTTCTACTTGAGACTCAGGGTTAATGTACCAGTTTAATGAGTTGGCTGCTGAGACGATTGCATTTATATCAGCTTTCCAAACGTTTGGTCGAGCTGGGGTTTTGGCCCTTGCTGCCGTCGCTGTGAACTTGAAAGTGAGCACAGCATGGTCACTTCTTCCTAAAGGAGGAAGGTGTTGTATGAGATCCACATCATCCCCGTGGGAGAACACTAGGTCCAGAGTTGAGGAGGAGTGCTGTGAGTCATAGCGCGTGGGCTTAATGATATGTTGGACTAGACCTAACGATATACTAGATTCCAGCAGTTTATGATCAGAGGAGTTGACTGAAGATGGAGCTGTTAGGCTCGTCCAGTCAACTTTTGGGGCGTTGAAGTCGCCAACTACGAGACTTCGACATTTCGAGGTCCAGGAGCCTAGCTTCCGCAGCAGGAAGTCATCTGCACTGCAGTCAGGACTGCGGTATATAGCAATGAGGTCAATGTCTTGGCCTATGCATTTAAGTCTGCAGCGTAGAAGTTCGCACGACTCACTTTCGTGAGCGAGTGCTTCGATACTACGCACGGTTAAGCATTTCTTGAGGCAGATGACTACCCCACCTCCTTTGCGGTTTAGTCGGTCCATCATATGCACTTCGAAGTTTGACAGGTTAACTTCGTTGTCAGTGACATCGGGTGTGAGCCACGTCTCCGTGATGATAATTACATCCGGGTTTCCGGAGTCTATCATGTTAACCAGCTCAGCCCGTTTATTTAACAGGCTGTGGGTGTTTGCGCAGCAAACTGTCAATTCAGTTTGGTGCTTCCCGACCTAACCACAGAGGTTTCGGGATCATTAAACTGCGAACTTATCCACATTTCCATACTTAACAAGGATTGTATTGTATCACCTGAAAATGATTTAGTGATACTTCAGAAGTCAATGGAAGACCTACAGAGCAAGTTTGACAGCATTATGCCTCTCACGCAATTGTGTGACCCATCACAAAACATCTGTCTCGAATCACTTATCAAATCCGAGCGCATAATTGACTATTTGGCTGAAGAAGCTGTTAAGAGGATTATGTCTTCACATAACATCTTGTCCTAGAACACCCCAGACAGAGAGCCTATTGCCAAACTTAAAGCTTCGTGTCTGAAGGCTTGTAATATGTCGTTGACAGGATGTCGTCAGGTTTTGCGTCTTCGTAAGAAATCTGCAAATCACTCATGTCCGGTGCTTTTCTAGTTCAAGTCTGTCGAAGAATCCAGAAATTTTCTGAAAGCTGGTTAGACAATAGGCTCTTCAACACCCTACACTAACATTGTAACGACAGAAGGCAAGAGTCAGGCAACAGATCATTTATTAAGGAAATCAACGCATATTTATATATGTCTTCATGTACATTACTATGGATATGTAAACAAACAAACACAGTCTTCCGATTGGTTGTTTCTCCCGACAAATCTTGGGAACGTAAATATTGACATAAATTACTGTCTACCAATTTGGCTAGTAGACAGCTCTCACCACAACATTAAGGTTGCACCTGATTTAACACCATGCCAAAGACGATGCCGCTCAGGAACACTGAATACTGATAACTCTAATAGGACAACTGTAGGTGATGTTCCATGCGTTATTCCGTCGAATGAAAAACCTGATGACCGCATGCATCAGACATTTTCTCAGGCACAGACTAATATTAGCCAAGTGCTATATAACGACACTGATGCTGACACTGAAATGGTGGACATAGATGAGTCAACGGAACATAATGTTGAAATACATCTTTTGTACACTGACACAAACGCCAAGAGCCCGAAACCATTGAAACCCATCCCACTGGTGTTCCATCCATCCCCTTATAAGTCAGTTACTCCTCAGTCTAACAATCCATCCACTGTGAAGCACCAGTCGAACGTAGCTACCCAAGTTTTCTAGGCGTTATGACAGACGTCCCATTTCCATTAAGAAAACTAAAGCGCAATAGGTGTCCAAGCAACAGAATCGCTACATAACTACATAGATGGCTGCCTTGTTAGCCATCATCAACCAGTTGATCATAAGAAAAGGGAAAAAGAAGTAAATAAATTAAATACTGAACCCGGAGTAAGAAAGCCCTTTGATATGATAGAGAAGAAAGCACCTCTGAGCCATCATTCTAAGAGAAAGTCAAGCATGGTAAACCTAGCTCCTAGAGGTAGGCCTAATTGGTGTCAAGTGGAAAGCCAATTATATCCTACCACTAATTCTAGACAAACAGCACAGCGAGGTAGTAGGTATTATTCTGCTCATCCACCACGTAAACCCATTGTTAGCCAACCCCCTTCTAATGTTCTATCAACTGAAAGTGATAGAAAATCCCCCAAACATCGGCCACAGACTACATTTAGCAAGCCAACAGAACCCACTCATACATCCCATGTATCTAGTAGGGAGCATGTGCCAATTTCTGCACAAAACTTGCTATGGTCTGGTGACTATCCGGAACATATACAAACACTTCATTCTTGTACTGGCCAAAAATTACCGAATACTCATATCGGTTATACCTTCGGGCAGGATTTTCACCAGCGCCAGTTAACAGAAACACCTGGCATCATGCATATAGCACGCATGATATCAGATCAATTCCTTGCGAGCATAGCGAACAGTCTACAGCTAGGGCAAGGCATATTTCCTGGGAGAAAGCTGACACTGTGTCGACACCGAATGAGTCTAATAACATGCATATAGAGGATACTCATGGATTGTTTTATCAAGATGTTGTCCACTCACTGAAACCACATAACCAGTGTTTATCTATTATCCTAGCAAATACGAGATCAGTTCTAAGCAAACACTTAACACTAAGTACATTAGCTTCTATATGCAGACCGTCATTGATTATGATCACTGAAGCCCGGTGCACAAGTGATATCTCCAATGATAGCCTAAGGATTGATAAATACAACATTTCTCGGGGGGACAGACAGAGAGGTCGTGGGGGTGGAACACTAATTTACTGTGAACAATCCTTATCTGCAATCCAGTTCAGTAACCCAATTCCGTCACAACTCAATGACTCGATCTGGGTTGAAATAAAAGTTGTCAGAAGTAAATCTATACTTGTGGGTTGTGTGTACCGACCCCCTTCATCCAACAGGGAATATGATAATATGCTCAGCAATATTTTTAATGTCACAGCCAATCTTTCCTACAGTTATAAAATTATCGGAGGTGATTTCAACATGCCAGAAGTATCATGGTCTTCACTCCGAAGATCCCAAAGGTATGATAATCTCCTGAATTCCATCGTCACAGGAGAGTGGACACAACACATAAATTCACCCACTAGATCCGCAAATATCCTAGACCTTATTTTCACGAACAACATAAAACCATCTACAGTACATGTGGGACATGAATTTCCAGGTAGTGACCATAAAATAGTAGTGTGTTCTTTTGACATCTTTCCTGAAACAAAACGCAGAGATGAAGCTGGCCAGACACCTATGAGATTGTACACATATGCTGACTGGGAATTGTATCATCACCTAATTAGATGTCCTAATTGGGACTCGTACTTTTCGAACGAGTCCTTAGAGGCAATTCTTAACAACTTTTATCAGAATGTTAACTCAATTCATGACGTCATTGTACCTGAGAAGATTCTTAGCTTCAGATTCCCCCAAAGCGATTATATTCTGACATCGTTTAGGAGAAGTCTACGAAAGCACTCAATAAAATACTACAGATATCATGACTTATCATCACTGATTGCAACTACGTCCCTTCTCAATAGAATTGAAGAGTTGAGAAATATAGGCCTCAGAAACAAAGAAATGCGAGCCACTCAGGAGAAATAGCCAAAGTTTTCAAAAGTAGGTTGACGAACTCCAAAACAGCTTATCCTAAAATATTATACTTAGACGGGATTACTTACGAAAATACTGAAGTGATATGTGAACTGTTTAGCAAGCACTTCGCCAGATTATACACCTTAGAGAACGATGAGGTCGTGGATTTCCCACGTAAAACAGACGAATGTTTAAGTGACATACTTTTCACCAACCACACACGAGATCGATAAAGCTGTTGCAAATCTTAAGCTTAGTGACACTATTGGTCCAGATGGTATATCTTCCATTCTGCTGAAAAACGGTGGTAGTGACATGAATTTACTCCTACTCAAGTCATACTCAATTTCACTAAGCGATGGGACATACCCTACCTGCTGGAAGAAGTCTTACATTGTACCTATCCATAAATGCGGGCCTATAGCTGATATCAACAACTACCGCCCCATCAACATCACGTCTGCACTTTCACGTGTAATGGAAAAGATAGTAAAGACTCAAATCATTCAGTACTTGCTGTCAAATGACCTACTATCCCCATCCCAATACGGTTTCTTAAGTAGAAGGTCGTGCATTACTCGCCACTTAGATTATTTTGACTACATTACACAATGCATTGATAATGGGCATTCGGTAACAACATTATTTCTCGACGTTTGCAAGGCTTTCGATAAAGTCCCATATATCAGACTCATAACAAAACTCGGATCCTACGGAATAACCGGGAAACTTCTCAAATGGATAAATTCTTTTCTCACACAAAGAGAGCAATTAGTCAAAATCAACCACCAGCTGTCTTCATCAAAGCCGATAACTAGTGGTGTAACACAGGGTAGCGTTCTTGGCCCTATTCTATTCCTCTTATTTATAAATGACATAGTCTCTGTGATCAAGTATGGCAAGCCATATTTCTTTGCAGATGATCTCAAGATAGTATATGATTACGCGTACGATGATATGAGCGTCGAAAGCAAAATGACCAACATGACTTAAACAATCTAATGGATTGGAGCGAAAAGTGGCAACTGATTTTCAACCCAGACAAGTGCGGTATAGCCCACCTTGGCCGCTGGAAACCGAGAATGTGCCTACATATGTGCGGTAAGCTCCTCTCGAAACTGAACACAGTCACAGATCTCGGGGTAACATACTCAGATCTAACCTTCTCCGATCATGCAAATAAGGTTGTATCTGACTGTAAACGACTTATTGGCTTTCTACTGCGTAACTTCTACACCCAAGAAGCAAGATTAGCTATATATAGAACATGTATCCGCCCCAAACGTGAATATCGTGCTCTCCTGTATAGTAACCTAAGGTATGCAGACCGAAAAAAATCGAAAGTGTTCAGAGATTCCTAACGAAACGCATAATAGGGTTTGACCAACAAGGGAATATGTTGACAGGAGTATGCGTCTGAATTTAGAACCTCTGTGGTTAAGGAGAGTGGAGTGCAACTTATTTCTACTATTCAAAGTCATTAGGAAACATTGTTATAGTAACTCATCCATAACGTGGGAAAATATTAAATCATATCAGCTGCGAAACCACGACTACCTTGTCAAGGTGGCTACCCACAGAAAATCCATTAGGGCAAACTTTTTCACCATTAAATATTGCACTCTTTGGAACCAACTACCATCTGAAATTAGATGTTGTGAAAACCCCGATGGGTTCAAACGGAGCCTAGAAAGACACATTAACATGTCCACCCTAGCTTGTCTAAAAGACCACAAATGTTGGTAAAATGGTAAATGAAAGCCGGTCCAGTCTTCAGCTTAGTCAGTTACATATAACTCGACTCTACTACTTACACAGCGAACGTTTAACTAATTTACTCATTTTCCTTTCTGTATAGTCTTCAATAAGTTATGTTAATATAAGCATTTCTAGAAACAATTATATTAGCAACCACACCTTTTAATATTTTACATATGTGTATACAGTTAATAATACAATACTATCTTTTGTGTCTGAATGACCTAACTCGGCCACCACTTCACGACAATCCTTCTATCTTATTACTATTATACTCTCTTTTATCTTAACTTCCTAGGACTTTAATAAAGCTGAAATTTACTTTTTTTCTTTTTTTCTCATTTACACTCTCCTCTCGCATAAAGCTCGGTTGCTCTGATGATAAAAAACGTGACAACACTCCTGTTTGAGAATAACTATACTTTCATAGAAAACGTCATAGTTTTCCATGGTAAGACCAATATGGTTAGCATCATACATTGCAAATGTGCACTATCATATCAAGTACTGTATAGCTTATTCTCGTATTTTTCTTGTAAATATACTTCCAATAATGTATTATTGATGATTGCATTTTATACCACTTCGTAGCTGTGCAGGATTTTCTCCTCTTCCTGAAAGAGCGTTCAAGCACGTGGGGTCACAGTACTCACTCAAACATATGTTGTTTATCGATAGGCCATTACTACCACCAGGAAATAGAACGGAGTATGGGTTGTCGCTCAACTTCGATGGATTTACAAATTAACAATTATAAGAATCTGTTCCGATTGCTTGTACTATTATTCAACAATTTGAACTTTTTAAAAAGTGATGATGTGTGCTAATTCTGAGTTGTAATTCGTAACATAATTGATCGTGCTTGTAAAAATGACATGCATTTCATGTAAACTTACCCGCTTATACGAAATATAAATTATTATTATTATTATTGTAACCCAAAAACCCTTAATCTTAAGGTTCTTTTCGCCGTTTCGGAGTCGTTCGGTTAGTTCTAGGACCGCAGACTGTCTTTTGACGCGGTCTGCCAGGCTTAAGTCGGCGCGGACATATATGCCTGGTCCTTCAGGAATATGAGAGTTCCTTAGAATAGCATCCCTCTCTTTTTTCGAGTTTAGTACGACTTTGAGGAGACGTACAGACTGACTTACTGTAGGGTCAGGCTTTTGGCCTATTCTATATACGCTGTGTATAGTAATGCCTGATACTGTTCGTTGCAGTAGCTTGTCTGAAAGAGGCTAAACAAAGTTAAGGTCATGCTCGAATTTAGTCTTGGGATCGGAGGCCAGTGACTCTTCCACTTTGTGGAGAATGAGCGACCTGTCAGAGAGATCAGCTTTGCTTGACGTGGCTTTCTTGCTCTGCGAGGTGTGTTTCTGTCCTCCGTCTTACTAGCCACTGTAAACCAAACTGATTTCTTCGTGCTTACTTCTTGATTGTAATATAAAGGTTCCTAGTCTTCATTAAACCTCTGATTAGTTCGTTTCGCAGCTAAACTATAGTAGATTTGGTTTACTTCAAAAGGAGTGGTGCTGGCATTAATTACATGTCGTTTGTAGTATGTGGTGTGCTAAGATTGCAACGTTACTGTTAACTGAGTGTATTCTTTTGCCCATTAGTCTTCCAGTGTCAAATAACAGAGATTACAATAAAAGAAATAACTAGTGTATATTATGTAGGCTTATAACGAAAAACAGAAGATGAACAGACAGCCACTCAAAATCCAAAATTTATACATATATACAGGGGGTAAATGGGCAAAGTAGTCAGGAAATTGGGGCAAGGGAGAATGAATAGTAAGAAAAAACAGGTTTAGGTGTATACCTATTCACACTTGGTGAGTTTTAAGAGGATATGCCGTTCGGACCCAGCCCGTGTCGCCACATCATTTTCCAGACTCCACCTAAAGGTTTCTACGGACGGCGCAGTAGCCACAGCTGCTGACAAAGTTTCATGGGTGTCAGACTCGAGATGAAAAGAAATGAGGGCGCAGTCAACTCTTTGCTGTCTGATACGCTATTTTTCATGGATCATCATGAGGAACCCAATAGTTCTTAATGGTAGAACTTCCTTGTTTGGGTGATTCTGGCTAAGTGCGAAAAGATCTTGTTTCTTCATCCGTCCATTATACGCTTTATTTCGTAGAGCTATCTCCCCTTTTGTCGTCCGTCTTCGGACTCTTACCAAAATATTAGCTCCTCTTCTGAATAACGGGAAGCAATGACAGTATGCACGTCAATGTATGTTCTTGCATAAGTTCTGCATAACCTTAGAAAAGCTTGGGAGTGAGACCACCTAGTTGTCTATGTGTGAAGTGCATAACCACATATGCCGTCGCTAAATTAGCCGTGTAATTTACGATTCTGACCACAGTCGCACTCTGAAGTTACACATAGGTAACTTACATTCTGCAGCCTACTGATGTGAAGTCTCAGTACCCTTCACTTTTCCAGGCTGAAAGTCATGTCCTCGACCATCGACCGGTCTTCCAGAATTTTTAGGTTAGCCTGTAGCCTGTCGGAGGCTTTGGAGCTCTTTACTGTCCTCCAAGTATCTACGTCCCCAGCATGAGAAAGAGTCAGATAGTTTAGACGGCATCATAGGTCACTGATAAAAATCAGGAACATCGATAACCCTAGGACGGAAACCTGTGACACTCCTGATGCTGAACTGTGTCAGGATGATCGGACAAGACTGACCCTAGAGCAGGATTCTATTTCGACTAGGCTGTCCACCAACCATTAGGGAAGTGGGCCACCAGCGCCCACCTGACTTATTTTACATCCGCGACGCTCATGCTGAACTGTGTCAAATACCCTCGCGAAGTCAAGGAAGACCATATGTACATGATCGTTTATATCCCAGCATGATGTCCAAGCAGACAGTAGATCTGTTACACGAACCCTCCCCCACTTGAAACCATGTTGTGCTTCATGTAGTAAGGTAGTCCTGTTAAGGCCTTGCTTAATGTAATCAACAGTCTGACTTCTCAGCACTTCTGACACCACCGGGAGTAGTCCTACTGGTTTAAAAGTCGTAGCATTTTGCCTATCATTACCCCTGAAGATAAGCGAAGGGATGGTTCTACTACATCCCGTTGGCAGTTTCCTTAAGTGCATTGAGCGTTAGAACATTTCACATAAAGGCCTGCTGACAGCCTCAGTGCACTGTTTCAAAAACAGATGGCCAAATGGAGTCACAACATGTGGACTTTGCAAGGGCAAGCTTCTGCAACTCTCCTGCAGCCATTCCAGGGTTTATTTGGAGTTTACCCATCAAGTTTTCTCTTGGTAAATTAGCAGTGCAATCTTCATCTCTTATATCAGTAATACCCACAGAGCTATTTAGCTGTCTATCAACAGCCGAACTGGATTCCCCAGCCACTTCCAAATTAGTGAGATATTGACCGCCAAGATATCCTAAGGTGCGTGCCTCTGATTGGTAGGTTTTGTTCCGCACAAGAATCGATGCTGATTTTTGTGGTTTGACAGGAAATTCCTGACACGTTTTGCCTGAAATGACTCCCTGTCACTCCTAAAGCTTGTGCTGCACCGATTGCCGAACTTTAGCTCTGCTTCTTCGTCAAACCGACTCTCGAAGGGCCGCCACGTGGACCAAGTTTTCCGCTTAGTTTGCAGAGTAGACTGCATGCTGGCATAGTCCTTATGGACAAAAAAGACTATATTGAGAAAATGAACAACATTTTGTCAGACAAATCAAAATTTTCGCAACCACCCAATGAAAGAAACAAAACAGAACAGATTGAAAAACAACTCACCGATGTCCTCAAAAGAAGGCAAACCGAAAAGTTGATCAGTCATGAAGTCTATGATCAGATCCCACCTACAGGATCTATAATACCAAGACTGTACGGCTTACCAAAGATACATAAAGCCAACCTCCAACTTCGTCCAATTCTCGATATGTCAGGTTCCCCGTACCATCCAATAGCGAAATGGGTAACTGAAATTTTAGAACCTGTACGAAAACGAATGTGCCACTATTCGCTTCGCGACACTTTCCAATTCTTCGGTCACATCAAAGATATCAATGTAAAGAACAAAAATATGCTCTTTCTCGACATTGAGTCACTATTCACCAACGTTCCACATTTGTCAATACATAGAAGAAAATCAGCTAAACATCGGATTGCCGACGACTTGTTTAAAAGAACTACTGCTGAGATATACACTCAATGCACAATCCACATTTAACGAGGTTATTTACAGACAACAAGATGGGATCGCAATGGGATCTCCACTAGGCCCATTACTAGCAGACAGCTTCATGACAAGCCTCGAGAACGGCTCACTGAAATCAACTATTGACAATTTCCAACTATATGTTAGATATGTGGACGACATCTTTATTATCTGTGATCACGGCCACGATCTCAATCCGTTACTGCAAATATTCAACAAATGCCATCCAGCCACAAAGTTCACTCTTGAAATTGAAAACGAATCTAAAATACCTTCTCTTGATGTTGAACTTACAAGGAGAGCTGACGGAACTTTAAGAAGGTCCATCCATAGGAAACCCAAATGGAACGGCCAACTGACAAGCTTCTACAGCTAGGTACCAATCAGTAGGAAAAGAAACTTAATTAGATCTCTTGCCACTCGCGTCCGACGCATCTGCAGCCCTGATACCGTGGAAGAAGAACTAAACTTCCTGAAGGAAACCTTCATACAAAGCGGTTACCCATCAAGATTCGTAGACAAAAACATCAAACAAAAAATCCAAAGGCAAGAAACAGCATCTATGCCAAAAATGGTACTTTATATGAACCTCGACTTCAAAGGGGACCTACTCAGTGACGTCCTTAGAAGGAGAATCTCCACCTCTTTAAGAAGAACTTTCTTTGCGGTAACACTGAGAGTAGTGTTCTCTAGCCGCTCGCTGATCTGCAGAAGCCCAAAAGACAAAATCCCGCACCTGACCACTTCTATGTGTATATATCAGTTCACCTGTTGCTGTAGAGCCAGGTACATCCGTCGTTCAACGCGTATCCTGTCAAAAAGGGTCAATGAACACTATCCAGCGTGGCTGCAGAAAGGAAGTAATGGCTGCATAAGGAGTGCAATAGTAGAACACCTAGTCAACACTGGTCATTCCATCTCAACAAACGACTCCTTCAAAATACTCTACGAAGTGAAGAACAACCTTCCAAAGACAGTACGATTCCGTATTCTTTGCATCACAGAGGCCCTAGCCAGTGAACTAGAGGAACCAGAACTGTGCATACAAAAGGAAATTATGCAACCATTTCTACTCCCATGGTAACAACTGTGTTGATTTGACTTAACTTTTCTTTGTTTGATTTGACTTAACTTTTGTTTGTATGCTTATTTTTCTACTCAAAACCCTTGTGTAATTCCGTATATTTTGTTTCCACGTACACCCTGAGTACAACTCTTTCATTAAACCATTCATGTTATTACGTAACTCTTCTTTAACAATCGTATGTGACAACTCATCACTTTTGTTACTACTCTCTTATATCAACATCCAACTCATCTGAACTTAATAATTGTATTTTCGTTTGACAAATTTAATATACACACACATACAAAACAACCATATATATTTGCAATTGTACAGCTATGAAAATGAATTCACCGAAAAGAGACTCTTCGCTGAACTACTTGTCTTCTGTCTAGATTGCATGCCTCTCTTCATCCATGAAGATCGCCTTTTACATTGCAGTGTGGTTATAGTGGCGGCATTCCAATGCCCTCTGCTGATAACGTCCCAGTCGATGGAGCATTCTGAGTCAGGTTAATGTCTTCTAATTCTAGTGTAGGCAGCTTCGCTGTAGCACAGACTGCGTCGCGTAGCATCCCTCTGTGAGCAATCGCAATGAACCGGATCAAACACAGACCTCACGGTCACTACCATCTAGAATGGTCATGAATTGAGTGTTTTCGACTAGTTTCTGATAACTAGTTGGGCTATAATCCAGTTTTTATGACTTTCGACTAGGGATCCATCTACTTTACAGTAGTTCAAACCGAATTTATTCGAGCGTAGGGGACCCCGGAAAGTGACGTTACTCTCTTTTTCTGCTGTGAATGAGTTTAACTTAGTCAAGGCCTTTCAAAGGTTAATGGCTCCGTGCCATGGTTCGTGCTCAGTGGAGGCGCAGTCCATCCTTTTCCTCTTAATCTAATGAATATACTCTTCAGGTGACAGTATCGAAAGTGACGCATAATTGGTCAGTTACTAAATTTGTTCAAATGATATTGTGTCAGGGTTAAGGCGGTGAATGTTTCTAGTAAATCTACTAGCTTAAATTATCATCATCCAACACTAGGTTCATTATCAGGCAAAAGATACACGGCTAACCACCTGCCCCAGCTGGATTGATTTCACGTTAACTTCGTTTGTTCGTTCATGACATCAAGTTATCCAACCATAAATGGACACGAAATATGTCCCTCATTTTGTTTTGTCTGATTGTTATCATGATTTCACTGTCAACTTTTTTCTGGTTACTATCATATTAGTACATTTGTTGGAAAGCCTGTCACTGTATCGTCACACTTTCCTGCTTTTCAAAAGTTGATGAGGCCTCGACCGACCTTAATCAAATACCATGAGTTTCTTCCTCTTTGTTACTGCTTGCCACTTTTCAACTACGGTTGAAATTCATGAAAACCCCCCAAAACACATATGCATCAAGCCGGAATACAGTCCTGTCCATCTAATATCAAGCTGACCTGTTAGTGCAGAAACATGGTTGTTCTACGCTAGAACTAACTTCTAAGAACATAATATGATACGTGCTCCGCTGAGGGGTCCAGACGATTCCGGCAAAGTTAATTTTAACCGGGAACTGTTTAAAACTCTTTAGCGTTTAGTGACCTGGTGATTCGAGACAGTGTGCATAACCACAGAATAAGCATGAAGTGATGAAGGTTCCGATAGACAGATCTCAAGATAGTGGGAACGCTGCTTGGGGAGGTAGGCAGATGAAGGATCGAACTAATATCTGGCGCAAGTAACCCTTATGATCGAGCTGAAGACCAATAAAGAACCTGGAGATAGAAGAAATTTAAGTCCGACACTCTGAAACTGAAAGAAGAAGCTACGAAGGACACCTTCGCAGTCATCAAGAAAAAACAGAAGATATTAAGTAAACTTCCTGAAAGGACACTCGAACTTTCTGCAGATGACGTTGAAAGAAACCTGCATGACACCTCATGCAAGATGAAGAATCAGGACAAGGAAAGACTCTACATGGATGCATGGAATCCGGTAGCCGCGAGGAACATGAGTGAGAAGGTGAGCCAGTTCAGAGATGAACGACGGATAGAGAACGTAAGTATAATCCACAACACAATGAACGGAGGAGTGAAGAAGAGCTCTCGGGAGGACTAAACACAACCTTTTGGTTCATTACTGAATGAACCGGAACAAGTTCCATTTTATGAGGGTCTCACAGCACTTAACTCAATGCCCATGTTTCCAAAAGGGAAGAGATCAACACAGATGAAGCCAGTGAAAGACAGGGAGAAAAACCAATTACCGGAATGATAGAAAGGATGAAACATTGCGTTGATCAATTCACTTGACTACTAAGTCCACCTCTACCTATAAATCATGCAGAGGTGCCATTAGCAGTCAGCACTATCAGTGAGCACAAATTCTCCGGCAAGAACAAGAGTCTTAGAATCACAAAGTCACTGAAAACCAACTGAGCAGCAGCTGGATCAAATGGAATTCCTCAGAATCAGTGAAAAAGTATCCAAAGACCTCTGCCTGAACTTATACTATACGCTGGTTGAAATTTTCGTGGTAGGTTTCTTTGTGGATAATTTTTATTAAAATCGTGTTGCATAGTGTCTGGATTGATGAGAACTCAAATATTGCGACGCGACATATTTCTGTGAGCGTCATTTGATCTGACCGCGGCAGACTCACTACATATTGGGTGCAAAGGTTTGCATCACAGCTGCAGTGTCTTGAAATATTGGTACAATGAGCGGGATAGTACACCTGGAAGGTAACGTCACCGGCAACTCTAAACATAAGCGACCAAAACGAATGGCCGACTAAAATGGAACTAATTACTTTGAATGACCAAACAGGTAAGCTACAACTAAAGGCGCGGAAATACACACACAATAAGAGAAACATCACGCGAATTCTATCAACAGGTACAATTTCAGTACTGTAGGAATAACAACTCCCTAACAGTCTCCTCAATGTAAAAACTTAGGAATTAGGCGAAATATCATTTTATGAAGAATTAATGGAGGCTAAGTGTATTGACGTTAACGGATGGTACGATTTATACTAACGCAAGATCTTATGCTAACAACTTATATAGTATTCATTCCGCGTAGACCAAAGGCGAAGCAAAACACCAAATTGGCCGTCTAAAATATGAAGTGGGTAATCTCAATCGTCAAGCAATGATCTGAAACAGAAAGCAAAGCGCACGATAGCAGGGTGATCACACAACTGCCGCGTGCTAGTAAGAAGTAAGACTCAAGATCAAGGACTATATTTACAACTAATCATAATGCAATTAGGTGAGAGAGAGAAAGGGTATTAATAATGGTCATCCACTGCATCGTCTTGGGCGATCAATCCTTTCACGCTACGTAACCAACCTGAAATTAGAACAGCACAGTTTAAACATTGGAAAGCCGCCGAACTTACCTTTCCTTACAAGTGTATTCAAGAACAAATTCGTAATGCGAGGGTGATTGTTTAGCTAGCTAGGGATTGTGCACGAACAACCAAACGTGTGGTGAGAGCTGTCTGCTAGCCAGTTTACGTCAGTGTTACTTCCTGAATCGGGGTCATGAGAAAAATCCATAACAAAGCTTAACCTTCAGGAACTCACCAGCCAATCACAGAAGACTTAACGTAAGCAAATACAATTCACAGATATATGACTTAACTTTTAGGCACTTTGGGTGCCACTTGAGAACATAATGCTGGGAGTACAGCTATGCCTGACTTCCACAGTATTTAAATTTCAAGGGAAAATATACAAACAAACTGAAGGAGTTGCCATGGGATCACCATATCCCCAGTTGTAGCGGATATATTCATGGATAAGTGGGACAACATAGCGATTGAAACGTTCACCCCAACCCCAAAAGTATGGTGGAGGTACGTATACGACACATTCACTGTACTTAGAACACAAGATATAGATAGGTTTTTCGAACATATCAACTCGTAGGTTGAAGCAATTCAATTCACTTATGAATTGGAAAATCAGGAAGGGCAGCTCCCAATGTTAGATTGCAACGTAAGGAGGAAAGAAGATGGGAAGTTAAACACTAGTGTTTACAGGAAACCCACACACTCAAACAGATATTTAGACTTCCGATCTGTCCATCCTATGTCAGTAAAAATAGGATTGGTGAAATGTTTAAATGACAGAGCACAAAAACTAAGTAGTACCAAAGAAAATCTAAGACAGGAACTGATACACATAAAAGAAGCTTTGAAACTTAATAATCACACGGATAAATTAGTCAAGAAATATGTAAGGAAATGTAAAAATAAAATAAATAATGATAGTAGCGATAGTGATAATGACAATAATAATGATAATAATAATAGTGATAACAATAATAATATTAATGACGACACCAATAATAAGGACTCTAAACCATCAGTGGGAATTCCATACAAGGAAGGAACCTCGGAAGCCTCACGCAGAATTCTTAACAAGGCAGGAATAAAAACGGCATTCAAACCCACAAACTCAATTAGAAACAAGCTTTGTCGGTTGAAGGATCCTGTAGAGCCTTTAAAACAAAACAGTTTAATTTATCTCATACCCTGCAATGATTTTCAGGTCAAATACATAGGTCAAACTAGTAGAACAGGGGCAGTCAGACTAGCTGAACATAAAAACCTAGCAAAATCTAGATTGGTTGATCCAAATAAGATAACAAATCTAGAGAATAGTTCAGCTATAGCACTACATGCAGTTACACACAACCATACAATAGGATGGCATAGGATGACAGTTTTAAAATCTAATGTCACAGGGTATAGGGAGAGATTGATAACAGAAGCTTTGTTTATCGAATCAACTACAAGTACATGTAAAAGGAATGATTCATCACCTGTCCCCGATATCTGGAAAATTCTACTACCCATACGACAAATAGGAGAGAACAAAGGAAACTATAAAACTCAAGTGTCAAAGTCGTGTGATTACAATTGATATGATTATGAACAATAAATTTTGTTCGAAACGTCATCCGGTAAATAATACTGTTTGACTCTGTGATTTATCTAATAAACAAACTAATATGGAATTACTTACTGCCACATTGCCCAAGTCTTACACATATATTAGTCGAAAAGGCGTAATGAAAGCCTTTGTCGGAATATCTTCTAGTACCACAAGGATTTGTTTGTATGCCTTAACCAAATCTCTTTTCGAGAAAATAGTTGCACCAGATAGTGTTGCTGTTAATTCATGTATGTCAGGCAGTGGATACCATCCACGGGTCGTTTTGACATTCACTCGCCGGTAATCACCGGTGGGTCGCCAATCATTGTTATATTTTTGGAATATCATCTAAAGTAGGGATGCCCATAGGCTATTTGATGGTCGAATGATGCCGAGGGCGAGCATATGGTCGAATTCATTGCTTGTCAGCCGTAGTTTCTCAGGAGCAAGCCATCGTGATTTGGATATCACGGGCTGTCCTGAAGTTGTAATGTGATGCACAACATTGCTGATTACATACGGTAGATCGTTGGAGTGGCAATTAAGCACTGGGTACTTGTTAACAATCAGCTGAAAAGTTGAATCAGAGATCGCCTTCTCATTGAGCAGCGACAAGCTGTGACCTTCGTAGGCGATGCCTTTAATAGACAGGCTAGTGGTCGTCTGTCAGTCGTTTTCGACGGACATCTACTAGTAGATCATGATGGTTAAGTAAGTCTCTGCCAATGATAGGCATAGTGACGTCAGCAAGAAGGGGTCCTCCGAATGGGTGCCCGTAAAGCTACGTTCAAATGGACACATTATCTACCAATAGGTCCTACATTCGCAGCCAGTAAGTAGAAGGCAGATTACTTCTGTCGATTGACCCTGTAGCAGGAGGGATGTATAATCCTGCGGCGGAATATAAGCCTTTCAATCGGAAATATTTACACGCTATTCTCAGCTTATAAGGTGACTGACTGTCTCACCGACCGACTGTTCGAACAATTTTCACAATACCTCATCGCACACAGAAATCCCACATGTTGTATCACTCAGACGAATAAGAAATGTCACTCGTCGTCTACTTAATCTCGTATAGCTAAATAGTAATCCAAAGGCAGGGAAATGTCAACTTGTCGAGCGAATATGATACGAGTGTGTGTGTGTGTGTAAAATTATCGTGGTGCTGGGTCATGTAGCTTAAGAGCTTACGAATGAATACAAGCTGAAATGACACACACCTGTATTCTCCAGCTACAATGCAAGTCAAGCATCAACTAAACCTCGACTATCTGTCACCATCTCGAGAGTCGGCGTAATATAAGCCTGTCGAGCAGAATTACTCCCTACGCCTCCTTATACATTGGGTGTTCGAAGGATTCTGAGAAATCATCATACGAAGCTGACATCAGTACGTCATTACAGTAAGCATGCAAGTCGAATATGAAAAGACGTAGACAGGCTTCGCCATATTTATATATACATATTATGCCAGCCGAAATACACACCCGTCGACCCTTCTTATCTCCATGCTCTTCTCAACTACTCCATAGGCATTTGCATTCTTCTTCCTCACGGCCTAGGAATGCTAGCTGATTTCACGCACCTCGGCAATTTCACACTCGGAGTGTCATTTCGCCAAACGAATCATCACAAACTTGTTAACGGCATTTTTCACTGAAGTCTGTCTTTTTTTATTTTATTCTCTATCATTCTATCACTCATTTGTTTTTTATAGAATTTTACATTCTTATTAATCATTGACAAGTACGTTTTTTAGGCAATCTTCACCCATGAGTCTGCTTCTTGTAGCCTGTACCATAATATACTTTCTGATATAATTTTGATCTGATAATGGGAAGATCTATACAAAGAAAGTTCATGTGGGATGGATAAATTACGAACTTCTACTGTTGAACACCACCCCCCCCCACCAGACAGATGTGTTTGTTAGTGGCTAACAACAGTGAGATTCAGGTTGGGCATTTGAAGCAATAGATAGTGGTTGAGAGAACCAGTGTGAACACCGGAACACTGCGGAGCATGTACATCTACCTGACAAGTCCTAAACAGGAAGGAACACGCCGCTTGGATTCAACTGCTAGCCTCCGCCACCACCATCAAAAAGAGCAATGATGAACAAATGAAAACAGCTATCCTGAACGTCTTATTATAAAAGCTACTAAAACAGGACCATATAAATACGGAACACTTCCGTTCCTTAAAAGCCACATTTGTTAAAAGAAGTCTCTTATGCAGCTCAATATAAACTCACTCTCTCCACATAAGTAATGATTTCAACTTCCTTATCACAGATAGGTATCAGTCACAATGACTGTGAGCCGAGAAACGTTAAATATATACCATTCTGATTGTACAAAGGAGAAAGAAGTCTGATTCTGGTCACCAGAAAACGACCCACAAAACTACTTTCAGTGACTATCCCTCCGAAGGCGAACAAGACAGACTTCTTTCTATGGATTGTGGAAAGTATGGTAATCCACATTCAACTACATCAATGCACGTAGCTTAGACGTTGGACTGTCAATAACCTGCCTGAAGAACTACTGAGGTGAACAATTAACGTTCAATTTAGGAAGCACGTGGTATGTAGATAAAAAGATGATACTGCAATGGGATCATCACATGGTCCCACTACTGGCTGACTGCTTCATGTCAAAGCTTGGAAACACTCAGCTTAGTCGAGCTATTGGATGCCTTGATATCTACTGAGGAAGATGTGTAGACAACACGTTTTTCTTGCAGGTATTTCGCTTTCACTCAAACAACTGCCATCCATCTTTAATATTTACTGTGAAAAAGGAATCTGAATCTGGCATTCCTATTCTTCAAGTGTTCATCACAAGAAATATTGACTCAGTGTCTTAAAAAAGTCATTTACTAAAGTGGAATAGCCGGTTAAGCAATCTCTATAGTTAGGTGTCTATCTACAGAATAAGAAATCGTATTCCTCTCCTCTGCCAGAGAATATAAAAGACTTGTATTTCAGACTTTGTACATTCATTCAGAACTTTCTTTTCTAACATCCACACTTTCTGAGAATCATTTTCCTAATCGTCTTAGCAGTAAAAACACGAAAATAAACACTCTAAATTAGTCAATGACTCATTATCAAAGAAAGACGTTTTCATGCATCTCTGACCAGGCTTATGATATGCCCAGCCGGAAACTATTCTCAGTTCGTATAGAAGATAAGCGCTCTCTTTGCCAGCCAAATATGCGTTCATCAGTTCATCTGTTTCTGTGGAGTAAGGTGCAACGACCGTAGCCAGAGAATACTTTCGACAGGATCAAACTCTGCCACTCAACTAACTAACTAACTTTGGTTATGATTTTAAAATCACAGGCAACACGCTTTCTCTTCAGTCTGGGGATTATATTCCAGATAACAAAACATCAACAAATTAAGTGGTGTTCGGTCTCTTGAATCGCCACTTGCAATATGACAGTCTAAACTGATTAAGGAGGGGAAATCAATCGACGAGGCTATGAAATTACATCGACTGAGATGGTTAGCACATGTGTTACCTATGCCCAGTCATCGCCTTCCTCGACAATGGGCAATGTTAGCTGATATAGGGTCAGGCCGGAAAAGAGCTAGCGGCGGTCAAACCAAAACATGGCACCAGCCAGCCACGTAGGAAGGTGTAGACTTCCTGACTGGTTGGGGTCCTCGGAACGGTAAAAACCAATGCTTGGAAACAATTGATGCAATGGCTCAAAATCGTTCTCAATGGCTGGTGCAGATGCATCCACTCCTTGTGACTTCTATGTCGAAAACAGACAGACTAAAATGATTAAGGACAATAATCGTAAGACGGTTCCGCTTACAGATGAATTTTTTCCTTTAATTCGCCTAGGTTTATACTACTACTCATCAAGGAAGCTGAACAACAGTGACAAATTATCATTTAGAGAGAAGAGAACACGAAGTTCAGCAAAGATACCCTTTCGCCGATTTCATTTTCAAAAGCTATACAATCGCATTTAAATACATAAATTCACATACATACAATTTTTATTTGATTCCACATAATTACGAAGGCGAATATTTTCGACTAGATATGGTTTACAAGAGGCTTGGAAACAAAATTACACAGGATTAGGACGAATTACAGGTGTGTGTGAAAAATGAGCATGGAAACAAATTGAAATAATAATTTTCAACTTGAAATGGAAGTTAGGAGGTGTGAATATAGATCACAAGAGCCTTAGAAACAAAAATTACGCAGGATTAGGATATAATTGTAAAATAGTTATTTTACCTAGTTTCCGATGGACATTGTGAAAACCAATTTGACTCAACTTACTAAAAATTTTGCTCAAGTAGCTAACCGAAATTCGCCTGCTCTGGACTGATTCGATTCAGGAAACTCAGTTGAACCAGGTAGATAACTGATGATTTCAACCCTAAACCAGCGAATCGACCCTCCAATGTTCCAAACCCTTAGACCTGGCTGACTGAAATTTCACCCCGAACCATGTACATTGAAAATTCGAGAATTAACTAGCGAAATAGCGAATTTCATTTAATGTATTACCAGTTCGACCAAGTAGCCAGGCAGAATTCGCTTAGTTTCCACAGGTTCACATTCGGCTCTCTCTCTCTCTCTGAGCTGAGTCGAATCGGGTAACACAGCTGGTGAGATCAACTTCACACGCGCTGACCATTGCAAAATTGATGACAGTGATATAGGAATCAAGTTTGACGTTAAGTATTTTGGATTAATTCTTTCTTCTCACCTATGTCTTAGCGATTTCTAGAAGAATATTTCGTCTGACTTTTTACATTAAGAAGTTAAGGCACTCAGGCATAACTCAACCCCTCCTCTTACAGTCTGTCAACTCGTGCATCGTACCTATTCTTCTTCATTGTTCACCCTTATTCTTTCCTGGATTGATTAAAAAAGACTACATCATACTTTGTAGAACTCTAAAGACTGTCAGTAGGGCAAGTGGTGTCCCATTGGGTCATATCGTTGACATCGTCATTGATAGGCACTTGATTTCATGCAACAAATTTGCTAAAGGAATTTTCTCAGACTGTGAGCATCCACTTTACCCACAGCTCCAATCTTGTGTCTTCTCAGGTAAAACAAGAAGTCATTTCAAAAGATTTCATGCATGTACGTCTAAGTGTAAGAATTCCATCATACCATATTTGGCGCAAATTTTATGTGATGGAAATATTTGTCAGGAACGAACTAACTAACCTTCTTTGCACCAGTAAATAAACCATTTTCTCCATCCTTATTCCACCAAGCTTTATTGTTATTGTTCTTCTTATACTTATAATTCTCTCAATTGTTTTGTTTCTATTTCCTCATAAGTGTAAACATCACTTAAGCTGTGCAATAGCTGTTAATTTTGTCTTACCCCTCACCATGCTGCTATAATCAACAGAACATTAGATTCAATAATCTGTAAAATACCAAAATTTCCAAACTCTATCGACAATACTGTTTGAAACACACCCACTGTTATTACTATATTCATTATTCTCATTTTGTACCTCGAATATTTTTTGACTTTATGCCGTGTATGTGGACCAATTCCTGTGGTTAATTTTATTCACATTTTGACTTAACTAGATGCAATATTGTGACAAATGCTGACAATTCCATTCTGTATTATAAGTAACCTTTTGAAATAAAGCAGATTATTATTATCATAATTGTTATTACTATACTCCACCACAGTGCCCAAGTTCTATTCACATAACACTTAGAATGCTATGTGCAATGATTTTAGGAATTCGACCACTAGTTATCACAACATATCATTCGTCTCTTGATACTGTATAGGATTCTACTGCTGTCGAGCTTCACTGCAAAACGTTTACCAGAATCGACATGCCTAATCAGGAAATCATTGTAACTGTTGTTAGTCAAGTACAACATGATTCACCGAGTTCCCTTAGTTATTCGAAAATTAACGCCTTACATCCCTGTTTCGAGAATTGATCTGTCCGAACCATATTAAATCTCGAAGACTCGCGCATAATCGGAAATCAAACAAACTTGATCCGCTAATATGTGTTATTAGGCTGTCTTTTGACAAGTGTTACAGTCGAACAAATCCAGTTAACGGTATATTATTGTATTGTATTCGAATGCGATATTGTGACAAATGCCGAGAATTCCATTCTGTACTAGAAGTACTGTTTTTGGAATAAAGCAGATTATCATTATTATCATTAACTCTACTGTTCAGATCACTTCCACCTGACTAGGAAGCACCACCAACACCACCACGACCACCGGTTGATATGAGTGGTAGTCAATTACTCATTTCAATCAACCAAAAGCATAAGGAGTTGTGCATATTTACGCTCAATTTATTTTGCTTAACACCTGGTGTACATCACTGTGCAATGCATCAATAGCAAAAAATACTTACATAATTCAACCTTATATAAAGTTGTTACAATTGAAATATTTAATAAAAGTATAAATATTTTCTCACCGACACAACTGTCAAGTAAATGCATCAACATATATAAATGTATATATAATCATGATTTGGTTGGGTCGGAAGAATTATTGTCATTATTTCGTTCAGCCTTATGAGTGTTTTGTTCTAATTGATTGAAGGTAGCATCCAGTTTCTTTAATTTCCTTTGTAGCATAATAATTTGTTTTCGTATATCCTTTTTAACATATTCAAGCATTTCAGTGGCTTCCTCATTCTTTTGCATAAGCTTCAAAATAGTAAACAAAAATATAAAAGTGAATGCGGTTAAGTGACAACCATGAAGATGCATTTCACACTGAATATATATGTTTCTTCCGTTGGCACACAAAAACTCATTGAAAAGAAGAAAAATAATCTGTGGCTCATTGGTCCCCATCTAGGTGTTTCACTTCTATCCAACCAGTGGGTCGGTCACGAGTTCGATTCCCGCTGTACGTAGCGATGTCTGGACAGATCCGGGTAGTATAACCAGTCCTCAGGCAATAAGCTGTGGCTCATTGTCAACTGTATTGTTCAGTAACACTGATGATGACTATTGACCAAAACTAATTTAATACTTCATCACTGTACAAATAATAGGCAGTTAGCATTACACCTGGTATCAGCATTCACATGTTACACTCAGTTGGTTTATTTGAAATCAGTTAACCAGAACAAATTTCCCATGTATAGTAGGCCATGAGCAACACTAATTGTCTAAAGGCTGATGATACTACCCAGTTGTCCAAAGTAAAGCAGGTCGAGTGGGATTCGAAACTAGGACAAGCTGACTGAAGGCCAATTGTTCAAGCCAATGAGCGACACCTTCACTTTCACATGTTACATACTACCTACGCTACTCTTCACACGCTTCAACAAATCAGACAGATTAGCAAACAACGGAAAGTTGAATATATCATCACTGAGAAAACACAACCTTGTTCTGTACACAGAAAAAAGCAATCCAAAGAACCATTTTAAAAAATATGCACAATATTTGTGCTATGTAGCATAACTCCTACACCAAGTGATAAGGATGATATGACGAAGAAGAGAAAGGGAAGAGAAAAAAATGACTGACTAAGTTTTCAAAGCAGAACCTAGCATAGAAGTACAGCAGTTCAAGTTGTCACATCCCGTATAGCACCCAAAATGGCGAAAAATTCAAAAAATTATCATGAGCAGAATAATCTAGGAGATTATAAACACTGAATACATCTGAAGTCACTGAGGACGATTTTTGGCTACAGCATTAACAGTCTCAAGGACCCCACCCCACCCCACCCCAGCCAGGCAGCCTACACCTAAACACGTAGCTAAAACTAAAAGCCAGGCTTTATAGATTGATGCTAGGTTTCGATTTCACCCCACCCCTAGTTCTTTTTCCAATCTAATTCTGTTTTGGCTAAGGTTTCTTGACGAGAAAGGCAGCGGCTTGGCACTCCATCTCAATCAATATAGCTTCACTACCTCATCGATTGACCGACCCTCCTTATCTAGCACACTATACTATACGCCTGACCTTAGTGCTACTCACTGTAGTATACTACTTAACACGGGATACAGAATGCAAACAACTACAGCCAAAGGTAGTTAACCTCTTCATGTACTCCACTTTCAACAGCCTTACCTTATTGTCAAGAAGAGATGTGCACATATCATCAATAGCAGCAGTAAGACAAAGGAGAAGAGATAAAGAAATGCCTTTAATGATAGAATTAAACTAACCAACCAAGATAAACCAATATTACTGTACTTCAAGATTTACACTCAATGTCAAATATTAAGAGATACCTATAACAAACATACTTGTTATTTTTTATTGTAATCCATTTATAAACACTACTGTACAGCTACGAAGACAAAATTATGGCAAAGAGAATTTTCTTTGCTTAAACCTTTGTTTTATGTTCCTATGGTGATTATGAATTTAATCAAGATAAGCTATCACTGATTTTGTCATATCACTCAGTAACTCTGACCACAGATATCTGCTGTCTCAACTTTCTCCTTAGTACTTCGCCTTAGTCTGACCAATATTTGACATAGGTGATGATGAGAAGACGAGTGTGGTACAAACACGACCTCAGAAGACTGACTTATTAACGTAAAACTTCGGACAAAATGCATCAGTCAAAGTCCCTCACTTCAGAAGAGTACATTCAGAAGTAAGACAATGTCATGAAACTCCAATGAGCGGTGTTTTACAGAAGAAAATATAATTACATGTAAATTAGTGAGGATTTTCAAAATCTGAATGATAACGATAAGTGACCATGAGTAGAGTCATTGCAAACGACTTTTATCCATGTTATCAACAGTCTCGAACCATTAGTTGTCAGCATATCGAGGACCACAGTGTGGCAGTCTGCATATCTCCACAGACCTCAAAACAGTAAGTCAGAGACTTTCTCATTATGCGTCATGTTTTGTCCTGATTATTCTTAACTCACTTCCCAATCTAGTCCTATATCAGCTAATACTGCTTATTGAGGAAGGTTGTGGCCCAAAATGCATAACACATGTCCTAATCGTCTAAGTATATGAAGTTTCAAAGCCCCACCGACTGATTCCTCTTATTATTTATTACTGACCGCATAACTCCAATTGACACGACTGACTGACTCGTGGTTAGAAACTGCTAACCATTTCCCTTGCGTCTTGAGTGAAACATAAGGGCTTACAGCTTTAAAAGTCTCAGTAGCAATGCTGCTGCTTTCACGGGTCTATGTTTCTAGACTCAGGCCAAATCTTCCCACTTTCCCAAAATTGCTACCGACTGATAAATTCGACAAGGTTCAAGAGTTCATCGGTCGGGGATCGAACCCGAACTACATACGTGCTTGATAAGAATTCTACCTTTGAACCATCAACGCATCGCTGATAGCTACTCGGACAAATATACTTCCCCATATCCATAATTGGTACAAAACAAGTGTCATTTTTGTACCCCTTCATAGACACCTTGTTGACTTACAGATCAATAAGACAAATAATTAACAGCAATCGAAAGAAACCTGCGGGAAAGCGGTTGATCTTACTCCGTAACACAAAATGAAGAATCTGTCTATCTAAAGCACCTGAACGTACATAGTATTATTTTCACGTGACTGTTAAGTACATAGAAAGTCTGTTTGAAAATGGTTGCATACGACCAATCTTAAGACTCGGCGATATATCCAACCATTCTGGAATGAGAAGTAACTCTAAATGTATGCGGTCAAAAATAAGTGTTCATGCAATGTTTCAGTTATTATCACTTCGAAACCAAGTGGAACTCATAATCAACAAACCTGAAAGAGACAAAAAGTTCCTGTTCCCGATAAACGCACACTAATTAAATCTCTACTCTTTTACATGCCGTGAAAAACAAACACATCTAGCAGAGTTTAACATTTGCCACACACTCTTTACAAGGAACAGGCACTCGACACAATCGATCGCTAGAAGTCATCGCCAGGCTGTGAAGTAAGTGTTGAGACTATATGCTATGTTATACTAATCACAAAGATGTGTATCTTCAGCCTGAGTATTATCATCAAGCCTTAATAACTAGTGCCTCAAAGCCTGGTACATGAAAAATCTATTTTGGGTAACTGAGTTTCAACATCCAAGAGTTTACGAACAACTGCCAACTAAAGTGAAAACGATTAGTGTCTGTCAGAAATATTGTTAACTGCCATGGATATACTGATAGAAGTGATCCTGACAACTTCCAATGCCTCTGTAATTCACTTCTCCCTGAATAAAGGCTGGTTAACTTAGAGTGCACAAAGACATGATTTAATGCAGAATATTTTGAATATCATAAGGGAGAACTTCAATCCTTTCGGGTTTTTGAGCTTTTCAGCATCCATGACCAAACTACTTCTCTAACCTTGAATGAAGGAGGTAGTGCCTCCAAGCCAACTCAAACCTGCACAGAGTTAAATGAACTATGGTAAATTAGTAATCATATTAATAGTGCAATCACTAGTAAGGGTCGTAAACTATAAATCTCAGAACAATATTTTGGGATCAATATGTATTCATCGTTTGATGTGAAAGTTATATGTAGTATGCTGATTCGCGTTATGACACTACCAAGGGTGTTTCGGTCAGAGTGAACAAGAATTCTTTTTGATTTTTTATTACAGTTTGATTCCGCACCGTACTTTTTGGTACAGGTATGGAATTTTCAGCATGTGATATCGGTAGCCTAAATTTTCCAGGCCGACCATAGATATCAGGTGTGCGTCACAGGGGATCGAACCCCGAACCATGTGCATGATCGGCGAGAGTCATAACCGCTGTGCCACCGACGCACAAATGCATTATCCAGTAAACCACACCTCCAAATTCGAAAGCACTAAATAAATACGCAACTTACATACAAATTTGAAAAGTATTACTGTGAAAGCATAATTTTTACAGAAAAAACAAACTCACTTGAACTCTTATGATGAATCTGCAGGTCAACATCAAGCATAATACAATAGCATTGGATGCTTCTCTTAACCCATCTCCTGCACGCCAAATGCCAAACAAGTGGAGTAACATCAAGACAAGCAGTACAACATTGCTGACATCTTGTGCGATACCTGGACAAGATGCAAGCACAACACCACCCACAACTTCCATTGCTCCATAAACTCGCCTGATTACATCAGGACTAACATTCCATTCAGTCAATGAACTAAGTGGAAATGTTTCAAGCATTCTAATGGAACTCTTTCTCTGTAAAACAAAACACTAGGTGTAATTTCTATTAATACAACTTACCACGCTGCGATATAACTCATCAATAAATAAGGGGCCTAGTTTCAATGTCCCAAAGGATATCAAGAATACACCTATAACTATAGAAATAACTCTCACAGCGACGTTAGACATTCGGGAAGAAATGCTAGAAATGCTAGATTGTAAATGAAAGTAGTAGACCTAAAATGTAGAACAGGAAAAGATAAAAAGCTCAGCGTATTTGTAGCTCACACTTTTGTATTCAGTGAAACACAAATGAAATAAGGAAATAGGAAACACTATATGAGAAAGTGTTGCATTGACGCTCTTCTTTTTAGAACGCTTTGTGGAAATAAAGTGACTGAAGACCAACTGTACTTAACACCTACCACATAAAACCGAGGATACATATAGCCTTTCGGATGTCGTCACGATATTTCAGTCAGATACAAGCTCAACAACATTTGGGAAGTAAACACTAGGAAAAAGCAGTTCGCACTAGTATATCAAGACTTCTAAAAATATTTGAGACGAATCTAGATTACCTTCACTGGCAGTGGAAAATGTAATTAAATAATCGGTGAAATATCCAAAGAAAAAGGGATTTGTGACCAATTATGTGCAGCAAGGAGCAATGACACCATATAACAAATTCACAGGATAACATTCACCGCAGTATGTTTTTACCAAACACATTACTGTCCTGCAAATGGACCTATTTTACGCAGTCCATATGACACCTAATTGCTAAAGATTTGTAGCTTAGGACGAAGATTGAAATCGGTTGATGTTCTCTGCGCTTTGAGACTTGCTGGATGAGACGTCAGCAAGCTTCTTAATGAAGTTAGTGCTCTATGACTATTTCATAATTAAGTCGTCAAGTATCTCAACAAGTAATCCAAATCAACGAACAAGACCTAAAAATCGCTGTCTTTCATGAAGAAAGAAATGGAAATATTCCCTAATTCGGCAAGAATCTCAGACTTAGCTTTTGTGGTTTCAAATTCTGCACACCTCAACTTCCATACCAACAATGGATGCAGGCGATACACAAAGCCAGAGAATCGAGGACATTTTTTTTCTAAGATACAATATATCTGCGAGAGGTGACGTATAAGTGAACTACTCACGAACAATCTAATATGCAGGCTGACAGCGTTTCCTCCAGTGAAAATAATGGGAGGAATTACGACGCCAAATTATCTTATTGAGAAACCAGTACTATACATGGCCATGCACCAGATAACATTCAGATAAAAATAAACAGCTAAACAATCACAAGTCTAAGCCAGAACATCTACCGTATTCTGGAATTTCTGTTATCTATTGAAAAGCTTTACGCAACAGTAGTTTCTCATACTCATTACTTAACTTGAGAAGAGAAAGACTTGCACGGATAGGATTTTGGTGGATTCAAAAGTACCCTAATGCACACCCGAATTGGACAAAAGTGCTTACAAACAGGTGAATAATGCCAAGTAATGAGCATAGCCTACAGTGAGCTGCTTTCGTGAATCATTTATCTCTCTTATCCTTATGTGCAGTCTTCCTGAAAAGCCCTCGCTTGAATTACTATGGTCTGCAGTAAGAAGATCGACAGCCACTTATCAGGAAAATGTGGATAACAAAACAAAAGGAAATAAATGACATTAACTTTAAAACTATCCCTAATCGTAACTCTAACCTTGATTCTGACCCTAAACCTAAACTTAACACTAACCCTAATTACAACCGTAAACGTAACCCTAATTATGACCCTGTTCCTCACCCTAACCCCAATACTTACCTTAACCCTAACGAGCTAATAACGCATTGTCCAAACAGTACTTTAAAACCTGATCTGGATGAAATTAGCTTCTTAGTTGGTGAACAGAGTTGATATTTCAGTTATGATAATGACAGGTGCCGTTAGCCAACGACTAGCATGCCTTCAGGGTCGTCAAGACGTTTGATGCTATGCACACATTTCTTGAGGTAGATGACTACACCACCACTATGTATATATCTATGTATCTCGAAATTTGGCAGGTTAACTTCGTTGTCAGTGACATCGGGTGTGACCCACGTCTCCGTGATGATAATTACATCCGGATTTTCGGAGTCTATCATATTACCCAGCTCAGACCGTTTGTTCAACAGGCTGTGGGCGTTTGCGCAGCAAATTGTCAATTCAGTTTGGTGCTTCCGCTAGTCACGTATTCGGTGGCTGAGCATTCCTCGCTCTCCTCCTGTGGTGGAAGAACCTAGCAGTCAATGGACTTAAGAGCCCTAGTGAGTCGCAATGGATTCCGTTATAAGAAACTTAGTCGCACTACAGCAGTCACTGCACAGCCAGTTCTCCAGAGGTTTGCAGCAGCGCTTGTATGCTCCAGGAGTTAAGTTTGTGCACACGCTATGAAACCTTCTCTTGCAGTTATCACACTGCACTCCCTCTACAACTGGATATTGACACAACCCTTCCAAATCGGTTCCTTTTGATCGACATGCTTCGTACGGCGAATTGGGGCATAAGGTTTAAGTGTGACTTTATACATATGCAATCAATGAGTGCACAAAAATGGATCTATATAACTACTAAGTTAAATAAACTCACACCTGCTGAAACGTACACTAACTTCGATCAGAAAAAACTGATTCAAAGTTAATCTTTCGACTTTACCAGAGTATAACACAACAAAGGCCAAAACCAAACGAGAGCGTGTGGATTTCAGTCCCTTTCAAAGCACGCGCGTGTGTTTGGAGTACGTAATTACGTATATGTGACTTCTGTTCCGAAGACAAAATTGTTTACTCTTGCCTAGGGAAATATCGATAGCAAAACGTTTTTACACTTGACACCTTGACAGCAATAAAGTCAATTGAATTTATCGAAAGACTACTTTAGCTGAATATACATACAACATACATAACACGACGTTGAGGTAACGTACAGTACTGAGAATGAGCAAAAGGACGAGGTCCAATTCAGATTCAGATTCATTGATTGAGGATAGGAGGCTTGGAGCCTATGTTAATCCTTTTCTAGGAAACTTCTATGGTTTTCCAAACCCTTCTTGAACGATTGAGTTGAGGTTGCAGACACCGCTTCTTCTGGGAGTCGGTTCCAAGAGTTTATGACTCGATGCGAGAACCAGTACTCAACAGCAATATGATTTCTTCTTGGCTTTTGAACTCTCCTGCTATGTCCTCTAAGGTGTTCCGACCTGGTGGGAAGGAAAAGAGAGAATAGGTCAGGTCCGTAGTCATTATTTAAAATTTTGAACATTGTGATTAAATCTCCTCTCTGCCTACGGTATGACAAGGAGAAGAGATTTAAACTGTCTAGTCTTTCTTCGAATGATAAATTAGTCATTCCGAGAACCATACGTGTTGCCTTCCTTTGAGCCCTTTCTAGAATGTGTGAGTCCCCTTTTAGACAAGGGCTGGCGACCTGGATGCAGTTTTCCAGACTTGACCTCACCAAAGATGTAAATAGGGAGGTGAACATATCTCTGGTGATTCTAGTGAAGGCTCTGCGAATGACCCATAATGACCTGAAACTACGTGCAGCCACTGCGCGGCAGTGTGCTGTAGTTTTTAAGTCGTGGCTTGCTATGACACCTAAGTCCAAGTGAGTCTGAACTGATGGAAGTGTTATTCCCTCTAGTCCGTAGGAGCTCGCGCTTGCTTGTCCAATGCGCATGGTTGCACATTTTGCCACATTTATCAGGAGCATCCATTCTATGGACCACTCTGACAATTTGTTGAGGTCCTCTTGCAACGTGGATGTGCCACTGTCGCCCTTCAGCTCTCTCCAAATTTTTAAGTCATCTGAATATAGGACCATAGGGGAGTCGGTGAGCAGAGATAACTCATTGATATACAAAATAAATAGGAGAGGTCCGAGTACCGTGCCTTGTGCCACTCCGCTACGTACTGCTGTTCAAGAGGAGAGTTTCGAGTTGATCCTAACCCTCTGCCTCCTATCTATGAGGAATTCGCTGAAACAGTTTAGTAAGCTGCCTTTGATACCAAGACTTTCTTTCCAGCTTCATGAGTAGTCTTTTGTGAGGTACTTTATCAAAGGCTTTGCTGAAGTCTATGAAGACGACGTCAAGGGGTCTTCTGTTGTCCCTGGATTTCACCCAGCTTTCTCTTGCAGTGAGAAGATTTGACAGGCATGAGAGGTTCCTTCGGAAGCCATGCTGCGCTCTAGATAATAAGCTTCTATTTCCTAGATATGCCATGATGCTTTTCTTGATGATTCTTTCCAGTGTCTTGATCAAAGTGCTGGTGAGACTGATTGGCCTGTAATTTGAAGGACTTTGTCTTGATCCCCCTTTGTGGATGGGGGTTACTATGGCGTCTTTACAGTCAAGTGGTAACACTCCATTTGGGAGAGAAAGCTTGAAGATCGTAGTCAAAGGGCCGGCTGTGTGGGCTGACAGCTCCTTGAGAAGCCTCGGATGTAGATTATCAGGACCCATTGATTTCCCTGCATCTAGTTTCATCAGGCGGTTGAGCACGATGCCTTGGTCGATGTCAACGGAATCCATCCCATGTTCTTCTGATGCAACCAGAACTGATCCTTTAGGCAGTGATGACTCCTGAGTGAAGACTCGGGAGAAGTAGTTTGCCATTGCTTCTGTTTTTTCTTGATCTTCTTCAATTGTATCATTGTCAATAGTCGGGTTTATGACACCATTGGATGTTTTATTCCTGAAGTTCATGTACGGGAAAATTTTCTTAGGTTGTGCCTCTGCATTTTGAGCCAGGTATGCTTCGAACTTCATCCGTGATTGGCGGATTTCTGCAATAGCTTTATTTCTAGCAGTGTTATATAATTGCCTGGTCTCAGAAGTCTCAAGTGTGGCAAACAAGTTCCAACATTTGTGTTTTCGTCTGAGTAACTTACGAATCTCTCGGTTTATCCAAGAGGGGCAATGTTTCCGACCCTTTAGGACAGACCAAGGGAGACATCCGGGTTTCCGGAGTCTATCATGTTAACCAGCTCAGCCCGTTTATTTAACAGGCTGTGGGCGTTTGCGCAGCAAACTGTCGATTCAGTTTGGTGCTTCCCCACCTAACCACAGAGGTTTCGGGATCATTAAACTGCGAACTTATCCACATTTCCATACTTAACAAGGATTGTATTGTATCACCTGAAACTACATATGGTATTCACTCGTGAAATCTATAAACCGGAATCCTCTGATACCCTCTCTAACCACGTGGAATTCAGGATTTTATCCACAGCAAGCACTGTAAAGGAAAGTCTGTCATTTTATTTTGCAATATACATCTGTTTATCGTAGTTGTTTTGATACTTCGATAATACAGCTATCTTTTTCATATTCTCAAGGCATTTTTTTCCGGAAATTGTGAAAATTCTTACTTCTGTTATGGTTAAGTCAATCAAACGTGTAAGTACCGTTAAGAGACTGAGATATAATGCTCGTCAACTATCTGAGGGCCTCAGCTCCGTTGACGATTCTACACTTTTCACACCAGACACACCCAGAGTCATGGTATCTGATATCATGGGTGAACTGACAGAGAATGCGGCTTGTAGCAAAAATGATTTACTGATACTTCAGGAGTCAATGGCAAACCTACAGAGCAAGTTTGACAGCATTATGCCCCTCGCGCAATTGTGTGACCCATCACAAAACATCTGTCTCGAATCACTTATCAAATCCGAGCGCATAATTGACTAATTGGCTGAAGAAGCTGTTAAGAGGGTTATGTCTTCACATAACGTCTTGGCCTATAACACCCCAGACAGAGAGCTTATTGACAAACTTAAAGCTTCGTGTCTGAAGGCTTGTAATATGTCGTTGACAGAATGTCAGGTTTTGCGTCTTCGTAAGAAATCTGCAAACCACTCATGTCCGGTGCTTTTCAGGTTCAGGTGTATTGAAGAATCCAGAAATTTTCTGAAAGCTGGTTAGACAATAGGCTCTTCAACACCCTACACTAACATTGTAACGACAGAAGGCAAGAGTCAGGCAACAGATCATTTATTAAGGAAATCAACGCATATTTATATATGTTTTCATGTACATTACTATGGATATGTAAACATACAAACACAGTCTTCCGATTGGTTGTTTCTCCCGACAAATCTTGGGAACGTAAATATTGACATAAATTACTGTCTACCAATTTGGCTAGTAGACAGCTCTCACCACAACATTAAGGTTGCACCTGATTTAACACCATGCCAAAGACGATGCCGCTCAGGAACACTGAATACTGATAACTCTAATAGGACAACTGTAGATGATGTTCCATGCGTTATTCCGTCGAATGAAAAACCTGATGACCGCATGCATCAGACATTTTCTCAGGCACAGACTAATATTAGCCAAGTGCTATATAACGACACTGATGCCGACACTGAAATGGTAGACATAGATGAGTCAACGGAACATAATGTTGAAATACATCTTTTGTACACTGACACAAACGTCAAGAGCCCGAAACCATTGAAACCCATCCCACTGGTGTTCCATCCATCCCCTTATAAGTCAGTTACTCCTCAGTCTAACAATCCATCCACTGTGAAGCACCAGTCGAGCGTAGCTACCCAAGTTTTCTAGGCGTTATGACAGACGTCCCATTTCCATTAAGAAAACTGAAGTGCATGAGGTGTCCAAGCAACAGAATCGCTACATAGCATGTGCTGGCTGCCCTGTTAGCCATCATCAACCAGTTGATCATAAGAAAAGGGAAAAAGAAGTAAATAAATTAAATACTGAACCCGGAGTAAGAAAGCCCTTTGATGTGATAGAGACGAAAGCACCTCTGAGCCATCATTCTAAGAGAAAGTCAAATATGGTAGACCTAGCTCCTAGAGGTAGGCCTAATTGGTGTCAAGTGGAAAGCCAATTATATCCTACCACTAATTCTAGACAAACAGCACAGCGAGGTAGTAGGTATTATTCTGTTCATCCACCACGTAAACCCATTGTTAGCCAACCCCCTTCTAATATTCTATCAACTGAAAGTGATAGAAAATTCCCCAAACATCGGCCACAGACTACATTTAGCAAGCCAACAGAACCCACTCATACATCCCATGTATCTAGTAGGGAGCATGTGCCAATTTCTGCACAAAACTTGCTATGGTCTGATGACTACCCAGAACAAATACCAACACTTCATTCTTGTACTGGCCAAAAATTACCGAATACTCATATCGGTTATACTTCCGGGCAGGATTTTCACCAACGCCAGTTAACAGAAACACCTGGCATCATGCATATAGCACGCATGATATCAGATCAATTCCTTGCCGGCATAGCGAATAGTCTACAGCTGGGGCAAGGCATATTTCCCGGGAGATAGCTGACACAGTGTCAACACCAAATGAGTCTAGTAACATGCATATAGAGGATACTCATGGATTGTTTTATCAAGATGTTGTCCACTCACTGAAACCACATAACCAGTGTTTATCTATTATCCTAGTAAATACGAGATCAGTTCTAAGCAAACACTTAACACTAAGTACATTAGCTTCTATATGCAGACCGTCATTGATTATGATCACTGAAGCCCGGTGCACAAGTGATATCTCCAATGATAGCCTAAGGATTGATAAATACAACCTTTCTCGGGGGGACAGACAGAGAGGACGTGGAGGTGGAACACTAATTTACTGTGAACAATCCTTATCTGCAACCCAGTTCAGTAACCCAATTCTGTCACAACTCAATGACTCGATCTGGGTTGAAATAAAAGTTGTCAGAAGTAAACCTATACTTGTGGGTTGTGTGTACCGACCCCCTTCATCCAACAGGGAATATGATAATATGCTCAGCGATATTTTTAATGTCACAGCCAATCTTCCCTACAGTTATAAAATTATCGGAGGTGATTTCAACATGCCAGAAGTATCATGGTCTTCACTCCGAAGACCCCAAAGGTATGATAATCTCCTGAATTCCATCGTCACAGGAGGGTGGACACAACACATAAATTCACCCACTAGATCCGCAAATATCCTAGACCTTATTTTCACGAACAACATAAAACCATCTACAGTACATGTGGGACATGAATTTCCAGGTAGTGACCATAAAATAGTAGTGTGTTCTTTTGACATCTTTCCTGAAACAAAACGCAGAGATGAAGCTGGCCAGACACCTATGAGATTGTACACACATGCTGACTGGGAATTGTATCATCACCTAATTAGATGTCCTAATTGGGACTCGTACTTTTCGAACGAGTCCTTAGAGGCAATTCTTAACAACTTTTATCAGAATGTTAACTCAATTCATGACGTCATTGCACCTGAGAAGATTCTTAGCTTCAGATTCCCCCAAAGCGATTATATTCCGACATCGTTTAGGAGAAGTCTACGAAAGCACTCAATAAAATACTACAGATATCATGACTTATCATCACTAATTGCTATTACGTCCCTTCTCAATAGAATTGAAGAGTTGAGAAATATAGGCGTCAGAAACAAAGAAATGCGAGCCACTCAGGCACCGCATATTATTATTATTGTTCCCTTGGGTTCCTAGTGGAACATAGGGCTTCAACTGCACGCCTCCACTTGCTTCTGTCTTGTGCTGTACTTTTCACTTGCATCCATGTTAATCCATACTGTTTCAGTTCCTCATCACACGATCTCCTCCATGTCACCCTTGGACGTCCCACTCGCCGCTTCCCTTTCGGGTTCCACTCGAGGGCCTGACGCGCGATGTCACCCAACGGCCTCCACAGCGAGTGTCCAATCCATCTCCACTTTCTTCTGCATATTTGTTGGGCGATTGGTTCCTGTTTTGTTTGTTCCCATAATTTCTTGTTTGTGATTCTTTCCGGCCATCTAATCTTCAGTATAGAACGAAGACAGTTGTTGATAAAGGTCTGCAGCCTGTTGAAAATATTCTTGGTGACCCGCCAAGTTTCTGATCCGTACAGCAAAACTGACTTGACGTTTGTATTGAAAATCCGTATTTTGTTGTTGATGCCGAGTGACGAAGATTTCCAGATTGGTTTCAGGTCGATGAATGTGTTTCTCGCCTTCCCGATTCTCGATTTGACATCCTCGTCCGTTCCTCCTGTGGTTGAGACAATGCTCCCTAGATAAGTGAAAGAAGTAACCTCTTTCAAATCCCTCCCGTTGATGGTGATTGGCGCTGGATGTTGCTGTTGTTGGTTGGTTATTTTCATAACCTCCGTCTTTTCTATGTTCACCTGCAGTCCTGTCTTTGCTGCTTCTTCGACGAGTTTGTCGGTTTTCGCTTGTAAGTCTTCGATTTTGTGTGCCATCAAACATAAATCATCGGCGAAATCCAGGTCTTCTAGGCTCTTCACGTCCGTCCAGGATATCCCTGTCTTCTCCTTTCCCACTGTCTGACGCATAATCCAGTCCACCACAATTAGCAATATCATTGGTGATAATAAGCACCCTTGTCTGACTCCTGTGTTTACTTTAAACGCCTCACTGAGTTTTCCGTTGTGGATCACTTGACATGTGGCGTTGTCGTACAGCTGTTGAATAAGGTTGATGAATATTTGGGGTACGCCGTAGTACTTGAGTAGTTTCCAAATTACTTCGCGGTCGACGCTGTCGAAGGCCTTCTCAAAGTCTATAAAGTTGAGGTAGAGATTTGATTGCCATTCCATGCTTTGTTCTATGATGATGATGCGTAGAGTTGCAATTTGCTCAGAACATGATTTGCCTTTCCTGAATCCAGCTTGTTCTGGTCGGAGTTCTGTATTCAGTGCATCCTTTATTCTCTCCAGGATGATGCGACTCAGGATTTTACTTGGCGTCGACAGGAGCATGATTCCTCGCCAGTTCTTGCAGAGTCCTAGGTCGCCCTTCTTTGGTAGTTTCACTAGGTAACCTTTCCTCCAGTCAGTAGGCACCTTTCCCTCTTTCCAGATCTTTTGCAATAATGGAGTCAGCATATCTGCTGTCGTTTCTGGGTCCGCTTTCAGTGCTCCCGGGGGTATTCCATCTGGTCCGGATGCTTTTCCAGCTTTCAGAAGCTTGATTGCATTCATGACTTCAGTTTTCGTTGGAGGATTGGTGTCAACTTGCAGTTGTGTACGTGCTGTTGTGGGTATTTCTGGACGGGTTGCAGGTGGTGGTCTGTTCAAGAGTCCTTTGAAGTGGTCCGCCCATTGTTTAATCTGTCTTTCTTCTTTGGTAATTGGGTTCCCTTGACTGTCTTTTATAGGTTTCACTTGTGTTGATCTCTTCCCGGATAGAGACTTGGTTATCTGATATAGTGTCCTTAGGTCCCTTTTGCCTGCTGCATTCTCAGCTTCAGTAGCCAGGTTGTCGTAGAATTGTCTTTTGTCCTTCCTGGCACTCTTCTTCACTTCTTTGTCCAGTGCTGTGTAAGTTGAGCTCAGCGTCTCTTTCTCTTGTCCATCTTCGCATTGAATCATTTCCTCTTTCAACATTCTCCTCTCCTCTATTAGCTTCCAAGTGTCCGTTGAGAGTCATTCCTTGTCTTGTTTCTTCTTTCTTCCCAAAACCGTTGAACACGTTTCGTTGAAAATTACCTTCAGAGAGTTCCAATGGTCTTCCACGGATGATTCCTCAGTGGTGCCACGTAGTGTTTCCTGCTTTGCTCTGACCGTTGCAGTGATTGTGTCCTTCAGTTTTTGCGTGTTGAACTTGCATTGTGGCCTATCCCCAGGTGTCCTCGAGGCTTTCAGCTTCACCTTGAAAGTTCCTTGTACTAGATAGTGGTCTGAACCCACATGTACTCCTCTCCTCGATCTTGTGTCCAGTAGGCTCCGTCTCCACTTCCTTGAGATTGAAATGAAGTCTATCTGGTTCTTGGTGTGTCCATCTGGTGAAATCCATGTTGCCTTGTGTATATCCCTGTGTTTGAACACACTGCCACCAATCACCAAATCATTGAAGGCGCAGAAGATTCACCATTGTCGTTCATTTCACCGAGGGCCTCGCGACCCATGGTGAGTTCTCTTCCTGTATTGTCTCCTCCCAGTTTCGCATTCATATCACCCATCAGGATTTTGATATCGCTCTTTGGGACGTTGTCCATTACTGTTTGTAGTTGACTGTAGAAATCCTCCTTCTTCTCTTTTTCTGAGACGTTTGTAGGCGCATAGCATTGAATGATTGTAACCTTTTTTCCTTTTGAGTTGAACCTGGCTGTCATTATCCTGGAGGAGATTGGTTCCCACTGCATGAGAGCTTTAGCCGCTGTTGGTGACATCATGATGGCTACTCCCTCCAGGCACCGCATAACTCAGGAGAAATAGCCAAACTTTTCAAAAGTAGGTTGACGAACTCCAAAACAGCTTATCCTAAAATATTATACTTAGACGGGATTACTTACGAAAATACTGAAGTGATATGTGAACTGTTTAGCAAGCACTTCGCCAGATTATACACCTTAGAGAACGATGAGGTCGTGGATTTCCCAAGTAAAACAGACGAATGTTTAAGTGACATACTTTTCACCAACCACACACGAGATCGATAAAGCTGTTGCAAATCTTAAGCTTAGTGACACTATTGGTCCAGATGGTATATCTTCCATTCTGCTGAAAAACGGTGGTAGTGACATGAATTTACTCCTACTCAATTTCACTAAGCGATGGGACATACCCTACCTGCTGGAAGAAGTCTTACATTGTACCTATCCATTAATGCGGGCCTATAGCTGATATCAACAACTACCGCCCCATCAACATCACGTCTGCACTTTCACGTGTAATGGAAAAGATAGTAAAGACTCAAATCATTCAGTATTTAGGGGCTGCGGGTATCGATGTTCGCGAGTTGTACGGATTATACTAACGCAAGATCTTATACCAACAACCACTATAGTGTTCGTTCTTCGAGTACCAAATGGTAAAGCAAAAGACCAGATTTTGTCGTCCAAAGTACGTATTATATTTCGGGACAAAATCGCGGGTAGAGGTGAATGCTTAGCTAGCTAGTAATCGTGCACGCACGTGACACGACGGAGCACCAAATGGCGGGGATGCTTGACCGTAAGCCTTCAGCTAAACAAGTCGACTTAAACAGTGATGGTCAGCATCCAATGTTGAGTGATGATTGCTGTGGTTAATAATTTTGGGGAATTATTTACCGCTACAGCTCACTCCCCCCCTAGTGGGTTTGTGAGGACCCTAAGACATGACCAGCCGGAAGTAAAAAAATCTCGATGGTTCCCTGATGGGTGAAAAAAAATCTTCCGAGCGGCTTGATGGAGAGCCTGCTGGTCTGTCTGCCTATGCTAAGAGGGTGTCTGTACATAGCTTCCTTGGTGTTGTTCGTTGGATCCCGTGCTTCGTTTGTTTCCTGTCCAGTGCCCGTTGCACCTGGAAAAGAAAACAAGAATGCTGAGAACCTTGTCAAGAAAAATGTGCCAAATAAGCGTTTTTTTACCAAAAAAATATGACATGCATCTACTATACAGTAAAATAATGTAAAGTGCAAAATATCGGGAAAAAAATATACATCTAATTTAATTTAATGTACGGTTATAGGAAATATATCATTTACTTGTGTTAAATGACGCAACATAAAAAAAATAGATGTGTCACTCAGTTATGTGAAATAGGTGTGAAGGTATTCTGGGAATCTAACGTGACGTCCAGAACGCGTTTTCTTAGAGTGATCGACCGAAGTAGCCAGTGGGCGAATGCCCTAACAGTCAATAGTGTGACCCAGAAAATCGAGTGAGTCAACGCCTATTTGACACTTCTGTATATTGATGGTAACACCATGTTGGCGTAATCTTTCAAATGCCAAGTCCAAGTGTCTAAGGTGAGTTTCCTTATCTGGACTGGCAATGAGGCAGTCGTCTAAGTATGCGTATACAAAGTCGAGACCGCGAAATACTTCGTTGATGAAGCGTTGGAATGTTTGGGCCGCATTCCGGAGGCCGAATGGCATACGTAGAAATTCGAAAAGTCCGAAAGGCGTGATGATAGCCGTTTTCGGAATATCTTCCGTTGCCATCGGGATTTGGTTATATGCTTTAACCAAGTCGATTTTGGAGAATATAGATGCTCCAGATAATGTTGCCGTCAAGTCGTGTATGTGAGGCAAAGGGTAGCAATCAGGAGTTGTTTTGGCGTTCACTCGCCGGTAATCACCAGTGGGTCGCCAATCGTTACTATCCTTTTTCGGTACCATATGCAACGGGGATGCCCATGGACTATTCGATGGTCGAATGATGCCAAGGGTGAGCATATGATCGAATTCGTTTCTGGCACTTCTCAGTTTATCAGGGGCCAGTCGTCGTGTTTAGATGTCACGGGCTGTCCTGAGGTTATGATGTGGTGCATAACATTGCTGGTTATACACGGGAGGTCGTTAGATGGGCAATTCAGTTCCGGATATTTATCAACAATCGGTTGAAAAGTTGGATCGAGGATTGCTTTCATCTTAACGATTGACAAGCTGGGGCCTACGTAAATTATGCCTTTGAGATTGTACACACATGCTGACTGGGAATTGTATCATCACCTAATTAGATGTTCTAATTGGGACTCGTACTTTTCGAACGAGTCCTTAGAGGCAATTCTTAACAACTTTTATCAGAATGTTAACTCAATTCATGACGTCATTGTACCTGAGAAGATTCTTAGCTTCAGATTCCCCCAAAGCGATTATATTCCGACATCGTTTAGGAGAAGTCTACGAAAGCACTCAATAAAATACTACAGATATCATGACTTATCATCACTAATTGCTATTACGTCCCTTCTCAATAGAATTGAAGAGTTGAGAAATATAGGCCTCAGAAACAAAGAAATGCGAGCCATTCAGGCACCGCATAACTCAGGAGAAATAGCCAAACTTTTCAAAAGTAGGTTGACGAACTCCAAAACAGCTCATCCTAAAATATTATACTTAGACGGGATTACTTACGAAAATACTGAAGTGATATGTGAACTGTTTAGCAAGCACTTCGCCAGATTATACACCTTAGAGAACGATGAGGTCGTGGATTTCCCAAGTAAAACAGACGAATGTTTAAGTGACATACTTTTCACCAACCACACACGAGATCGATAAAGCTGTTGCAAATCTTAAGCTTAGTGACACTATTGGTCCAGATGGTATATTGTTGCTGCTATATTTTGACTGAATCAGAGTACACGTATATCTTCGCGTTTATATTTGTGTCCTAACGTTGCGATTACTCGACATCCACAACGTAATTCAAAAGGCACTTGCGAAGGAATACGATAGTGTATTATTGCAGCAGTCAAAATTCAAAAATCGAATGAGTACAAAAGGTATCAATTGTTAACATGCAAGATTTAGAGTAATAAACAAATCAAAGTACAATTACATAGTGAAAGTGTAGTACTATGATGAGTAATAACATCGGTCACTACAATATCTTCCATTCTGCTGAAAAACGGTGGTAGTGACATGAATTTACTCCTACTCAATTTCACTAAGCGATGGGACATACCCTACCTGCTGGAAGAAGTCTTACATTGTACCTATCCATTAATGCGGGCCTATAGCTGATATCAACAACTACCGCCCCATCAACATCACGTCTGCACTTTCACGTGTAATGGAAAAGATAGTAAAGACTCAAATCATTCAGTACTTGCTGTCAAATGACCTACTATCCCCATCCCAATACGGTTTCTTAAGTAGAAGGTCGTGCATTACTTGCCACTTAGATTATTTTGACTACATTACACAATGCATTGATAATGGGCATTCGGTAACAACATTATTTCTCGACGTTTGCAAGGCTTTCGATAAAGTCCCATATATCAGACTCATAACGAAACTCCGATCCTACGGAATAACCGGGAAACTTCTCAAATGGATAAATTCTTTTCTCACACAAAGAGAGCAATTAGTCAAAATCAACCACCAGCTGTCTTCATCAAAGCCGATAACTAGTGGTGTAACACAGGGTAGCGTTCTTGGCCCTATTCTATTCCTCTTATTTGTAAATGACATAGTCTCTGTGATCAAGTATGGCAAGCCATATTTCTTTGCAGATGATCTCAAGATAGTATATGATTACGGGTACGATGATATGAGCGTCGAAAGCAAAATGACCAACATGACTTAAACAATCTAATGGATTGGAGCGAAAAGTGGCAACTGATTTTCAACCCAGACAAGTGCGGTATAGCCCACCTTGGACGCTGGAAACCGAGAATGTGCCTATATATGTGCGGTAAGCTCCTCTCGAAACTGAACACAGTCACAGATCTCGGGGTAACATACTCAGATCTAACCTTCTCCGATCATGCAAATAAGGTTGTATCTGACTGTAAACGACTTATTGGCTTTGTACTGCGTAACTTCTACACCCAAGAAGCGAGATTAGCTGTATATAGAACATGTGTCCGCCCCAAACGTGAATATCGTGCTCTCCTGTATAGTAACCTAAAGTATGCAGACCGAAAAAAATCGAAAGTGTTCAGAGATTCCTAACGAAACGCATAATAGGGTTTGACCAACAAGTGGAATATGTTGACAGGAGTATGCGTCTGAATTTAGAACCTCTGTGGTTAAGGAGAGTGGAGTGCAACTTATTTCTACTATTCAAAGTCATTAGGAAACATTGTTATAGTAACTCATCCATAACGTGGGAAAATATTAAATCATATCAGCTGCGAAACCACGACTACCTTGTCAAGGTGGCTACCCACAGAAAATCCATTAGGGCAAACTTTTTCACCATTAAATTTTGCACTCTTTGGAACCAACTACCATCTGAAATTAGATGTTGTGAAAACCCCGATGGGTTCAAACGGAGCCTAGAAAGACACATTAACATGTCCACCCTAGCTTGTCTAAAAGACCACAAATGTTGGTAAAATGGTAAATGAAAGCCGGTCCAGTCTTCAGCTTAGTCAGTTACATATAACTCGACTCTACTACTTACACAGCAAACGTTTAACTAATTTACTGATTTTCCTTTCTGTATAGTCTTCAATAAGTTATGTTAATATAAGCATTTCTAGAAACAATTATATTAGCAACCACACCTTTTAATATTTCACATATGTATATACAGTTAATAATACAATACTATCTTTTGTGTCTGAATGACTTTACTCAGCCAATAACCACCTTTTCTCATACACTTTTCTAAAATGTATAATCTTTATAATATTTCGCAGTATTTTTAACATTATATAAGTTGAAGGGTTACTTTGCAATGTCTAATGCCCACCGTATGAAAATCGGCCACGAAAATTCAGCATAGCAAGTTCTGCCAACCAGTTGTCTTACTCAGGACCACTTTACATAATTTTATCACTAATTCTTCCATTACTCATATCACTCTGATAAAAAGAATATAACCTAGTTGCTCTAATATTAGCTATTTTTATATTTCATAACTCTTAAGCTGAAATCACACACACGCACACCTGTATTCTCCAGCTACAATGCAAGTTAAGCATCAACTAAACCTCGACTATCTGTCACCATCTCGAGAGTCAGCGTAATATAAGCCTGTCGAGCAGAATTACTCCCTACGCCTCCTTATACATTGGGTGTTCGAAGGATTCTGAGACATCATCATACGAAGCTGACATCAGTACGTCATTACAGTAAGCGTGCAAGTCGAATATCAGAAGACGTAGACAGGCTTCGCCATATATATATTATGACAGCCGAAATACACACCCGTCGACCCTTCTTATCTCCATGCTCTTCTCAACTACTCCATAGGCATTTGCATTCTTCTTCCTCACGGCCTAGGAATGCTAGCTGATTTCACACTCGGAGTGTCATTTCGCCAAACGAATCATCACAAACTTGTTAACGGCATTTTTCACTGAAGTCTGTCTTTTTTTATTTTATTCTCTATCATTCTATCACTCATTTGTTTTTTATAGAATTTTACATTCTTATTAATCATTGACAAGTACGTTTTTTAGGCAATCTTCACCCATGCGTCTGCTTCTTGTAGCCTGTACCATAATACACTTTCTGATATAATTTTGATCTGATAATGGGAAGATCTATACAAAAAAAGTTCATGTGGGATGGATAAATTACGACCTTCTACGGTTGAACAACCCCCCCCCCCAACACCAGACAGATGTGTTTGTTAGTGGCTAACAACAGTGAGATTCAGGTTGGGCATTTGAAGCAATAGATAGTGGTTGAGAGGACCAGTAGGAACTTCGGAACACTGCGGAACATGTAAATCTACCTGACAAGTCCTAAACAGGAAGGAACACGCCGCTTGGATTCAACTGCTAGCCTCCGCCACCACCATCAAAAAGAGCAATGATGAACAAATGAAAACAGCTATCCTGAACGTCTTATTATAAAAGCTACTAAAACAGGACCATATAAATACGGAACACTTCCGTTCCTTAAAAGCCACATTTGTTAAAAGAAGTCTCTTATGCAGCTCAATATAAACTCACTTTCTCCACATAAGTAATGATTTCAACTTCCTTATCACAGATAGGTGTCAGTCACAATGACTGTGAGCCGAGAAACGTTAAATATATACCATTCTGATTGTACAAAGGAGAAAGAAGTCTGATTCTGGTCACCAGAAAACGACCCACAAAACTACTTTCAGTGACTATCCCTCCGAAGGCGAACAAGACAGACTTCTTTCTATGGATTGTGGAAAGTATGGTAATCCACATTCAACTACATCAATGCACGTAGCTTAGACGTTGGACTGTCAATAACCTGCCTGAAGAACTACTGAGGTGAACAATTAACGTTCAATTTAGGAAGCACGTGGTATGTAGATAAAAAGATGATACTGCAATGGGATCATCACATGGTCCCACTACTGGCTGACTGCTTCATGTCAAAGCTTGGAAACACTCAGCTTAGTCGAGCTATTGGATGCCTTGATATCTACTGAGGAAGATGTGTAGACAACACGTTTTTCTTGCAGGTATTTCGCTTTCACTCAAACAACTGCCATCCATCTTTAATATTTACTGTGAAAAAGGAATCTGAATCTGGCATTCCTATTCTTCAAGTGTTCATCACAAGAAATATTGACTCAGTGTCTTAAAAAAGTCATTTACTAAAGTGGAATAGCCGGTTAAGCAATCTCTATAGTTAGGTGTCTATCTACAGAATAAGAAATCGTATTCCTCTCCTCTGCCAGAGAATATAAAAGACTTGTATTTCAGACTTTGTACATTCATTCAGAACTTTCTTTTCTAACATCCACACTTTCTGAGAATCATTTTCCTAATCGTCTTAGCAGTAAAAACACGAAAATAAACACTCTAAATTAGTCAATGACTCATTATCAAAGAAAGACGTTTTCATGCATCTCTGACCAGGCTTATGATATGCCCAGCCGGAAACTATTCTCAGTTCGTATAGAAGATAAGCGCTCTCTTTGCCAGCCAAATATGCGTTCATCAGTTCATCTGTTTCTGTGGAGTAAGGTGCAACGACCGTAGCCAGAGAATACTTTCGACAGGATCAAACTCTGCCACTCAACTAACTAACTAACTTTGGTTATGATTTTAAAATCACAGGCAACACGCTTTCTCTTCAGTCTGGGGATTATATTCCAGATAACAAAACATCAACAAATTAAGTGGTGTTCGGTCTCTTGAATCGCCACTTGCAATATGACAGTCTAAACTGATTAAGGAGGGGAAATCAATCGACGAGGCTATGAAATTACATCGACTGAGATGGTTAGCACATGTGTTACCTATGCCTAGTCATCGCCTTCCTCGACAATGGGCAATGTTAGCTGATATAGGGTCAGGCCGGAAAAGAGCTAGCGGCGGTCAAACCAAAACATGGCACCAGTCAATGAAATCTACAACAGTTAGTTCAAGCCAGCCACGTAGGAAGGTGTAGACTTCCTGACTGGTTGGGGTCCTCGGAACGGTAAAAACCAATGCTTGGAAACAATTGATGCAATGGCTCAAAATCGTTCTCAATGGCTGGTGCAGATGCATCCACTCCTTGTGACTTCTATGTCGAAAACAGACAGACTAAAATGATTAAGGACAATAATCGTAAGACGGTTCCGCTTACAGATGAATTTTTTCCTTTAATTCGCCTAGGTTTATACTACTACTCATCAAGGAAGCTGAACAACAGTGACAAATTATCATTTAGAGAGAAGAGAACACGAAGTTCAGCAAAGATACCCTTTCGGCGATTTCATTTTCAAAAGCTATACAATCGCATTTAAATACATAAATTCACATACATACAATTTTTATTTGATTCCACATAATTACGAAGGCGAATATTTTCGACTAGATATGGTTTACAAGAGGCTTGGAAACAAAATTACACAGGATTAGGACGAATTACAGGTGTGTGTGAAAATGAGCATGGAAACAAATTGAAATAATAATTTTCAACTTGAAATGGAAGTTAGGAGGTGTGAATATAGATCACAAGAGCCCTAGAAACAAAAATTACGCAGGATTAGGATATAATTGTAAAATAGTTATTTTACCTAGTTTCCGATGGACATTGTGAAAACCAATTTGACTCAACTTACTAAAAATTTTGCTCAAGTAGCTAACCGAAATTCGCCTGCTCTGGACTGATTCGATTCAGGAAACTCAGTTGAACCAGGTAGATAACTGATGATTTCAACCCTAAACCAGCGAATCGACCCTCCAATGTTCCAAACCCTTAGACCTGGCTGACTGAAATTTCACCCCGAACCATGTACATTGAAAATTCGAGAATTAACTAGCGAAATAGCGAATTTCATTTAATGTATTACCAGTTCGACCAAGTAGCCAGCCAGAATTCGCTTAGTTTCAACGGATTCACATTCGGCTCTCTCTCTCTCTCTGAGCTGAGTCGAATCGGGTAACACAGCTGGTGAGATCAACTTCACACGCGCTGACCATTGCAAAATTGATGACAGTGATATAGGAATCAAGTTTGACGTTAAGTGTTTTGGATTAATTCTTTCTTCTCACCTATGTCTTAGCGATTTCTAGAAGAATATTTCGTCTGACTTTTTACATTAAGAAGTTAAAGGCACTCAGGCATAACTCAACCCCTCCTCTTACAGTCTGTCAACTCGTGCATCGTACCTATTCTTCTTCATTGTTCACCCTTATTCTTTCCTGGATTGATTAAAAAAGACTACATCATACTTTGTAGAACTCTAAAGACTGTCAGTAGGGCAAGTGGTGTCCCATTGGGTCATATCGTTGACATCGTCATTGATAGGCACTTGATTTCATGCAACAAATTTGCTAAAGGAATTTTCTCAGACTGTGAGCATCCACTTTACCCACAGCTCCAATCTTGTGTCTTCTCAGGTAAAACAAGAAGTCATTTCAAAAGATTTCATGCATGTACGTCTAAGTGTAAGAATTCCATCATACCATATTTGGCGCAAATTTTATGTGATGGAAATATTTGTCAGGAACGAACTAACTAACCTTCTTTGCACCAGTAAATAAACCATTTTCTCCATCCTTATTCCACCAAGCTTTATTGTTATTGTTCTTCTTATACTTATAATTCTCTCAATTGTTTTGTTTCTATTTCCTCATAAGTGTAAACATCACTTAAGCTGTGCAATAGCTGTTGATTTTGTCTTACCCCTCACCATGCTGCTATAATCAACAGAACATTAGATTCAATAATCTGTAAAATACCAAAATTTCCAAACTCTATCGACAATACTGTTTGAAACACACCCACTGTTATTACTATATTCATTATTCTCATTTTGTACCTCGAATATTTTTTGACTTTATGCCGTGTATGTGGACCAATTCCTGTGGTTAATTTTATTCACATTTTGACTTAACTAGATGCAATATTGTGACAAATGCTGACAATTCCATTCTGTATTATAAGTAACCTTTTGAAATAAAGCAGATTAGTATTATCATAATTGTTATTACTATACTCCACCACAGTGCCCAAGTTCTATTCACATAACACTTAGAATGCTATGTGCAATGATTTTAGGAATTCGACCACTAGTCTCTTGATACTGTATAGGATTCTAGTGCTGTCGAGCTTCCCTGCAAAACGTTTACCAGAATCGAAATGCCTAATCAGGAAATCATTGTAACTGTTGTTAGTCAAGTACAACATGATTCACCGAGTTCCCTTAGTTATTCGAAAATTAACGCCTTACATCCCTGTTTCGAGAATTGATCTGTCCGAACCATATTAAATCTCGAAGACTCGCGCATAATCGGAAATCAAACAAACTTGATCCGCTAATATGTGTTATTAGGCTGTCTTTTGACAAGTGTTACAGTCGAACAAATCCAGTTAACGGTATATTATTGTATTGTATTCGAATGCGATATTGTGACAAATGCCGAGAATTCCATTCTGTACTATAAGTACTGTCTTTGGAATAAAGCAGATTATCATTAACTCTACTGTTCAGATCACTTCCATCTGACTAGGAAGCACCACCAACACCATTACGACCACCGGTTGATATGAGTGGTAGTCAATTACTCATTTCAATCAACCAATAGTGTAAAGAGTTGTGCGTATTTATGCTCAATTTATTTTGCTTAACACCTGGTGTACATCACTGTTCAATGCATCAATAGCAAAAAATACTTACATAATTCAACCTTATATAAAGTTGTTACAATTGAAATATTTAATAAAAGTATAAATATTTTCTCACCGACACAACTGTCAAGTAAATGCATCAACATATATAAATGTATATATAATCATGATTTGGTTGGGTCGGAAGAATTATTGTCATTATTTCGTTCAGCCTTATGAGTGTTTTGTTCTAATTGATTGAAGGCAGCATCCAGTTTCTTGAATTCCCTTTGTAGCATAATAATTTGTTTTCGCATATCCTTTTTAACATATTCAAGCATTTCAGTGGCTTCCTCATTCTTTTGCATAAGCTTCAAAATAGTAAACAAAAATATAAAAGTGAATGCGGTTAAGTGACAACCATGAAGATGCATTTCACACTGAATATATATGTTTCTTCCGTTGGCACACAAAAACTCATTGAAAAGAAGAAAAATAATCTGTGGCTCATTGGTCCCCATCTAGGTGTTTCACTTCTATCCAACCAATGGGTCGGTCACGAGTTCGATTCCCGCTGTACGTAGCGATGTCTGGACAGATCCGGGTAGTATAACCAGTCCTCAGGCAATAAGCTGTGGCTCATTGTCAACTGTATTGTTCAGTAACACTCATGATGACTATTGACCAAAACTAATTTAATACTTCATCACTGTACAAATAATAGGCAGTTAGCATTACACCTGGTATCAGCATTCACATGTTACACTCAGTTTGTTTATTTGAAATCAGTTAACCAGAACAAATTTCCCATGTATAGTAGGCCATGAGCAACACTAATTGTCTAAAGGCTGATGATACTACCCAGTTGTCCGAAGTAAAGCAGGTCGAGTGGGATTCGAAACTAGGACAAGCTGACTGAAGGCCAATTGTTCAAGCCAATGAGCGACACCTTCACTTTCACATGTTACATACTACCTACGCTACTCTTCACACGCTTCAACAAATCAGACAGATTAGCAAACAACGGAAAGTTGAATATATCATCACTGAGAAAACACAACCTTGTTCTGTACACAGAAAAAAGCAATCCAAAGAACCATTTTAAAAAATATGCACAATATTTGTGCTATGTAGCATAACTCCTACACCAAGTGATAAGGATGATATGACGAAGAAGAGAAAGGGAAGAGAAAAAAATGACTGACTAAGTTTTCAAAGCAGAACCTAGCACAGAAGTACAGCAGTTCAAGTTGTCACATCCCGTATAGCACCCAAAATGGCGAAAAATTCAAAAAATTATCATGAGCAGAATAATCTAGGAGATTATAAACACTGAATACATCTGAAGTCACTGAGGACGATTTTTGGCTACAGCATTAAGTCTCAAGGACCCCACCCCACCCCACCCCAGCCAGGCAGCCTACACCTAAACACGTAGCTAAAACTAAAAGCCAGGCTTTATAGATTGGTGCTAGGTTTCGATTTCACCCCACCCCTAGTTCTTTTTCCAATCTAATTCTGTTTTGGCTAAAATTTCTTGACGAGAAAGGCAGCGGCTTGGCACTCCATCTCAATCAATATAGCTTCACTACCTCATCGATTGACCGACCCTCCTTATCTAGCACACTATACTATACGCCTGACCTTAGTGCTACTCACTGTAGTATACTACTTAACACGGGATACAGAATGCAAACAACTACAGCCAAAGGTAGTTAACCTCTTCATGTACTCCACTTTCAACAGCCTTACCTTATTGTCAAGAAGAGATGTGCACATATCATCAATAGCAGCAGTAAGACAAAGGAGAAGAGATAAAGAAATGCCTTTAATGATAGAATTAAACTAACCAACCAAGATAAACCAATATTACTGTACTTCAAGATTTACACTCAATGTCAAATATTAAGAGATACCTATAACAAACATACTTGTTATTTTTTATTGTAATCCATTTATAAACACTACTGTACAGCTACGAAGACAAAATTATGGCAAAGAGAATTTTCTTTGCTTAAACCTTTGTTTTATGTTCCTATGGTGATTATGAATTTAATCAAGATAAGCTATCACTGATTTTGTCATATCACTCAGTAACTCTGACCACAGATATCTGCTGTCTCAACTTTCTCCTTAGTACTTCGCCTTAGTCTGACCAATATTTGACATAGGTGATGATGAGAAGACGAGTGTGGTACAAACACGACCTCAGAAGACTGACTTATTAACGTAAAACTTCGGACAAAATGCATCAGTCAAAGTCCCTCACTTCAGAAGAGTACATTCAGAAGTAAGACAATGTCATGAAACTCCAATGAGCGGTGTTTTACAGAAGAAAATATAATTACATGTAAATTAGTGAGGATTTTCAAAATCTGAATGATAACGATAAGTGACCATGAGTAGAGTCATTGCAAACGACTTTTATCCATGTTATCAACAGTCTCGAACCATTAGTTGTCAGCATATCGAGGACCACAGTGTGGCAGTCTGCATATCTCCACAGACCTCAAAACAGTAAGTCAGAGACTTTCTCATTATGCGTCATGTTTTGTCCTGATTATTCTTAACTCACTTCCCAATCTAGTCCTATATCAGCTAATACTGCTTATTGAGGAAGGTTGTGGCTCAAAATGCATAACACATGTCCTAATCGTCTAAGTATATGAAGTTTCAAAGCCCCACCGACTGATTCCTCTTATTATTTATTACTGACCGCATAACTCCAATTGACACGACTGACTGACTGACTCATGGTTAGAAACTGCTAACCATTTCCCTTGCGTCTTGAGTGAAACATAAGGGCTTACAGCTTTAAAAGTCTCAGTAGCAATGCTGCTGCTTTCACGGGTCTATGTTTCTAGACTCAGGCCAAATCTTCCCACTTTCCCAAAATTGCTACCGACTGATAAATTCGACAAGGTTCAAGAGTTCATCGGTCGGGGATCGAACCCGAACTACATACGTGCTTGATAAGAATTCTACCTTTGAACCATCAACGCATCGCTGATAGCTACTCGGACAAATATACTTCCCCATATCCATAATTGGTACAAAACAAGTGTCATTTTTGTACCCCTTCATAGACACCTTGTTGACTTACAGATCAATAAGACAAATAATTAACAGCAATCGAAAGAAACCTGCGGGAAAGCGGTTGGTCTTACTCCGTAACACAAAATGAAGAATCTGTCTATCTAAAGCACCTGAACGTACATAGTATTATTTTCACGTGACTGTTAAGTACATAGAAAGTCTGTTTGAAAATGGTTGCATACGACCAATCTTAAGACTCGGCGATATATCCAACCATTCTGGAATGAGAAGTAACTCTAAATGTATGCGGTCAAAAATAAGTGTTCATGCAATGTTTCAGTTAGTATCACTTCGAAACCAAGTGGAACTCATAATCAACAAACCTGAAAGAGACAAAAAGTTCCTGTTCCCGATAAACGCACACTAATTAAATCTCTACTCTTTTACATGCCGTGAAAAACAAACACATCTAGCAGAGTTTAACATTTGCCACACACTCTTTACAAGGAACAGGCACTCGACACAATCGATCGCTAGAAGTCATCGCCAGGCTGTGAAGTAAGTGTTGAGACTATATGCTATGTTATACTAATCACAAAGATGTGTATCTTCAGCCTGAGTATTATCATCAAGCCTTAATAATTAGTGCCTCAAAGCCTGGTACATGAAAAATCTATTTTGGGTAACTGAGTTTCAACATCCAAGAGTTTACGAACAACTGCCAACTAAAGTGAAAACGATTAGTGTCTGTCAGAAATATTGTTAACTGCCATGGATATACTGATAGAAGTGATCCTGACAACTTCCAATGCCTCTGTAATTCACTTCTCCCTGAATAAAGGCTGGTTAACTTAGAGTGCACAAGTCGCCCTGTTAGACAAAGACACAACATAATGCAGAATATTTTGAATATCATAAGGGAGAACTTCAATCCTTTCGGGTTTTTGAGCTTTTCAGCATCCATGACCAAACTATTTCTCTAACCTTGAATGAAGGAGGTAGTGCCTCCAAGCCAACTCAAACCTGCACAGAGTTAAATGAACTATGGTAAATTAGTAATCATATTAATAGTGCAATCACTAGTAAGGGTCGTAAACTATAAATCTCAGAACAATATTTTGGGATCAATATGTATTCATCGTTTGATGTGAAAGTTATATGTAGTATGCTGATTCGCGTTATGACACTACCAAGGGTGTTTCGGTCAGAGTGAGCAAGAATTCTTTTTGATTTTTTATTACAGTTTGATTCCGCACCGTATTTTTTGGTACAGGTATGGAATTTACACCATGTGATATCGGTAGCCTAAATTTTCCAGGCCGACCATAGATATCAGGTGTGCATGATCGGCGAGAGTCATAACCGCTGTGCCACCGACGCACAAATGCATTATCCAGTAAACCACACCTCCAAATTCGAAAGCACTAAATAAATACGCAACTTACATACAAATTTGAAAAGTATTACTGTGAAAGCATAATTTCTACAGAAAAAACAAACTCACTTGAACTCTTATGATGAATCTGCAGGTCAACATCAAGCATAATACAATAGCATTGGATGCTTCTCCTAACCCATCTCCTGCACGCCAAATGCCAAACAAGTGGAGTAACATCAAGACAAGCAGTACAACATTGCTGACATCTTGTGCGATACCTGGACAAGATGCAAGCACAACACCACCCACAACTTCCATTGCTCCATAAACTCGCCTGATTACATCAGGACTAACATTCCATTCAGTCAATGAACTAAGTGGAAATGTTTCAAGCATTCTAATGGAACTCTTTCTCTGTAAAACAAAACACTAGGTGTAATTTCTATTAATACAACTTACCACGCTGCGATATAACTCATCAATAAATAAGGGGCCTAGTTTCAATGTCCCAAAGGATATCAAGAATACACCTATAACTATAGAAATAACTCTCACAGCGACGTTAGACATTCGGGAAGAAATGCTAGATTGTAAATGAAAGTAGTAGACCTAAAATGTAGAACAGGAAAAGATAAAAAGCTCAGCGTATTTGTAGCTCACACTTTTGTATTCAGTGAAACACAAATGAAATAAGGAAATAGGAAACACTATATGAGAAAGTGTTGCATTGACGCTCTTCTTTTTAGAACGCTTTGTGGAAATAAAGTGACTGAAGACCAACTGTACTTAACACCTACCACATAAAACCGAGGATACATATAGCCTTTCGGATGTCGTCACGATATTTCAGTCAGATACAAGCTCAACAACATTTGGGAAGTAAACACTAGGAAAAAGCAGTTCGCACTAGTATATCAAGACTTCTAAAAATATTTGAGACGAATCTAGATTACCTTCACTGGCAGTGGAAAATGTAATGAAATAATCGGTGAAATATCCAAAGAAAAAGGGATTTGTGACCAATTATGTGCAGCAAGGAGCAATGACACCATATAACAAATTCACAGGATAACATTCACCGCAGTATGTTTTTACCAAACACATTACTGTCCTGCAAATGGACCTATTTTACGCAGTCCATATGAAACCTAATTGCTAAAGATTTGTAGCTTAGGACGAAGATTGAAATCGGTTGATGTTCTCTGCGCTTTGAGACTTGCTGGATGAGACGTCAGCAAGCTTCTTGATGAAGTTAGTGCTCTATGACTATTTCATAATTAAGTCGTCAAGTATCTCAACAAGTAATCCAAATCAACGAACAAGACCTAAAAATCGCTGTCTTTCATGAAGAAAGAAATGGAAATATTCCCTAATTCGGCAAGAATCTCAGACTTAGCTTTTGTGGTTTCAAATTCTGCACACCTCAACTTCCATACCAACAATGGATGCAGGCGATACACAAAGCCAGAGAATCGAGGACATTTTTTTCTAAGATACAATATATCTGCGAGAGGTGACGTATAAGTGAACTACTCACGAACAATCTAATATGCAGGCTGACAGCGTTTCCTCCAGTGAAAATAATGGGAGGAATTACGACGGCAAATTATCTTATTGAGAAACCAGTACTATACATGGCCATGCACCAGATAACATTCAGATAAAAATAAACAGCTAAACAATCACAAGTCTAAGCCAGAACATCTACCGTATTCTGGAATTTCTGTTATCTATTGAAAAGCTTTACGCAACAGTAGTTTCTCATACTCATTACTTAACTTGAGAAGAGAAAGACTTGCACGGATAGGATTTTGGTGGATTCAAAAGTACCCTAATGCACACCCGAATTGGACAAAAGTGCTTACAAACAGGTGAATAATGCCAAGTAATGAGCATAGCCTACAGTGAGCTGCTTTCGTGAATCATTTATCTCTCTTATCCTTATGTGCAGTCTTCCTGAAAAGCCCTCGGTTGAATTACTATGGTCTGCAGTAAGAAGATCGACAGCCACTTATCAGGAAAATGTGGATAACAAAACAAAAGGAAATAAATGACATTAACTTTAAAACTATCCCTAATCGTAACTCTAACCTTGATTCTGACCCTAAACCTAAACTTAACACTAACCCTAATTACAACCGTAAACGTAACCCTAATTATGACCCTGTTCCTCACCTTAACCCCAATACTTACCTTAACCCTAACGAGCTAATAACGCATTGTCCAAACAGTACTTTAAAACCTGATCTGGATGAAATTAGCTTCTTAGTTGGTGAACAGAGTTGATATTTCAGTTATGATAATGACAGGTGCCGTTAGCCAACGACTAGCATGCCTTCAGGGTCGTCAAGACGTTTGATGCTATGCACACATTTCTTGAGGTAGATGACTACACCACCACTATGTATATATCTATGTATCTCGAAATTTGGCAGGTTAACTTCGTTGTCAGTGACATCGGGTGTGACCCACGTCTCCGTGATGATAATTACATCCGGATTTCCGGAGTCTATCATATTACCCAGCTCAGACCGTTTGTTCAACAGGCTGTGGGCGTTTGCGCAGCAAACTGTCAATTCAGTTTGGTGCTTCCGCTAGTCACGTATTCGGTGGCTGAGTATTGGTCGCTCTCCTCCTGTGGTGGAAGAACCTAGCAGTCAATGGACTTAAGAGCCCTAGTGAGTCGCAATGGATTCCGTTATAAGAAACTTAGTCGCACTACAGCAGTCACTGCACAGCCAGTTCTCCAGAGGTTTGCAGCAGCGCTTGTATGCTCCAGGAGTTAAGTTTGTGCACACGCTATGAAACCTTCTCTTGCAGTTATCACACTGCATTCCCTCTACAACTGGATATTGACACAACCCTTCCAAATCGGTTCCTTTTGATCGACATGCTTCGTACGGCGAATTGGGGCATAAGGTTTAAGTGTGACTTTATACATATGCAATCAATGAGTGCACAAAAATGGATCTATATAACTACTAAGTTAAATAAACTCACACCTGCTGAAACGTACACTAACTTCGATCAGAAAAAACTAATTCAAAGTTAATCTTTCGACTTTTGGAGAGTTTAACACAACAAAGGCCAAAATCAAACGAGAGCGTGTGGATTTCAGTCCCTTTCAAAGCACGCGCGTGTGTTTGGAGTACGTAATTACGTATATGTGACTTCTGTTCCGAAGACAAAATTGTTTACTCTTGCCTAGGGAAATATCGATAGCAAAACGTTTTTACACTTGACAGCAATAAAGTCAATTGAATTTATCGAAAGACTACTTTAGCTGAATATACATACATAACATACATAACACGACGTTGAGGTAACGTACAGTACTGAGAATGAGCAAAAGGACGAGGTCCAATTCAGATTCAGATTCATTGATTGAGGATAGGAGGCTTGGAGCCTATGTTAATCCTTTTCTAGGAAACTTCTATGGTTTTCCAAACCCTTCTTGAACGTTTAGGGGGCTGGTATCGAACGTTCGCGAGTTGTACGGATTATACTAACGCAAGATCTTATACCAACAACCACTATAGTGTTCGTTCTTCGAGTACCAAATGGTAAAGCAAAAGACCAGATTTTGTCGTCCAAATACGATATATATTTTGGGACCAAATCGCGGGTAGGAATGAATGCTTAGCTAGCTAGTAATCGTGCACGCACGTGACACGACGGAGCACCAAATGGCGGGGATGCTTGACCGTAAGCCTTCAGCTAAACAAGTCGACTTAAACAGCGATGGTCAGCATCCAATGTTGAGTGATGATTGCTGTGGTTAATAATTTTGGGGAATTATTTACCGCCGCATTCCGGAGGCCGAATGGCATACGTAGAAATTCGAAAAGTCCGAAAGGCGTAATGATAGCCGTTTTCGGAATATCTTCCGTTGCCATCGGGATTTGGTTATCTACTTTAGGGATTGAAGGTATCGAACGTTCGCGAGTTGTACGGATTATACTAACGCAAGATCTTATACCAACAACCACTATAGTGTTCGTTCTTCGAGTACCAAATGGTAAAGCAAAAGACCAGATTTTGTCGTCCAAATACGATATATATTTTGGGACCAAATCGCGGGTAGGAATGAATGCTTAGCTAGCTAGTAATCGTGCACGCACGTGACACGACGAAGCACCAAATGGCGGGGATGCTTGACCGTAAGCCTTCAGCTAAACAAGTCGACTTAAACAGTGATGGTCAGCATCCAATGTTGAGTGATGATTGCTGTGGTTAATAATTTTGGGGAATTATTTACCGCTACAGCTCACTCCCCCCCCTAGTGGGGTTGTGAGGCCCCTAAGACATGACCAGCCGGAAGTAAAAAAATCTCGATGGTTCCCTGATGGGTGAAAAAAATCTTCCGAGCGGCTTGATCGAGAGCCTGCTGGTCTGTCTTCCTATGTTAATAGGGTGTCTGTACAAAGCTTCCTGGATGTTGTTCGTTGGATCCCGTGCTTCGTTTGTTTCCTGTCCAGTGCCCGTTGCACCTGGAAAAGAAAACAAGAATGCTGAGAACCTTGTCAAGAAAAATGTACCAAATAAGCGTTTTTTACCAAAAAAATATGACATGCATCTACTATACAGTAAAATAATGTAAAGTGCAAAATATCGGGGAAAAAAAATATACCTCTAATTTAATTTTATGTACGGTTATAGGAGAAATATCATTTACTTGTGTTAAATGACGCAACATAAAAAAAATTGATGTGTCACTCAGTTATGTGAGATAGGTGTGAAGGTATTCTGGAAATCTAACGTGACGTCCAGAACGCGTTTTCTTAGAGTTATCGACCGAAGTTTCGGTGGCTTTCACCGTGCTAGGGAGTTCTTCGAAGACTGAAGTAGATTCAATAACTTGTGAATTATCGGGTACGTTTAGCTCCAGGCTAATGGGGTTACCTTCCAAGTAAGCTGGTTTCAGACGGTCGATACTGACGGTGTCTTCGCGGCCTTTTTTGTCTAAAACGAAGAATTTATCCATACGCTTAATCACTTTATATGGTCCGTCATACGGGGGTTCTAGAGGACGACGTACCGAGTCGCGACGAACAAATACATGTGAAGAAGTTTTTAAACAAGGGTGAACAAAAACATCAATGGACTGTGGTCGGAGGGGAGCAGGTTTAACTGAACGCATAGCGTTTGTAAGCCTGCTGACGTATGAGGAGTGATCTACTACTGGTGGGAAGCTCGAGGGAGAAACAAACTCACCTGGCAGTCGTAGTGTTGTGCCATATACTAGCTCAGAGGTAGTACAACCAGCATCGGTTTTTAAGGCGTTTCGTATCCCTAGGAGAACTAACGGAAGGGATTCAGTCCAGTGGGTGTTATTTGCAGCTGATAAACCAGCTTTCAACTGTCTGTGTAGACGTTCTACCATACCATTCGCTTGAGGATGGTAGGCTGTCGTTCGAAAACGCATGCAACCAAGGATTTTAGTCAAAGCGAAGAATAAACCGCTTTCGAATTGCCGCCCACGATCAGTTGTTATGGAAGATGGGCATCCAAAGTTTGCGATCCATCTCTCTACAAAGACGCGTGCGACAGTTTCAGCAGATATATCCTTGATGGGTACTGCTTCAGGCCATCGTGTGAAGCGATCGATGCAGGTTAACATATAGGTGTATCCATGAGATTCTGGAAGGGGGCCAACTAAACTAATTCAAAGTTAATCTTTCGACTTTTGGAGAGTTTAACACAACAAAGGCCAAAATCAAACGAGAGCGTGTGGATTTCAGTCCCTTTCAAAGCACGCGCGTGTGTTTGGAGTACGTAATTACGTATATGTGACTTCTGTTCCGAAGACAAAATTGTTTACTCTTGCCTAGGGAAATATCGATAGCAAAACGTTTTTACACTTGACAGCAATAAAGTCAATTGAATTTATCGAAAGACTACTTTAGCTGAATATACATACATAACATACATAACACGACGTTGAGGTAACGTACAGTACTGAGAATGAGCAAAAGGACGAGGTCCAATTCAGATTCAGATTCATTGATTGAGGATAGGAGGCTTGGAGCCTATGTTAATCCTTTTCTAGGAAACTTCTATGGTTTTCCAAACCCTTCTTGAACGTTTAGGGGGCTGGTATCGAACGTTCGCGAGTTGTACGGATTATACTAACGCAAGATCTTATACCAACAACCACTATAGTGTTCGTTCTTCGAGTACCAAATGGTAAAGCAAAAGACCAGATTTTGTCGTCCAAATACGATATATATTTTGGGACCAAATCGCGGGTAGGAATGAATGCTTAGCTAGCTAGTAATCGTGCACGCACGTGACACGACGGAGCACCAAATGGCGGGGATGCTTGACCGTAAGCCTTCAGCTAAACAAGTCGACTTAAACAGCGATGGTCAGCATCCAATGTTGAGTGATGATTGCTGTGGTTAATAATTTTGGGGAATTATTTACCGCCGCATTCCGGAGGCCGAATGGCATACGTAGAAATTCGAAAAGTCCGAAAGGCGTAATGATAGCCGTTTTCGGAATATCTTCCGTTGCCATCGGGATTTGGTTATCTACTTTCACCAAGTCGATTTTGGAGAATATGGATGCTCCAGATAACGTTGCCGTCAAGTCGTGTATGTGAGGCAAAGGGTAGCAATCAGGGGTTGTTTTGGCGTTCACTCGCCGGTAATCACCAGTGGGTCGCCAATCGTTACTATCCTTTTTCGGTACCATATGCAACGGGGATGCCCATGGACTATTCGATGGTCGAATGATGCCAAGGGTGAGCATATGATCGAATTCGTTTCTGGCACTTCTCAGTTTGTCAGGGGCCAGTCGTCGTGCTTTAGATGTCACGGGCTGTCCTGAGGTTATGATGTGGTGCATAACATTGCTGGTTATGCACGGGAGATCGTTAGATGGGCAATTCAGTTCCGGATATTTGTCAACAATCGGTTGAAAAGTTGGATCGAGGATTGCTTTCATCTTAACGATTGACAAGCTGGGGCCACTGTAAGTTATGCCTTTGATAGACAAACTAGTAGTGTTGTCAATTAGTCGTTTACGGCGGACGTCTACGAGCAAATCATGATGATTAAGTAGGTCCGTGCCAATGATGGGCATTGTGACGTCAGCGATCAGAAAAATCCACTGAATAGGTTTGCGTAAACCTACGTTCAGATAGACGTATTTCCGACCATAGGTTGCAATTGGTTTTCCATTTGCAGCCTGTAGGTTGAAGTTAGGATCCTTCTGTCGATCTGCTGCTGTAGCAGGAAGGACGCTGACTTCGGCGCCTGTGTCGACTAGATATCTAGTCTGGCTAATTACATCATGGATGTAAAGTAAGCGGCTAGTGCCACCGGCGACAGTTGCCGCTAACGCGTGCCGGCGGGATAGTTTCCCAAAGACTTGGAGGCTTTGCCGAAATCACAAGGTTTTCGACAACATTTCGCTTCCTTGCCATAGGTGTTGTGATACCAACACCAGTCAGGATTTTTGACAGAACGTGTGTTGGACTTAGATCGTCCACGTGCGCTTTGCCGTTGAGGGGATCTAGAACGACGGTTTGAGGAATTACTAGGCTTGTTTGACCTAAACATCTGCTGGACGGAGTTGCATAACTCTATCATTGCAGAATCCTTCTTCGAAGTCTGTTCGGTAACAGAGTATACTTCGGTAACTGGCCGTTTCGTTATCTCTAGAATTCTATCTGCAGAGACAGCTAAATCATCTATGAGAACACCCTGAAGTGTCACAAGTACAGTCTGAACTGACTGTGGCAGTTTGGATAAAAATAGTTCTCTGAACAGTCCTTCATCGAACTGACTTTGGCCAATGATCTCTTTCATTCTTGCCAGCATGCTCACGGCTGACTTATCTCCTAACTCGATGTTACGAAATAACTCATCCAGACGTTGTCGATCTGTGAGAACGTTTCTCTTGAGTATGGATGCTTTCAACAACTCGTACGAGTTACTTACCGACATCTGCAGAGTTACGCACCTGCTGAATTCCCGCGGTAGAGCGTGAATAACTGCAAGGAACTGTGAACGTTGATCAGTTATGCCATGTTCACAAAAATCAGACTCAGCAATCTGAAACCACGTTTCAGCATTATCGGGCCAATATGGTACTAGCTGGATTGTTTTAGCGGCTGAGCGAATCTGAATAACCTTGGGGCTAGGATCACTCATGACGAAAATTATGCCGATAACAATATAGTACAAGAATAAACACAAAAAGGAACGAACTCACCGGGTTTATCTGCGTGTGAATTGAAGATGTAGTTCGTGGTCGGGCTCACCAGTTTAGGTGGTTGCCTGTAGGTATCGACGTGTTCGCGAGTTGTACGGATTATACTAACGCAAGATCTTATACCAACAACCACTATAGTGTTCGTTCTTCGAGTACCAAATGGTAAAGCAAAAGACCAGATTTTGTCGTCCAAATACGATATATATTTTGGGACCAAATCGCGGGTAGGAATGAATGCTTAGCTAGCTAGTAATCGTGCACGCACGTGACACGACGGAGCACCAAATGGCGGGGATGCTTGACCGTAAGCCTTCAGCTAAACAAGTCGACTTAAACAGTGATGGTCAGCATCCAATGTTGAGTGATGATTGCTGTGGTTAATAATTTTGGGGAATTATTTACCGCTACAAACGAATGAGTTGAGGTTGCAGACACCGCTTCTTCTGGGAGTCGGTTCCAAGAGTTTATGACTCGATGCGAGAACCAGTACTCAACAGCAATATGATTTCTTCTTGGCTTTTGAACTCTCCTGCTATGTCCTCTAAGGTGTTCCGACCTGGTGGGAAGGAAAAGAGAGAATAGGTCAGGTCCGTAGTCATTATTTAAAATTTTGAACATTGTGATTAAATCTCCTCTCTGCCTACGGTATGACAAGGAGAAGAGATTTAAACTGTCTAGTCTTTCTTCGAATGATAAATTAGTCATTCCGAGAACCATACGTGTTGCCTTCCTTTGAGCCCTTTCTAGAATGTGTGAGTCCCCTTTTAGACAAGGGCTGGCGACCTGGATGCAGTTTTCCAGACTTGACCTCACCAGAGATGTAAATAGGGAGGTGAACATATCTCTGGTGATTCTAGTGAAGGCTCTGCGAATGACCCATAATGACCTGAAACTACATGCAGCCACTGCGCGGCAGTGTGCTGTAGTTTTTAAGTCGTGGCTTGCTATGACACCTAAGTCCAAGTGAGTCTGAACTGATGGGAGTGTTATTCCCTCTAGTCCGTAGGAGCTCGCGCTTGCTTGTCCAATGCGCATGGTTGCACATTTTGCCACATTTATCAGGACCATCCATTCTATGGACCACTCTGACAATTTGTTGAGGTCCTCTTGCAACGTGGATGTGCCACTGTCGCCCTTCAGCTCTCTCCAAAGTTTTAAGTCATCTGAATATAGGACCATAGGGGAGTCGGTGAGCAGAGATAACTCATTGATATACAAAATAAATAGGAGAGGTCCGAGTACCGTGCCTTGTGCCACTCCGCCACGTACTTCTGTTCAAGAGGAGAGTTTCGAGTTGATCCTAACCCTCTGCCTCCTATCTATGAGGAATTCGCTGAAACAGTTTAGTAAGCTGCCTTTGATACCAAGACTTTCTTTCCAGCTTCATGAGTAGTCTTTTGTGAGGTACTTTATCAAAGGCTTTGCTGAAGTCTATGAAGACGACGTCAAGGGGTCTTCTGTTGTCCCTGGATTTCACCCAGCTTTCTCTTGCAGTGAGAAGATTTGATAGGCATGAGAGGTTCCTTCGGAAGCCATGCTGCGCTCTAGATAATAAGCTTCTATTTCCTAGATATGCCATGATGCTTTTCTTGATGATTCTTTCCAGTGTCTTGATCAAAGTGCTGGTGAGACTGATTGGCCTGTAATTTGAAGGACTTTGTCTTGATCCCCCCTTTGCTTTATTTCTAGCAGTGTTATATAATTGCCTGGTCTCAGAAGTCTCAAGTGTGGCAAACAAGTTCCAACATTTGTGTTTTCGTCTGAGTAACTTACGAATCTCTCGGTTTATCCAAGAGGGGCAATGTTCCCGACCCTTTAGGACAGACCAAGGGAGACATCCGGGTTTCCGGAGTCTATCATGTTAACCAGCTCAGCCCGTTTATTTGACAGGCTGTGGGCGTTTGAGCAGCAAACTGTCAATTCAGTTTGGTGCTTCCCGACCTAACCACAGAGGTTTCGGGATCATTAAACTGCGAACTTATCCACATTTCCATACTTAACAAGGATTGTATTGTATCACCTGAAACTACATATAGTATTCACTCGTGAAATCTATAACCCGGAATCCTCTGATACCCTCTCTAACCACGTGGAACTCAGGATTTTATCCACAGCAAGCACTGTAAAGGAAAGTCTGTCATTTTATTTTGCAATACACATCTGTTTGTCGTAGTTGTTTTGATACTTCGATAATACAGCTATCTTTTTCATATTCTCAAGACTATTTTTCCGGAAATTGTGAAAATTCTTACTTCTGTTATGGTTAAGTCAATCAAACGTGTAAGTACCGTTAAGAGACTGAGATATAATGCTCGTCAACTATCTGAGGGCCTCAGCTCCGTTGACGATTCTACACTTCTCACACCAGACACACCCAGAGTTATGGTATCTGATATCATGGGTGAACTGACAGAGAATGCGGCTTGTAGCAAAAATGATTTACTGATACTTCAGAAGTCAATGGAAGACCTACAGAGCAAGTTTGACAGCATTATGCCCCTCGCGCAATTGTGTGACCCATCACAAAACATCTGTCTCGAATCACTTATCAAATCCGAGCGCATAATTGACTATTTGGCTGAAGAAGCTGTTAAGAGGATTATGTCTTCACATAACGTCTTGGCCTATAACATTCCAGACAGAGAGCCTATTGCCAAACTTAAAGCTTCGTGTCTGAAGGCATATAATATGTCGTTGACAGGATGTCGTCAGGTTTTGCGTCTTCGTAAGAAATCTGCAAACCACTCATGTCCGGTGCTTTTCAAGTTCAGGTCTGTCGAAGAATCCAGAAATTTTCTGAAAGCTGGTAAGACAATAGGCTCTTCAACACCCTACACTAACATTGTAACGACAGAAGGCAAGAGTCAGGCAACAGATCATTTATTAAGGAAATCAACGCATATTTATATATGTTTTCATGTACATTACTATGGATATGTAAACAAACAAACACAGTCTTCCGATTGGTTGTTTCTCCCGACAAATCTTGGGAACGTAAATATTGACATAAATTACTGTCTACCAATTTGGCTAGTAGACAGCTCTCACCACAACATTAAGGTTGCACCTGATTTAACACCATGCCAAAGACGATGCCGCTCAGGAACACTGAATACTGATAACTCTAATAGGACAACTGTAGGTGATGTTCCATGCGTTATTCCGTCGAATGAAAAACCTGATGACCGCATGCATCAGACATTTTCTCAGGCACAGACTAATATTAGCCAAGTGCTATATAACGACACTGATGCTGACACTGAAATGGTGGACATAGATGAGTCAACGGAACATAATGTTGAAATACATCTTTTGTACACTGACACAAACGTCAAGAGCCCGAAACCATTGAAACCCATCCCACTGGTGTTCCATCCATCCGCTTATAAGTCAGTTACTCCTCAGTCTAACAATCCATCCACTGTGAAGCACCAGTCGAACGTAGCTACCCAAGTTTTCTAGGCGTTATGACAGACGTCCCATTTCCATTAGGAAAACTGAAGTGCATGAGGTGTCCAAGCAACAGAATCGCTACATAGCATGTGCTGGTTGCCCTGTTAGCCATCATCAACCAGTTGATCATAAGAAAAAGGGAAAAGAAGTAAATAAATTAAATACTGAACCCGGAGTAAGAAAGCCCTTTGATGTGATAGAGACGAAAGCACCTCTGAGCCATCATTCTAAGAGAAAGTCAAATGTGGTAAGCGTAGCTCCTAGAGGTAGGCCTAATTGGTGTCAAGTGGAAAGCCAATTATATCCTACCACTAATTCTAGACAAACAGCACAGCGAGGTAGTAGGTATTATTCTGTTCATCCACCACGTAAACCCATTGTTAGCCACCCCCCTTCTAATATTCTATCAACTGAAAGTGATAGAAAATTCCCCAAACATCGGCCACAGACTACATTTAGCAAGCCAACAGAACCCACTCATACATCCCATGTATCTAGTAGGAAGCATGTGCCAATTTCTGCACAAAACTTGCTATGGTCTGATGACTACCCAGAACAAATACCAACACTTCATTCTTGTACTGGCCAAAAATTACCGAATACTCATATCGGTTATACTTTCGGGCAGGATTTTCACCAGCGCCAGTTAACAGAAACACCTGGCATCATGCATATAGCACGCATGATATCAGATCAATTCCTTGCAGGCATAGCGAATAGTCTACAGCTAGGGCAAGGCATATTTCCCGGGAGATAGCTGACACAGTGTCAACACCAAATGAGTCTAGTAACATGCATATAGAGGATACTCATGGATTGTTTTATCAAGATGTTGTCCACTCACTGAAACCACATAACCAGTGTTTATCTATTATCCTAGTAAATACGAGATCAGTTCTAAGCAAACACTTAACACTAAGTACATTAGCTTCTATATGCAGACCGTCATTGATTATGATCACTGAAGCCCGGTGCACAAGTGATATCTCCAATGATAGCCTAAGGATTGATAAATACAACCTTTCTCGGGGGCACAGACAGAGAGGACGTGGAGGTGGAACACTAATTTACTGTGAACAATCTTTATCTGCAACCCAGTTCAGTAACCTAATTCCGTCACAACTCAATGACTCGATCTGGGTTGAAATAAAAGTTGTCAGAAGTAAACCTATACTTGTGGGTTGTGTGTACCGACCCCCTTCATCCAACAGGGAATATGATAATATGCTCAGCGATATTTTTAATGTCACAGCCAATCTTCCCTACAGTTATAAAATTATCGGAGGTGATTTCAACATGCCAGAAGTATCATGGTCTTCACTCCGAAGATCCCAAAGGTATGATAATCTCCTGAATTCCATCGTCACAGGAGGGTGGACACAACACATAAATTCACCCACTAGATCCGCAAATATCCTAGACCTTATTTTCACGAACAACATAAAAACATCTACAGTACATGTGGGACATGAATTTCCAGGTAGTGACCATAAAATAGTAGTGTGTTCTTTTGACATCTTTCCTGAAACAAAACGCAGAGATGAAGCTGGCCAGACACCTATGAGATTGTACACACATGCTGACTGGGAATTGTATCATCACCTAATTAGATGTTCTAATTGGGACTCGTACTTTTCGAACGAGTCCTTAGAGGCAATTCTTAACAACTTTTATCAGAATGTTAACTCAATTCATGACGTCATTGCACCTGAGAAGATTCTTAGCTTCAGATTCCCCCAAAGCGATTATATTCCGACATCGTTTAGGAGAAGTCTACGAAAGCACTCAATAAAATACTACAGATATCATGACTTATCATCACTAATTGCTATTACGTCCCTTCTCAATAGAATTGAAGAGTTGAGAAATATAGGCGTCAGAAACAAAGAAATGCGAGCCACTCAGGAACCGCATATTATTATTATTATTGTTCCCTTGGGTTCCTAGTGGAACATAGGGCTTCAACTGCACGCCTCCACTTGCTTCTGTCTTGTGCTGTACTTTTCACTTGCATCCATGTTAATCCATACTGTTTCAGTTCCTCATCACACGATCTCCTCCATGTCACCCTTGGACGTCCCACTCGCCGCTTCCCTTTCGGGTTCCACTCGAGCACTGGCCTGACGCGCGATGTCACCCAACGGCCTCCACAGCGAGTGTCCAATCCATCTCCACTTTCTTCTGCATATTTGTTGGGCGATTGGTTCCTGTTTTGTTTGTTCCCATAATTTCTTGTTTGTGATTCTTTCCGGCCATCTAATCTTCAGTATAGAACGAAGACAGTTGTTGATAAAGGTCTGCAGCCTGTTGAAAATATTCTTGGTGACCCGCCAAGTTTCTGATCCGTACAGCAAAACTGACTTGACGTTTGTATTGAAAATCCGTATTTTGTTGTTGATGCCGAGTGACGAAGATTTCCAGATTGGTTTCAGGTCGATGAATGTGTTTCTCGCCTTCCCGATTCTCGATTTGACATCCTCGTCCGTTCCTCCTGTGGTTGAGACAATGCTCCCTAGATAAGTGAAAGAAGTAACCTCTTTCAAATCCTTCCCTTTGATGGTGATTGGCGCTGGATGTTGCTGTTGTTGGTTGGTTATTTTCATAACCTCCGTCTTTTCTATGTTCACCTGCAGTCCTGTCTTTGCTGCTTCTTCGACGAGTTTGTCGGTTTTCGCTTGTAAGTCTTCGATTTTGTGTGCCATCAAACATAAATCATCGGCGAAATCCAGGTCTTCTAGGCTCTTCACGTCCGTCCAGGATATCCCTGTCTTCTCCTTTCCCACTGTCTGACGCATAATCCAGTCCACCACAATTAGCAATATCATTGGTGATAATAAGCACCCTTGTCTGACTCCTGTGTTTACTTTAAACGCCTCACTGAGTTTTCCGTTGTGGATCACTTGACATGTGGCGTTGTCGTACAGCTGTTGAATAAGGTTGATGAATATTTGGGGTACGCCGTAGTACTTGAGTAGTTTCCAAATTACTTCGCGGTCGACGCTGTCGAAGGCCTTCTCAAAGTCTATAAAGTTGAGGTAGAGATTTGATTGCCATTCCATGCTTTGTTCTATGATGATGATGCGTAGAGTTGCAATTTGCTCAGAACATGATTTGCCTTTCCTGAATCCAGCTTGTTCTGGTCGGAGTTCTGTATTCAGTGCATCCTTTATTCTCTCCAGGATGATGCGACTCAGGATTTTACTTGGCGTCGACAGGAGCATGATTCCTCGCCAGTTCTTGCAGAGTCCTAGGTCGCCCTTCTTTGGTAGTTTCACTAGGTAACCTTTCCTCCAGTCAGTAGGCACCTTTCCCTCTTTCCAGATCTTTTGCAATAATGGAGTCAGCATATCTGCTGTCGTTTCTGGGTCCGCTTTCAGTGCTCCCGGGGGTATTCCATCTGGTCCGGATGCTTTTCCAGCTTTCAGAAGCTTGATTGCATTCATGACTTCAGTTTTCGTTGGAGGATTGGTGTCAACTTGCAGTTGTGTACGTGCTGTTGTGGGTATTTCTGGACGGGTTGCAGGTGGTGGTCTGTTCAAGAGTCCTTTGAAGTGGTCCGCCCATTGTTTAATCTGTCTTTCTTCTTTGGTAATTGGGTTCCCTTGACTGTCTTTTATAGGTTTCACTTGTGTTGATCTCTTCCCGGATAGAGACTTGGTTATCTGATATAGGGTCCTCAGGTCCCTTTTGCCTGCTGCATTCTCAGCTTCAGTAGCCAGGTTGTCGTAGAATTGTCTTTTGTCCTTCCTGGCACTCTTCTTCACTTCTTTGTCCAGTGCTGTGTAAGTTGAGCTCAGCGTCTCTTTCTCTTGTCCATCTTCGCATTGAATCATTTCCTCTTTCAACATTCTCCTCTCCTCTATTAGCTTCCAAGTGTCCGTTGAGAGTCATTCCTTGTCTTGTTTCTTCTTTCTTCCCAAAACCGTTGAACACGTTTCGTTGAAAATTACCTTCAGAGAGTTCCAATGGTCTTCCACGGATGATTCCTCAGTGGTGCCACGTAGTGTTTCCTGCTTTGCTCTGACCGTTGCAGTGATTGTGTCCTTCAGTTTTTGCGTGTTGAACTTGCATTGTGGCCTATCCCCAGGTGTCCTCGAGGCTTTCAGCTTCACCTTGAAAGTTCCTTGTACTAGATAGTGGTCTGAACCCACATGTACTCCTCTCCTCGATCTTGTGTCCAGTAGGCTCCGTCTCCACTTCCTTGAGATTGAAATGAAGTCTATCTGGTTCTTGGTGTGTCCATCTGGTGAAATCCATGTTGCCTTGTGTATATCCCTGTGTTTGAACACACTGCCACCAATCACCAAATCATTGAAGGCGCAGAAGATTCACCATTGTCGTTCATTTCACCGAGGGCCTCGCGACCCATGGTGAGTTCTCTTCCTGTATTGTCTCCTCCCAGTTTCGCATTCATATCACCCATCAGGATTTTGATATCGCTCTTTGGGACGTTGTCCATTACTGTTTGTAGTTGACTGTAGAAATCCTCCTTCTTCTCTTTTTCTGAGACGTTTGTAGGCGCATAGCATTGAATGATTGTAACCTTTTTTCCTTTTGAGTTGAACCTGGCTGTCATTATCCTGGAGGAGATTGGTTCCCACTGCATGAGAGCTTTAGCCGCTGTTGGTGACATCATGATGGCTACTCCCTCCAGGCACCGCATAACTCAGGAGAAATAGCCAAACTTTTCAAAAGTAGGTTGACGAACTCCAAAACAGCTTATCCTAAAATATTATACTTAGACGGGATTACTTACGAAAATACTGAAGTGATATGTGAACTGTTTAGCAAGCACTTCGCCAGATTATACACCTTAGAGAACGATGAGGTCGTGGATTTCCCAAGTAAAACAGACGAATGTTTAAGTGACATACTTTTCACCAACCACACACGAGATCGATAAAGCTGTTGCAAATCTTAAGCTTAGTGACACTATTGGTCCAGATGGTATATCTTCCATTCTGCTGAAAAACGGTGGTAGTGACATGAATTTACTCCTACTCAATTTCACTAAGCGATGGGACATACCCTACCTGCTGGAAGAAGTCTTACATTGTACCTATCCATTAATGCGGGCCTATAGCTGATATCAACAACTACCGCCCCATCAACATCACGTCTGCACTTTCACGTGTAATGGAAAAGATAGTAAAGACTCAAATCATTCAGTATTTAGGGGCTGCGGGTATCGATGTTCGCGAGTTGTACGGATTATACTAACGCAAGATCTTATACCAACAACCACTATAGTGTTCGTTCTTCGAGTACCAAATGGTAAAGCAAAAGACCAGATTTTGTCGTCCAAAGTACGTATTATATTTCGGGACAAAATCGCGGGTAGAGGTGAATGCTTAGCTAGCTAGTAATCGTGCACGCACGTGACACGACGAAGCACCAAATGGCGGGGATGCTTGACCGTAAGCCTTCAGCTAAACAAGTCGACTTAAACAGTGATGGTCAGCATCCAATGTTGAGTGATGATTGCTGTGGTTAATAATTTTGGGGAATTATTTACCGCTACAGCTCACTCCCCCCCTAGTGGGTTTGTGAGGACCCTAAGACATGACCAGCCGGAAGTAAAAAAATCTCGATGGTTCCCTGATGGGTGAAAAAAAATCTTCCGAGCGGCTTGATGGAGAGCCTGCTGGTCTGTCTGCCTATGCTAAGAGGGTGTCTGTACATAGCTTCCTTGGTGTTGTTCGTTGGATCCCGTGCTTCGTTTGTTTCCTGTCCAGTGCCCGTTGCACCTGGAAAAGAAAACAAGAATGCTGAGAACCTTGTCAAGAAAAATGTGCCAAATAAGCGTTTTTTTACCAAAAAAATATGACATGCATCTACTATACAGTAAAATAATGTAAAGTGCAAAATATCGGGAAAAAAATATACATCTAATTTAATTTAATGTACGGTTATAGGAAATATATCATTTACTTGTGTTAAATGACGCAACATAAAAAAAATTGATGTGTCACTCAGTTATGTGAAATAGGTGTGAAGGTATTCTGGGAATCTAACGTGACGTCCAGAACGCGTTTTCTTAGAGTGATCGACCGAAGTAGCCAGTGGGCGAATGCCCTAACAGTCAATAGTGTGACCCAGAAAATCGAGTGAGTCAACGCCTATTTGACACTTCTGTATATTGATGGTAACACCATGTTGGCGTAATCTTTCAAATGCCAAGTCCAAGTGTCTAAGGTGAGTTTCCTTATCTGGACTGGCAATGAGGCAGTCGTCTAAGTATGCGTATACAAAGTCGAGACCGCGAAATACTTCGTTGATGAAGCGTTGGAATGTTTGGGCCGCATTCCGGAGGCCGAATGGCATACGTAGAAATTCGAAAAGTCCGAAAGGCGTGATGATAGCCGTTTTCGGAATATCTTCCGTTGCCATCGGGATTTGGTTATATGCTTTAACCAAGTCGATTTTGGAGAATATAGATGCTCCAGATAATGTTGCCGTCAAGTCGTGTATGTGAGGCAAAGGGTAGCAATCAGGAGTTGTTTTGGCGTTCACTCGCCGGTAATCACCAGTGGGTCGCCAATCGTTACTATCCTTTTTCGGTACCATATGCAACGGGGATGCCCATGGACTATTCGATGGTCGAATGATGCCAAGGGTGAGCATATGATCGAATTCGTTTCTGGCACTTCTCAGTTTATCAGGGGCCAGTCGTCGTGTTTAGATGTCACGGGCTGTCCTGAGGTTATGATGTGGTGCATAACATTGCTGGTTATACACGGGAGGTCGTTAGATGGGCAATTCAGTTCCGGATATTTATCAACAATCGGTTGAAAAGTTGGATCGAGGATTGCTTTCATCTTAACGATTGACAAGCTGGGGCCTACGTAAATTATGCCTTTGAGATTGTACACACATGCTGACTGGGAATTGTATCATCACCTAATTAGATGTTCTAATTGGGACTCGTACTTTTCGAACGAGTCCTTAGAGGCAATTCTTAACAACTTTTATCAGAATGTTAACTCAATTCATGACGTCATTGTACCTGAGAAGATTCTTAGCTTCAGATTCCCCCAAAGCGATTATATTCCGACATCGTTTAGGAGAAGTCTACGAAAGCACTCAATAAAATACTACAGATATCATGACTTATCATCACTAATTGCTATTACGTCCCTTCTCAATAGAATTGAAGAGTTGAGAAATATAGGCCTCAGAAACAAAGAAATGCGAGCCATTCAGGCACCGCATAACTCAGGAGAAATAGCCAAACTTTTCAAAAGTAGGTTGACGAACTCCAAAACAGCTCATCCTAAAATATTATACTTAGACGGGATTACTTACGAAAATACTGAAGTGATATGTGAACTGTTTAGCAAGCACTTCGCCAGATTATACACCTTAGAGAACGATGAGGTCGTGGATTTCCCAAGTAAAACAGACGAATGTTTAAGTGACATACTTTTCACCAACCACACACGAGATCGATAAAGCTGTTGCAAATCTTAAGCTTAGTGACACTATTGGTCCAGATGGTATATTGTTGCTGCTATATTTTGACTGAATCAGAGTACACGTATATCTTCGCGTTTATATTTGTGTCCGAACGTTGCGATTACTCGACATCCACAACGTAATTCAAAAGGCACTTGCGAAGGAATACGATAGTGTATTATTGCAGCAGTCAAAATTCAAAAATCGAATGAGTACAAAAGGTATCAATTGTTAACATGCAAGATTTAGAGTAATAAACAAATCAAAGTACAATTACATAGTGAAAGTGTAGTACTATGATGAGTAATAACATCGGTCACTACAATATCTTCCATTCTGCTGAAAAACGGTGGTAGTGACATGAATTTACTCCTACTCAATTTCACTAAGCGATGGGACATACCCTACCTGCTGGAAGAAGTCTTACATTGTACCTATCCATTAATGCGGGCCTATAGCTGATATCAACAACTACCGCCCCATCAACATCACGTCTGCACTTTCACGTGTAATGGAAAAGATAGTAAAGACTCAAATCATTCAGTACTTGCTGTCAAATGACCTACTATCCCCATCCCAATACGGTTTCTTAAGTAGAAGGTCGTGCATTACTTGCCACTTAGATTATTTTGACTACATTACACAATGCATTGATAATGGGCATTCGGTAACAACATTATTTCTCGACGTTAGCAAGGCTTTCGATAAAGTCCCATATATCAGACTCATAACGAAACTCCGATCCTACGGAATAACCGGGAAACTTCTCAAATGGATAAATTCTTTTCTCACACAAAGAGAGCAATTAGTCAAAATCAACCACCAGCTGTCTTCATCAAAGCCGATAACTAGTGGTGTAACACAGGGTAGCGTTCTTGGCCCTATTCTATTCCTCTTATTTGTAAATGACATAGTCTCTGTGATCAAGTATGGCAAGCCATATTTCTTTGCAGATGATCTCAAGATAGTATATGATTACGGGTACGATGATATGAGCGTCGAAAGCAAAATGACCAACATGACTTAAACAATCTAATGGATTGGAGCGAAAAGTGGCAACTGATTTTCAACCCAGACAAGTGCGGTATAGCCCACCTTGGACGCTGGAAACCGAGAATGTGCCTATATATGTGCGGTAAGCTCCTCTCGAAACTGAACACAGTCACAGATCTCGGGGTAACATACTCAGATCTAACCTTCTCCGATCATGCAAATAAGGTTGTATCTGACTGTAAACGACTTATTGGCTTTGTACTGCGTAACTTCTACACCCAAGAAGCGAGATTAGCTGTATATAGAACATGTGTCCGCCCCAAACGTGAATATCGTGCTCTCCTGTATAGTAACCTAAGGTATGCAGACCGAAAAAAATCGAAAGTGTTCAGAGATTCCTAACGAAACGCATAATAGGGTTTGACCAACAAGTGGAATATGTTGACAGGAGTATGCGTCTGAATTTAGAACCTCTGTGGTTAAGGAGAGTGGAGTGCAACTTATTTCTACTATTCAAAGTCATTAGGAAACATTGTTATAGTAACTCATCCATAACGTGGGAAAATATTAAATCATATCAGCTGCGAAACCACGACTACCTTGTCAAGGTGGCTACCCACAGAAAATCCATTAGGGCAAACTTTTTCACCATTAAATTTTGCACTCTTTGGAACCAACTACCATCTGAAATTAGATGTTGTGAAAACCCCGATGGGTTCAAACGGAGCCTAGAAAGACACATTAACATGTCCACCCTAGCTTGTCTAAAAGACCACAAATGTTGGTAAAATGGTAAATGAAAGCCGGTCCAGTCTTCAGCTTAGTCAGTTACATATAACTCGACTCTACTACTTACACAGCAAACGTTTAACTAATTTACTGATTTTCCTTTCTGTATAGTCTTCAATAAGTTATGTTAATATAAGCATTTCTAGAAACAATTATATTAGCAACCACACCTTTTAATATTTCACATATGTATATACAGTTAATAATACAATACTATCTTTTGTGTCTGAATGACTTTACTCAGCCAATAACCACCTTTTCTCATACACTTTTCTAAAATGTATAATCTTTATAATATTTCGCAGTATTTTTAACATTATATAAGTTGAAGGGTTACTTTGCAATGTCTAATGCCCACCGTATGAAAATCGGCCACGAAAATTCAGCATAGCAAGTTCTGCCAACCAGTTGTCTTACTCAGGACCACTTTACATAATTTTATCACTAATTCTTCCATTACTCATATCACTCTGATAAAAAGAATATAACCTAGTTGCTCTAATATTAGCTATTTTTATATTTCATAACTCTTAAGCTGAAATCACACACACGCACACCTGTATTCTCCAGCTACAATGCAAGTTAAGCATCAACTAGACCTCGACTATCTGTCACCATCTCGAGAGTCAGCGTAATATAAGCCTGTCGAGCAGAATTACTCCCTACGCCTCCTTATACATTGGGTGTTCGAAGGATTCTGAGACATCATCATACGAAGCTGACATCAGTACGTCATTACAGTAAGCGTGCAAGTCGAATATCAGAAGACGTAGACAGGCTTCGCCATATATATATTATGACAGCCGAAATACACACCCGTCGACCCTTCTTATCTCCATGCTCTTCTCAACTACTCCATAGGCATTTGCATTCTTCTTCCTCACGGCCTAGGAATGCTAGCTGATTTCACACTCGGAGTGTCATTTCGCCAAACGAATCATCACAAACTTGTTAACGGCATTTTTCACTGAAGTCTGTCTTTTTTTATTTTATTCTCTATCATTCTATCACTCATTTGTTTTTTATAGAATTTTACATTCTTATTAATCATTGACAAGTACGTTTTTTAGGCAATCTTCACCCATGCGTCTGCTTCTTGTAGCCTGTACCATAATACACTTTCTGATATAATTTTGATCTGATAATGGGAAGATCTATACAAAAAAAGTTCATGTGGGATGGATAAATTACGACCTTCTACGGTTGAACAACCCCCCCACCCAACACCAGACAGATGTGTTTGTTAGTGGCTAACAACAGTGAGATTCAGGTTGGGCATTTGAAGCAATAGATAGTGGTTGAGAGGACCAGTAGGAACTTCGGAACATGCAAATCTACCTGACAAGTCCTAAACAGGAAGGAACACGCCGCTTGGATTCAACTGCTAGCCTCCGCCACCACCATCAAAAAGAGCAATGATGAACAAATGAAAACAGCTATCCTGAACGTCTTATTATAAAAGCTACTAAAACAGGACCATATAAATACGGAACACTTCCGTTCCTTAAAAGCCACATTTGTTAAAAGAAGTCTCTTATGCAGCTCAATATAAACTCACTTTCTCCACATAAGTAATGATTTCAACTTCCTTATCACAGATAGGTGTCAGTCACAATGACTGTGAGCCGAGAAACGTTAAATATATACCATTCTGATTGTACAAAGGAGAAAGAAGTCTGATTCTGGTCACCAGAAAACGACCCACAAAACTACTTTCAGTGACTATCCCTCCGAAGGCGAACAAGACAGACTTCTTTCTATGGATTGTGGAAAGTATGGTAATCCACATTCAACTACATCAATGCACGTAGCTTAGACGTTGGACTGTCAATAACCTGCCTGAAGAACTACTGAGGTGAACAATTAACGTTCAATTTAGGAAGCACGTGGTATGTAGATAAAAAGATGATACTGCAATGGGATCATCACATGGTCCCACTACTGGCTGACTGCTTCATGTCAAAGCTTGGAAACACTCAGCTTAGTCGAGCTATTGGATGCCTTGATATCTACTGAGGAAGATGTGTAGACAACACGTTTTTCTTGCAGGTATTTCGCTTTCACTCAAACAACTGCCATCCATCTTTAATATTTACTGTGAAAAAGGAATCTGAATCTGGCATTCCTATTCTTCAAGTGTTCATCACAAGAAATATTGACTCTGTGTCTTAAAAAAGTCATTTACTAAAGTGGAATAGCCGGTTAAGCAATCTCTATAGTTAGGTGTCTATCTACAGAATAAGAAATCGTATTCCTCTCCTCTGCCAGAGAATATAAAAGACTTGTATTTCAGACTTTGTACATTCATTCAGAACTTTCTTTTCTAACATCCACACTTTCTGAGAATCATTTTCCTAATCGTCTTAGCAGTAAAAACACGAAAATAAACACTCTAAATTAGTCAATGACTCATTATCAAAGAAAGACGTTTTCATGCATCTCTGACCAGGCTTATGATATGCCCAGCCGGAAACTATTCTCAGTTCGTATAGAAGATAAGCGCTCTCTTTGCCAGCCAAATATGCGTTCATCAGTTCATCTGTTTCTGTGGAGTAAGGTGCAACGACCGTAGCCAGAGAATACTTTCGACAGGATCAAACTCTGCCACTCAACTAACTAACTAACTTTGGTTATGATTTTAAAATCACAGGCAACACGCTTTCTCTTCAGTCTGGGGATTATATTCCAGATAACAAAACATCAACAAATTAAGTGGTGTTCGGTCTCTTGAATCGCCACTTGCAATATGACAGTCTAAACTGATTAAGGAGGGGAAATCAATCGACGAGGCTATGAAATTACATCGACTGAGATGGTTAGCACATGTGTTACCTATGCCTAGTCATCGCCTTCCTCGACAATGGGCAATGTTAGCTGATATAGGGTCAGGCTGGAAAAGAGCTAGCGGCGGTCAAACCAAAACATGGCACCAGTCAATGAAATCTACAACAGTTAGTTCAAGCCAGCCACGTAGGAAGGTGTAGACTTCCTGACTGGTTGGGGTCCTCGGAACGGTAAAAACCAATGCTTGGAAACAATTGATGCAATGGCTCAAAATCGTTCTCAATGGCTGGTGCAGATGCATCCACTCCTTGTGACTTCTATGTCGAAAACAGACAGACTAAAATGATTAAGGACAATAATCGTAAGACGGTTCCGCTTACAGATGAATTTTTTCCTTTAATTCGCCTAGGTTTATACTACTACTCATCAAGGAAGCTGAACAACAGTGACAAATTATCATTTAGAGAGAAGAGAACACGAAGTTCAGCAAAGATACCCTTTCGGCGATTTCATTTTCAAAAGCTATACAATCGCGTTTAAATACATAAATTCACATACATACAATTTTTATTTGATTCCACATAATTACGAAGGCGAATATTTTCGACTAGATATGGTTTACAAGAGGCTTGGAAACAAAATTACACAGGATTAGGACGAATTACAGGTGTGTGTGAAAATGAGCATGGAAACAAATTGAAATAATAATTTTCAACTTGAAATGGAAGTTAGGAGGTGTGAATATAGATCACAAGAGCCCTAGAAACAAAAATTACGCAGGATTAGGATATAATTGTAAAATAGTTATTTTACCTAGTTTCCGATGGACATTGTGAAAACCAATTTGACTCAACTTACTAAAAATTTTGCTCAAGTAGCTAACCGAAATTCGCCTGCTCTGGACTGATTCGATTCAGGAAACTCAGTTGAACCAGGTAGATAACTGATGATTTCAACCCTAAACCAGCGAATCGACTCTCCAATGTTCCAAACCCTTAGACCTGGCTGACTGAAATTTCACCCCGAACCATGTACATTGAAAATTCGAGAATTAACTAGCGAAATAGCGAATTTCATTTAATGTATTACCAGTTCGACCAAGTAGCCAGCCAGAATTCGATTAGTTTCCACAGGTTCACATTCGGCTCTCTCTCTCTCTCTGAGCTGAGTCGAATCGGGTAACACAGCTGGTGAGATCAACTTCACACGCGCTGACCATTGCAAAATTGATGACAGTGATATAGGAATCAAGTTTGACGTTAAGTGTTTTGGATTAATTCTTTCTTCTCACCTATGTCTTAGCGATTTCTAGAAGAATATTTCGTCTGACTTTTTACATTAAGAAGTTAAAGGCACTCAGGCATAACTCAACCCCTCCTCTTACAGTCTGTCAACTCGTGCATCGTACCTATTCTTCTTCATTGTTCACCCTTATTCTTTCCTGGATTGATTAAAAAAGACTACATCATACTTTGTAGAACTCTAAAGACTGTCAGTAGGGCAAGTGGTGTCCCATTGGGTCATATCGTTGACATCGTCATTGATAGGCACTTGATTTCATGCAACAAATTTGCTAAAGGAATTTTCTCAGACTGTGAGCATCCACTTTACCCACAGCTCCAATCTTGTGTCTTCTCAGGTAAAACAAGAAGTCATTTCAAAAGATTTCATGCATGTACGTCTAAGTGTAAGAATTCCATCATACCATATTTGGCGCAAATTTTATGTGATGGAAATATTTGTCAGGAACGAACTAACTAACCTTCTTTGCACCAGTAAATAAACCATTTTCTCCATCCTTATTCCACCAAGCTTTATTGTTATTGTTCTTCTTATACTTATAATTCTCTCAATTGTTTTGTTTCTATTTCCTCATAAGTGTAAACATCACTTAAGCTGTGCAATAGCTGTTGATTTTGTCTTACCCCTCACCATGCTGCTATAATCAACAGAACATTAGATTCAATAATCTGTAAAATACCAAAATTTCCAAACTCTATCGACAATACTGTTTGAAACACACCCACTGTTATTACTATATTCATTACTCTCATTTTGTACCTCGAATATTTTTTGACTTTATGCCGTGTATGTGGACCAATTCCTGTGGTTTATTTTATTCACATTTTGACTTAACTAGATGCAATATTGTGACAAATGCTGACAATTCCATTCTGTATTATAAGTAACCTTTTGAAATAAAGCAGATTAGTATTATCATAATTGTTATTACTATACTCCACCACAGTGCCCAAGTTCTATTCACATAACACTTAGAATGCTATGTGCAATGATTTTAGGAATTCGACCACTAGTCTCTTGATACTGTATAGGATTCTAGTGCTGTCGAGCTTCCCTGCAAAACGTTTACCAGAATCGAAATGCCTAATCAGGAAATCATTGTAACTGTTGTTAGTCAAGTACAACATGATTCACCGAGTTCCCTTAGTTATTCGAAAATTAACGCCTTACATCCCTGTTTCGAGAATTGATCTGTCCGAACCATATTAAATCTCGAAGACTCGCGCATAATCGGAAATCAAACAAACTTGATCCGCTAATATGTGTTATTAGGCTGTCTTTTGACAAGTGTTACAGTCGAACAAATCCAGTTAACGGTATATTATTGTATTGTATTCGAATGCGATATTGTGACAAATGCCGAGAATTCCATTCTGTACTATAAGTACTGTCTTTGGAATAAAGCAGATTATCATTAACTCTACTGTTCAGATCACTTCCATCTGACTAGGAAGCACCACCAACACCATTACGACCACCGGTTGATATGAGTAGTAGTCAATTACTCATTTCAATCAACCAATAGTGTAAAGAGTTGTGCGTATTTATGCTCAATTTATTTTGCTTAACACCTGGTGTACATCACTGTGCAATGCATCAATAGCAAAAGATACTTACATAATTCAACCTTATATAAAGTTGTTACAATTGAAATATTTAATAAAAGTATAAATATTTTCTCACCGACACAACTGTCAAGTAAATGCATCAACATATATAAATGTATATATAATCATGATTTGGTTGGGTCGGAAGAATTATTGTCATTATTTCGTTCAGCCTTATGAGTGTTTTGTTCTAATTGATTGAAGGCAGCATCCAGTTTCTTGAATTCCCTTTGTAGCATAATAATTTGTTTTCGCATATCCTTTTTAACATATTCAAGCATTTCAGTGGCTTCCTCATTCTTTTGCATAAGCTTCAAAATAGTAAACAAAAATATAAAAGTGAATGAGGTTAAGTGACAACCATGAAGATGCATTTCACACTGAATATATATGTTTCTTCCGTTGGCACACAAAAACTCATTGAAAAGAAGAAAAATAATCTGTGGCTCATTGGTCCCCATCTAGGTGTTTCACTTCTATCCAACCAGTGGGTCGGTCACGAGTTCGATTCCCGCTGTACGTAGCGATGTCTGGACAGATCCGGGTAGTATAACCAGTCCTCAGGCAATAAGCTGTGGCTCATTGTCAACTGTATTGTTCAGTAACACTCATGATGACTATTGACCAAAACTAATTTAATACTTCATCACTGTACAAATAATAGGCAGTTAGCATTACACCTGGTATCAGCATTCACATGTTACACTCAGTTTGTTTATTTGAAATCAGTTAACCAGAACAAATTTCCCATGTATAGTAGGCCATGAGCAACACTAATTGTCTAAAGGCTGATGATACTACCCAGTTGTCCGAAGTAAAGCAGGTCGAGTGGGATTCGAAACTAGGACAAGCTGACTGAAGGCCAATTGTTCAAGCCAATGAGCGACACCTTCACTTTCACATGTTACATACTACCTACGCTACTCTTCACACGCTTCAACAAATCAGACAGATTAGCAAACAACGGAAAGTTGAATATATCATCACTGAGAAAACACAACCTTGTTCTGTACACAGAAAAAAGCAATCCAAAGAACCATTTTAAAAAATATGCACAATATTTGTGCTATGTAGCATAACTCCTACACCAAGTGATAAGGATGATATGACGAAGAAGAGAAAGGGAAGAGAAAAAAATGACTGACTAAGTTTTCAAAGCAGAACCTAGCACAGAAGTACAGCAGTTCAAGTTGTCACATCCCGTATAGCACCCAAAATGGCGAAAAATTCAAAAAATTATCATGAGCAGAATAATCTAGGAGATTATAAACACTGAATACATCTGAAGTCACTGAGGACGATTTTTGGCTACAGCATTAAGTCTCAAGGACCCCACCCCACCCCACCCCAGCCAGGCAGCCTACACCTAAACACGTAGCTAAAACTAAAAGCCAGGCTTTATAGATTGGTGCTAGGTTTCGATTTCACCCCACCCCTAGTTCTTTTTCCAATCTAATTCTGTTTTGGCTAAGGTTTCTTGACGAGAAAGGCAGCGGCTTGGCACTCCATCTCAATCAATATAGCTTCACTACCTCATCGATTGACCGACCCTCCTTATCTAGCACACTATACTATACGCCTGACCTTAGTGCTACTCACTGTAGTATACTACTTAACACGGGATACAGAATGCAAACAACTACAGCCAAAGGTAGTTAACCTCTTCATGTACTCCACTTTCAACAGCCTTACCTTATTGTCAAGAAGAGATGTGCACATATCATCAATAGCAGCAGTAAGACAAAGGAGAAGAGATAAAGAAATGCCTTTAATGATAGAATTAAACTAACCAACCAAGATAAACCAATATTACTGTACTTCAAGATTTACACTCAATGTCAAATATTAAGAGATACCTATAACAAACATACTTGTTATTTTTTATTGTAATCCATTTATAAACACTACTGTACAGCTACGAAGACAAAATTATGGCAAAGAGAATTTTCTTTGCTTAAACCTTTGTTTTATGTTCCTATGGTGATTATGAATTTAATCAAGATAAGCTATCACTGATTTTGTCATATCACTCAGTAACTCTGACCACAGATATCTGCTGTCTCAACTTTCTCCTTAGTACTTCGCCTTAGTCTGACCAATATTTGACATAGGTGATGATGAGAAGACGAGTGTGGTACAAACACGACCTCAGAAGACTGACTTATTAACGTAAAACTTCGGACAAAATGCATCAGTCAAAGTCCCTCACTTCAGAAGAGTACATTCAGAAGTAAGACAATGTCATGAAACTCCAATGAGCGGTGTTTTACAGAAGAAAATATAATTACATGTAAATTAGTGAGGATTTTCAAAATCTGAATGATAACGATAAGTGACCATGAGTAGAGTCATTGCAAACGACTTTTATCCATGTTATCAACAGTCTCGAACCATTAGTTGTCAGCATATCGAGGACCACAGTGTGGCAGTCTGCATATCTCCACAGACCTCAAAACAGTAAGTCAGAGACTTTCTCATTATGCGTCATGTTTTGTCCTGATTATTCTTAACTCACTTCCCAATCTAGTCCTATATCAGCTAATACTGCTTATTGAGGAAGGTTGTGGCTCAAAATGCATAACACATGTCCTAATCGTCTAAGTATATGAAGTTTCAAAGCCCCACCGACTGATTCCTCTTATTATTTATTACTGACCGCATAACTCCAATTGACACGACTGACTGACTGACTCATGGTTAGAAACTGCTAACCATTTCCCTTGCGTCTTGAGTGAAACATAAGGGCTTACAGCTTTAAAAGTCTCAGTAGCAATGCTGCTGCTTTCACGGGTCTATGTTTCTAGACTCAGGCCAAATCTTCCCACTTTCCCAAAATTGCTACCGACTGATAAATTCGACAAGGTTCAAGAGTTCATCGGTCGGGGATCGAACCCGAACTACATACGTGGCTGATAAGAATTCTACCTTTGAACCATCAACGCATCGCTGATAGCTACTCGGACAAATATACTTCCCCATATCCATAATTGGTACAAAACAAGTGTCATTTTTGTACCCCTTCATAGACACCTTGTTGACTTACAGATCAATAAGACAAATAATTAACAGCAATCGAAAGAAACCTGCGGGAAAGCGGTTGGTCTTACTCCGTAACACAAAATGAAGAATCTGTCTATCTAAAGCACCTGAACGTACATAGTATTATTTTCACGTGACTGTTAAGTACATAGAAAGTCTGTTTGAAAATGGTTGCATACGACCAATCTTAAGACTCGGCGATATATCCAACCATTCTGGAATGAGAAGTAACTCTAAATGTATGCGGTCAAAAATAAGTGTTCATGCAATGTTTCAGTTAGTATCACTTCGAAACCAAGTGGAACTCATAATCAACAAACCTGAAAGAGACAAAAAGTTCCTGTTCCCGATAAACGCACACTAATTAAATCTCTACTCTTTTACATGCCGTGAAAAACAAACACATCTAGCAGAGTTTAACATTTGCCACACACTCTTTACAAGGAACAGGCACTCGACACAATCGATCGCTAGAAGTCATCGCCAGGCTGTGAAGTAAGTGTTGAGACTATATGCTATGTTATACTAATCACAAAGATGTGTATCTTCAGCCTGAGTATTATCATCAAGCCTTAATAATTAGTGCCTCAAAGCCTGGTACATGAAAAATCTATTTTGGGTAACTGAGTTTCAACATCCAAGAGTTTACGAACAACTGCCAACTAAAGTGAAAACGATTAGTGTCTGTCAGAAATATTGTTAACTGCCATGGATATACTGATAGAAGTGATCCTGACAACTTCCAATGCCTCTGTAATTCACTTCTCCCTGAATAAAGGCTGGTTAACTTAGAGTGCACAAGTCGCCCTGTTAGACAAAGACACAACATAATGCAGAATATTTTGAATATCATAAGGGAGAACTTCAATCCTTTCGGGTTTTTGAGCTTTTCAGCATCCATGACCAAACTATTTCTCTAACCTTGAATGAAGGAGGTAGTGCCTCCAAGCCAACTCAAACCTGCACAGAGTTAAATGAACTATGGTAAATTAGTAATCATATTAATAGTGCAATCACTAGTAAGGGTCGTAAACTATAAATCTCAGAACAATATTTTGGGATCAATATGTATTCATCGTTTGATGTGAAAGTTATATGTAGTATGCTGATTCGCGTTATGACACTACCAAGGGTGTTTCGGTCAGAGTGAGCAAGAATTCTTTTTGATTTTTTATTACAGTTTGATTCCGCACCGTATTTTTTGGTACAGGTATGGAATTTACACCATGTGATATCGGTAGCCTAAATTTTCCAGGCCGACCATAGATATCAGGTGTGCATGATCGGCGAGAGTCATAACCGCTGTGCCACCGACGCACAAATGCATTATCCAGTAAACCACACCTCCAAATTCGAAAGCACTAAATAAATACGCAACTTACATACAAATTTGAAAAGTATTACTGTGAAAGCATAATTTCTACAGAAAAAACAAACTCACTTGAACTCTTATGATGAATCTGCAGGTCAACATCAAGCATAATACAATAGCATTGGATGCTTCTCCTAACCCATCTCCTGCACGCCAAATGCCAAACAAGTGGAGTAACATCAAGACAAGCAGTACAACATTGCTGACATCTTGTGCGATACCTGGACAAGATGCAAGCACAACACCACCCACAACTTCCATTGCTCCATAAACTCGCCTGATTACATCAGGACTAACATTCCATTCAGTCAATGAACTAAGTGGAAATGTTTCAAGCATTCTAATGGAACTCTTTCTCTGTAAAACAAAACACTAGGTGTAATTTCTATTAATACAACTTACCACGCTGCGATATAACTCATCAATAAATAATGGGCCTAGTTCCAATGTCCCAAAGGATATCAAGAATACACCTATAACTATAGAAATAACTCTCACAGCGACGTTAGACATTCGGGAAGAAATGCTAGATTGTAAATGAAAGTAGTAGACCTAAAATGTAGAACAGGAAAAGATAAAAAGCTCAGCGTATTTGTAGCTCACACTTTTGTATTCAGTGAAACACAAATGAAATAAGGAAATAGGAAACACTATATGAGAAAGTGTTGCATTGACGCTCTTCTTTTTAGAACGCTTTGTGGAAATAAAGTGACTGAAGACCAACTGTACTTAACACCTACCACATAAAACCGAGGATACATATAGCCTTTCGGATGTCGTCACGATATTTCAGTCAGATACAAGCTCAACAACATTTGGGAAGTAAACACTAGGAAAAAGCAGTTCGCACTAGTATATCAAGACTTCTAAAAATATTTGAGACGAATCTAGATTACCTTCACTGGCAGTGGAAAATGTAATTAAATAATCGGTGAAATATCCAGAGAAAAAGGGATTTGTGACCAATTATGTGCAGCAAGGAGCAATGACACCATATAACAAATTCACAGGATAACATTCACTGCAGTATGTTTTTACCAAACACATTACTGTCCTGCAAATGGACCTATTTTACGCAGTCCATATGAAACCTAATTGCTAAAGATTTGTAGCTTAGGACGAAGATTGAAATCGGTTGATGTTCTCTGCGCTTTGAGACTTGCTGGATGAGACGTCAGCAAGCTTCTTGATGAAGTTAGTGCTCTATGACTATTTCATAATTAAGTCGTCAAGTATCTCAACAAGTAATCCAAATCAACGAACAAGACCTAAAAATCGCTGTCTTTCATGAAGAAAGAAATGGAAATATTCCCTAATTCGGCAAGAATCTCAGACTTAGCTTTTGTGGTTTCAAATTCTGCACACCTCAACTTCCATACCAACAATGGATGCCGGCGATACACAAAGCCAGAGAATCGAGGACATGTTTTTCTAAGATACAATATATCTGCGAGAGGTGACGTATAAGTGAACTACTCACGAACAATCTAATATGCAGGCTGACAGCGTCTCCTCCAGTGAAAATAATGGAAGGAATTACGACGGCAAATTATCTTATTGAGAAACCAGTACTATACATGGCCATGCACCAGATAACATTCAGATAAAAATAAACAGCTAAACAATCACAAGTCTAAGCCAGAACATCTACCGTATTCTGGAATTTCTGTTATCTATTGAAAAGCTTTACGCAACAGTAGTTTCTCATACTCATTACTTAACTTGAGAAGAGAAAGACTTGCACGGATAGGATTTTGGTGGATTCAAAAGTACCCTAATGCACACCCGAATTGGACAAAAGTGCTTACAAACAGGTGAATAATGCCAAGTAATGAGCATAGCCTACAGTGAGCTGCTTTCGTGAATCATTTATCTCTCTTATCCTTATGTGCAGTCTTCCTGAAAAGCCCTCGGTTGAATTACTATGGTCTGCAGTAAGAAGATCGACAGCCACTTATCAGGAAAATGTGGATAACAAAACAAAAGGAAATAAATGACATTAACTTTAAAACTATCCCTAATCGTAACTCTAACCTTGATTCTGACCCTAAACCTAAACTTAACACTAACCCTAATTACAACCGTAAACGTAACCCTAATTATGACCCTGTTCCTCACCTTAACCCCAATACTTACCTTAACCCTAACGAGCTAATAACGCATTGTCCAAACAGTACTTTAAAACCTGATCTGGATGAAATTAGCTTCTTAGTTGGTGAATAGAGTTGATATTTCAGTTATGATAATGACAGGTGCCGTTAGCCAACGACTAGCATGCCTTCAGGGTCATCAAGACGTTTGATGCTATGCACACATTTCTTGAGGTAGATGACTACACCACCACTATGTATATATCTATGTATCTCGAAATTTGGCAGGTTAACTTCGTTGTCAGTGACATCGGGTGTGACCCACGTCTCCGTGATGATAATTACATCCGGATTTTCGGAGTCTATCATATTACCCAGCTCAGACCGTTTGTTCAACAGGCTGTGGGCGTTTGCGCAGCAAACTGTCAATTCAGTTTGGTGCTTCCGCTAGTCACGTATTCGGTGGCTGAGTATTGGTCGCTCTCCTCCTGTGGTGGAAGACCCTAGCAGTCAATGGACTTAAGAGCCCTAGTGAGTCGCAATGGATTCCGTTATAAGAAACTTAGTCGCACTACAGCAGTCACTGCACAGCCAGTTCTCCAGAGGTTTGCAGCAGCGCTTGTATGCTCCAGGAGTTAAGTTTGTGCACACGCTATGAAACCTTCTCTTGCAGTTATCACACTGCACTCCCTCTACAACTGGATATTGACACAACCCTTCCAAATCGGTTCCTTTTGATCGACATGCTTCGTACAGCGAATTGGGGCATAAGGTTTAAGTGTGACTTTATACATATGCAATCAATGAGTGCACAAAAATGGATCTATATAACTACTAAGTTAAATAAACTCACACCTGCTGAAACGTACACTAACTTCGATCAGAAAAAACTAATTCAAAGTTAATCTTTCGACTTTTGGAGAGTTTAACACAACAAAGGCCAAAATCAAACGAGAGCGTGTGGATTTCAGTCCCTTTCAAAGCACGCGCGTGTGTTTGGAGTACGTAATTACGTATATGTGACTTCTGTTCCGAAGACAAAATTGTTTACTCTTGCCTAGGGAAATATCGATAGCAAAACGTTTTTACACTTGACACCTTGACAGCAATAAAGTCAATTGAATTTATCGAAAGACTACTTTAGCTGAATATACATACATAACATACATAACACGACGTTGAGGTAACGTACAGTACTGAGAATGAGCAAAAGGACGAGGTCCAATTCAGATTCAGATTCATTGATTGAGGATAGGAGGCTTGGAGCCTATGTTAATTCTTTTTCTAGGAAACTTCTATGGTTTTCCAAACCCTTCTTGAACGATTGAGTTGAGGTTGCAGACACCGCTTCTTCTGGGAGTCGGTTCCAAGAGTTTATGACTCGATGCGAGAACCAGTACTCAACAGCAATATGATTTCTTCTTGGCTTTTGAACTCTCCTGCTATGTCCTCTAAGGTGTTCCGACCTGGTGGGAAGGAAAAGAGAGAATAGGTCAGGTCCGTAGTCATTATTTAAAATTTTGAACATTGTGATTAAATCTCCTCTCTGCCTACGGTATGACAAGGAGAAGAGATTTAAACTGTCTAGTCTTTCTTCGAATGATAAATTAGTCATTCCGAGAACCATACGTGTTGCCTTCCTTTGAGCCCTTTCTAGAATGTGTGAGTCCCCTTTTAGACAAGGGCTGGCGACCTGGATGCAGTTTTCCAGACTTGACCTCACCAGAGATGTAAATAGGGAGGTGAACATATCTCTGGTGATTCTAGTGAAGGCTCTGCGAATGACCCATAATGACCTGAAACTACATGCAGCCACTGCGCGGCAGTGTGCTGTAGTTTTTAAGTCGTGGCTTGCTATGACACCTAAGTCCAAGTGAGTCTGAACTGATGGGAGTGTTATTCCCTCTAGTCCGTAGGAGCTCGCGCTTGCTTGTCCAATGCGCATGGTTGCACATTTTGCCACATTTATCAGGACCATCCATTCTATGGACCACTCTGACAATTTGTTGAGGTCCTCTTGCAACGTGGATGTGCCACTGTTGCCCTTCAGCTCTCTCCAAAGTTTTAAGTCATCTGAATATAGGACCATAGGGGAGTCGGTGAGCAGAGATAACTCATTGATATACAAAATAAATAGGAGAGGTCCGAGTACCGTGCCTTGTGCCACTCCGCCACGTACTTCTGTTCAAGAGGAGAGTTTCGAGTTGATCCTAACCCTCTGCCTCCTATCTATGAGGAATTCGCTGAAACAGTTTAGTAAGCTGCCTTTGATACCAAGACTTTCTTTCCAGCTTCATGAGTAGTCTTTTGTGAGGTACTTTATCAAAGGCTTTGCTGAAGTCTATGAAGACGACGTCAAGGGGTCTTCTGTTGTCCCTGGATTTCACCCAGCTTTCTCTTGCAGTGAGAAGATTTGACAGGCATGAGAGGTTCCTTCGGAAGCCATGCTGCGCTCTAGATAATAAGCTTCTATTTCCTAGATATGCCATGATGCCTTTCTTGATGATTCATTCCAGTGTCTTGATCAAAGTGCTGGTGAGACTGATTGGCCTGTAATTTGAGGGACTTTGTCTTGTTCCCCCTTTGTGGATGGGGGTTACTATGGCGTCTTTCCAGTCACGCGGTAACACTCCATTTAAGAGAGAAAGCTTGAAGATCGTAGTCAAACGGCCGGCTGTGTGGGCTGACAGCTCCTTGAGAAGACTCGGATGTAGATTATCAGGACCCATTGATTTCTCTGCATCTGTGGTGAGAGCTGTCTACTAGCCAAATTGGTAGACAGTAATTTACGTCAATATTTACGTTCCCAAGATTTGTCGGGAGAAACAACCAATCGGAAGACTGTGTTTGTTTGTTTACATATCCATAGTAATGTACATGAAAACATATATAAATATGCGTTGATTTCCTTAATAAATGATCTGTTGCCTGACTCTTGCCTTCTGTCGTTACACATCTAGTTTCATCAGGCAGTTGAGCACGATGCCTTGGTCGATGTCAACGGAATCCATCCCATGTTCTTCTGATGCAACCAGAACTGATCCTTTAGGCAGTGATGACTCCTGAGTGAAGACTCGGGAGAAGTAGTTTGCCATTGCTTCTGCTTTTTCTTGATCTTCTTCAATTGTATCATTGTCAATAGTCGGGTTTATGACACCATTGGATGTTTTATTCCTGAAGTTCATGTACGGGAACATTTTCTTAGGTTGTGCCTCTGCATTTTGAGCCAGGTATGCTTCGAACTTCATCCTTGATTCGTGGATTTCTGCAATAGCTTTATTTCTAGCAGTGTTATATAATTGCCTGGTCTCAGAAGTCTCAAGTGTGGCAAACAAGTTCCAACATTTGTGTTTTCGTCTGAGTAACTTACGAATCTCTCGGTTTATCCAAGAGGGGCAATGTTTCCGACCCTTTAGGACAGACCAAGGGAGCGAACCAACCAGGAACCGATTGTGAAACAAATATGCAGAAGGAAATGGAGATGGATTGGCCATACTCTGAGGAAACCATCAAGTGACATCAATAGACAAGCCATTGCTCGAGTGGAACTCGAAAGGGAAGCGGCGAGTTGGTCGTCAGTGCAAGGGTGACTTGGAGGAGGTCATTTGAGGAGGAGATGAAAACGTGTGGGCAGACATGGAGCCAGGTGAAGACTCTAGCAGAGAACCGAACTCAATGGAGACGCACGGCTGAAGCCCTATGTTCCTCTAGGAATTAAAGGATACTATAATAATAATAAAGGATGAAAGGTTCAGTTATTGGGCGTATTATTATTATAGTATCCTTTAATTCCTAGAGGAACATAGGGCTTCAGCCGTGCGTCTCCATTGAGTTCGGTTCTCTGCTAGAGTCTTCACCTGGCTCCATGTCTGCCCACACGTTTTCATCTCCTCCTCAAATGACCTCCTCCAAGTCACCCTTGCACTGACGACCAACTCGCCGCTTCCCTTTCGAGTTCCACTCGAGCAATGGCTTGTCTATTGATGTCACTTGATGGTTTCCTCAGAGTATGGCCAATCCACCTCCATTACTTCCTGCTCATTTGTTTCACAATCGGTTCCTGCTGTGTTGGTTCGCTCATTGCCAGAGATCTCTGTTGCTGATATTTTCTGACCGGCCATCTGATCTTGAGTATTGAGCAAAGACAACTGTTAATGAAGGTCTGTAGTTTGTTTGAGAAACTCTTTATGACGCGCCAAGTCTCTGATCCGTATAGTAGCACTAATTTCACATTGGAGTTGAAAATCCGGATCTTATTTTTGATGCTGAGTGTTGTTGACCTCCACACAGACTTGAGAGTAGTGAAAGCTTGTCTTGCTTTTCCGATCCTTGCTTTGATATCCTCGTCAGTTCCGCCGGCTTGTAGTTGAAACGATGCTTCCCAGGTAGGCAAAGAAGGTTGTTTCTTTCAGGTTCCTCCCATTTATGCTGATTGTTGTCTGTTGTCGTTGTTGCTGTTGGTGGTGTCGCCCAGGAATTTTCATCACCTCTGTTTTATCCATGTTCACCTGAAGTCCTATCTTTGATGCTTCTTCTGCTAACTTGTTGCTTTTCGCTTGCATATCTTCCAGTTTGTGGGAAATCAGACATATATCATCAGCGAAGTCCAGATCCTCCAAGCTATTCGTGTGTGTCCATTTTATGCCTGTTTCCTCATTGCCCACTGTTTGTCGCATTATCCAGTCTACTGCAATCAAGAAAATCATTGGTGATAGTAGGCAGCCTTGTCTTACTCCTGTCCTCACTTCGAAGGGTTCCGTAAGTTTCCCGTCGTGGATTACTTGGTATGCGGTATTGTCATACAGGTGTTGGATGAGATGTATAATTGTCGGTGGCACCCCGTAGTAGCGAAGTAGTTTCCAAATCACCTCTCGATCGACGCTTCGCTGTCGAAGGCCTTTTCAAAGTCGAGGAAGTTGAGATAGAGAGGTGACTGCCATTCCAAGCTTTGTTCAATGATGATCCGTAATGTGGCGATCTGATCAATGCATGACTTGTTTCTCCTGAATCCAGCCTGTTCCGGTCGAAGTTTTTCATCCAGGTTGGCATGTTTGATTCTCTCCAGGATGATTCGGCTTAGGATTTTGCTTAGGATGGACAGGAGCATAATTCCGCCCCAGTTCTTGCATTGACTTAATTCTCCTTTCTTTGGTGGTTTGAATAAGTATCCTTTCTTCCAATCCTCGGGTACTTTGCCTTCTTTCCACACTTTCTCCAGTAGTGGCGTCATCAAGTCCGCTGTTGTCTCTGGGTCCATTTTCAATGCTTTTGCTGGGATTCCATCTGGTCCTGCTGCTTTTCCAGCTTTTAGCATCTTGATTGCCTTCAGGACTTCTGATTTCGTCGGGGGGTTGGTGTTCACTGGAAGCTCTGTCTCCATCGTTAGTATTGTTGGGCGCGTTGTAGGTGGTGGTCGATTTAGGAGTCTTTTGAAGTGTTCAGCCCAGTGTTTCCTTTGCTCCACTTCTTTGGTGAGTGACTTTCCATTGTCATCCTTCACCGGCTTGATTTGTGTCAAACGTTTGCCCGATAGGTACCTAGTAGTTTGGTAGAGTGTTGCGAGGTCTCCTTTGCCTGCAGTTTGTTCTGCTTCACTTGCCATGGTTTCATAATACTTTCTTTTGTCTTCTCTGGCACTCTTCTTTACTCTTTCGTTCAGTGTCTTGTAGTTTGCACTCAAATCCTGTTTTTGTTGCTCGTCGATGCACTGGAGAATCTTTAGTTTCACCATCCCTCTCTCTTCTCTCGGTCTCCAAGTGTCCGTAGTGAGCCACTGTTTGTCCTGTCTCTTCTTTCTGCCCAGAACTTCCATGCAGGTTTGACTCCACACTGTCTTCAAGTTGTTACAGTGATTTTCAACGCTGACCTCTTCGCTAGTGTTGATTTGTGTCTCAGCTTTGTCCTTTATGCTTGCAGTGAAGATGTCCTTTGTGTCCTGGTCCTTCAGTTTTTGAGTGTTGAACTTGGCTTGTGGTCTATCTGCAGCTCCTGATACTCTGAAAGCTTTTAGTTTGATTTGGATTGTCCCTTGTACGAGGTAGTGGTCTGAACCAACGTCTGCTCCTCTTCTTACTTTTGAGTCCAGCAGGCTGCGCCTCCACTTCCTTGAGATTGAGATGAAGTCGATTTGGATTTTGGTTCGCCCATCTGGCGACACCCATGTAGCCTTGTGGATATCGTTGTGTTTGTATACGCTGCCACCAATCACTAGTTCATTGAAGGCTCAGAAGTCGGCGAAGAGTTCTCCATTTTCATTCATTTCTCCAAGAGCTGCTGTACCCATGATGAGTTCCCTTCCTGTGTTGTCTGATCCCAGTTTGGCGTTCATGTCTCCCATTAGTATTTTGATGTCGCCGACTGGAGTATTGTCCATTGTTGCCTGTAGTTGTCTGTAGAATTCTTCTTTCGTTTCGAGGTCTGCGTTGTTGGTCGGTGCATAGCATTGTATAATTGATACTTTCCTTCCTTTGGAGTTGAATCTGGCGGTTATTATCCTGGGCGAGATCGCCTCCCATTGCATCAGGGCCTTCGTTGCCGCTGGTGACATCATGATAGCCACGCCCTCGGTGTGCGAGTGGTTATCTTCTGGGTGACCGGAGTAGATCAATGACTCACCCGTTGACAATTTGGTGAGTCCATCCCCGTTCCATCTGCTTTCACATATTCCCAGTACTTGAATTTTGTATCTTTTCATTTCGTTTGCAATCTGGGCAGCTTTGCCAATCTCGTACATAGTACGGACATTCCATGTCCCCACACAGACTTTTTCTTTTGTCTCAAGGAGATACATCGTGCTGAAGTTTCTGTAGCAGGTTTGTCTACAGGGTGGGGTTGCTAGCCTCACGCCTGAGAAGGGGGGTTTTTACATCAATTTATAATTTAGAGAGAAGCGACCTTGTGGGTTGCTCCCCTTAAAAACCAGGAAAACAGGGAATAAACAAGCAGAAAAACACCAGCACGGGAAAATAATTCCCAACAAGAAGGGTAACAAGCGACAACAACAATAATAATATCACAGTCAATTACAGTTAACCAAAATGATACCAAAATCATAGACTCACTGACTTGAGCCAACTTGAACATGTAAATCCATCAATACATATACAATTAAAGGTATCAGTAAGTGTTAATTAAGCACAGAGTGGAAAAGAGATAGTTATAGGTGTTATTGATGTACAAAATTATATCCAAAGATTCAGTGTTTCAAAGTCAAATATTTGTAAGAGCTTTTCGCAAATTTTGATAAGATATTCCACAAAAATCAGAGTTTTACGTAACTATGCAAATGTAGCGCAGTTATCGAAAAGACTACTTGGGCGTAAAGTTGTTTAAATTGGCTCCATGTGGCTTCTACTTGAGACTCAGGGTTAATGTACCAGTTTAATGAGTTGGCTGCTGAGACGATTGCATTTATATCAGCTTTCCAAACGTTTGGTCGAGCTGGGGTTTTGGCCCTTGCTGCCGTCGCTGTGAACTTGAAAGTGAGCACAGCATGGTCACTTCTTCCTAAAGGAGGAAGGTGTTGTATGAGATCCACATCATCACCGTGGGAGAACACTAGGTCCAGAGTTGAGGAGGAGTGCTGTGAGTCATAGCGCGTGCGCTTAATGATATGTTGGACTAGAGATAACGATATACTAGATTCCAGCAGTTTATGATCAGAGGAGTTGACTGAAGATGGAGCTGTTAGGCTCGTCCAGTCAACTTTTGGGGCGTTGAAGTCGCCAACTACGAGACTTCGACATTTCGAGGTCCAGGAGCCTAGCTTCCGCAGCAGGAAGTCATCTGCACTGCAGTCAGGACTGCGGTATATAGCAATGAGGTCAATGTCTTGGCCTATGCATTTAAGTCTGCAGCGTAGAAGTTCGCACGACTCACTTTCGTGAGCGAGTGCTTCGATACTACGCACGGTTAAGCATTTCTTGAGGCAGATGACTACCCCACCTCCTTTGCGGTTTAGTCGGTCCATCATATGCACTTCGAAGTTTGACAGGTTAACTTCGTTGTCAGTGTCATCGGGTGTGACCCACGTCTCCGTGATGATAATTACATCCGGGTTTCCGGAGTCTATCATGTTAACCAGCTCAGACCGTTTATTTAACAGGCTGTGGGCGTTTGCGCAGCAAACTGTCGATTCAGTTTGGTGCTTCCCGACCTAACCACAGAGGTTTCGGGATCATTAAACTGCGAACTTATCCACATTTCCATACTTAACAAGGATTGTATTGTATCACCTGAAACTACATATGGTATTCACTCGTGAAATCTATAAACCGGAATCCTCTGATACCCTCTCTAACCACGTGGAACTCAGGATTTTATCCACAGCAAGCACTGTAAAGGAAAGTCTGTCATTTTATTTTGCAATACACATCTGTTTGTCGTAGTTGTTTTGATACTTCGATAATACAGCTATCTTTTTCATATTCTCAAGACTATTTTTCCGGAAATTGTGAAAATTCTTACTTCTGTTATGGTTAAGTCAATCAAACGTGTAAGTACCGTTAAGAGACTGAGATATAATGCTCGTCAACTATCTGAGGGCCTCAGCTCCGTTGACGATTCTACACTTCTCACACCAGACACACCCAGAGTTATGGTATCTGATATCATAGGTGAACCGACAGAGAATGCGGCTTGTAGCAAAAATGACTTACTGATACTTCAGAAGTCAATGGAAGACCTACAGAGCAAGTTTGACAGCATTATGCCCCTCGCGCAATTGTGTGACCCATCACAAAACATCTGTTTCGAATCACTTATCAATCCGAGCGCATAATTGACTATTTGGCTGAAGAAGCTGTTAAGAGGATTATGTCTTCACATAACGTCTTGGCCTATAACATTCCAGACAGAGAGCCTATTGCCAAACTTAAAGCTTCGTGTCTGAAGGCTTGTAATATGTCGTTGACAGAATGTCGTCAGGTTTTGCGTCTTCGTAAGAAATCTGCAAACCACTCATGTCCGGTGCTTTTCAAGTTCAGGTCTGTCGAAGAATCCAGAAATTTTCTGAAAGCTGGTAAGACAATAGGCTCTTCAACACCCTACACGAACATTAAGGTTGCACCTGATTTAACACCATGCCAAAGACGATGCCACTCAGGAACACTGAATACTGATAACTCTAATAGGACAACTGTAGATGATGTTCCATGCGTTATTCCGTCGAATGAAAACGCTGGCTAACATTCTGTACAAGGAGTATTCTTGATCTGAAATAAAGAAGCAACTGGTTTTCAAACAGTTATCAATGTATTACTCAACTTACATGTACAGTCTGCCATGCTGACGCAAATGGCGCAACTGGATAGTTCTAGAATTGACCCCATTTGATGCAGTAAAACAATCTAACACTACCTTATCTAACTTTCGTATCAAAGATCAAATTTCTTTCCTATTATAAAACTGCGATAAGACTGCTGACAAAAATGGAATAAATACATTATTGAATCAAAATAATACATCAATAAACTTTATCTCACGGATGCTGTTCACAACAAAGTTATATAGGAGAATTGACTTCAAGCTTTATTTTTCCCAGATATTTGTATCACACTCATCTGAAGTCTGGGTTTTTTGTTAATGCGAAGACAATATTTCTATATCTCTTTATGTGTTACACAGACAGACTATTTTGCAGACTGTTCTGACTGACTCTAATGTTAGATTGAACAAACAAACTGTAATTTATATAATAACTTATCCATGCCTGTACAATTGGTATGTTCCTAAATAAACAGGAATAAATATATATATATGAAAAACCTGATGACCGCATGCATCAGACATTTTCTCAGGCACAGACTAATATTAGCCAAGTTTTATATAACGACACTGATGCTAACACTGAAATGGTAGACATAGATGAGTCAACGGAACATAATGTTGAAATACATCTTTTGTACACTGACACAAACGTCAAGAGCCCGAAACCATTGAAACCCATCCCACTGGTGTTCCATCCATCCCCTTATAAGTCAGTTACTCCTCAGTCTAACAATCCATCCACTGTGAAGCACCAGTCGAACGTAGCTACCCAAGTTTTCTAGGCGTTATGACAGACGTCCCATTTCCATTAAGAAAACTGAAGTGCATGAGGTGTCCAAGCAACAGAATCGCTACATAGCATGTGCTGGCTGCCCTGTTAGCCATCATCAACCAGTTGATCATAAGAAAAGGGAAAAAGAAGTAAATAAATTAAATACTGAACCCGGAGTAAGAAAGCCCTTTGATGTGATAGAGACGAAAGCACCTCTGAGCCATCATTCTAAGAGAAAGTCAAATGTGGTAAGCGTAGCTCCTAGAGGTAGGCCTAATTGGTGTCAAGTGGAAAGCCAATTATATCCTACCACTAATTCTAGACAAACAGCACAGCGAGGTAGTAGGTATTATTCTGTTCATCCACCACGTAAACCCATTGTTAGCCACCCCCCTTCTAATATTCTATCAACTGAAAGTGATAGAAAATCCCCCAAACATCGACCACAGACTACATTTAGCAAGCCAACAGAACCCACTCATACATCCCATGTATCTAGTAGGGAGCATGTGCCAATTTCTGCACAAAACTTGCTATGGTCTGATGACTACCCAGAACAAATACCAACACTTCATTCTTGTACTGGCCAAAAATTACCGAATACTCATATCGGTTATACTTTCGGGCAGGATTTTCACCAGCGCCAGTTAACAGAAACACCTGGCATCATGCATATAGCACGCATGATATCAGATCAATTCCTTGCAGGCATAGCGAATAGTCTACAGCTAGGGCAAGGCATATTTCTCGGGAGATAGCTGACACAGTGTCAACACCAAATGAGTCTAGTAACATGCATATAGAGGATACTCATGGATTGTTTTATCAAGATGTTGTCCACTCACTGAAACCACATAACTAGTGTTTATCTATTATCCTAGTAAATACGAGATCAGTTCTAAGCAAACACTTAACACTAAGTACATTAGCTTCTATATGCAGACCGTCATTGATTATGATCACTGAAGCCCGGTGCACAAGTGATATCTCCAATGATAGCCTAAGGATTGATAAATACAACCTTTCTCGGGGGGACAGACAGAGAGGTCGTGGGGGTGGAACACTAATTTACTGTGAACAATCTTTATCTGCAACCCAGTTCAGTAACCCAATTCTGTCACAACTCAATGACTCGATCTGGGTTGAAATAAAAGTTGTCAGAAGTAAACCTATACTTGTGGGTTGTGTGTACCGACCCCCTTCATCCAACAGGGAATATGATAATATGCTCAGCGATATTTTCAATGTCACAGCCAATCTTCCCTACAGTTATAAAATTATCGGAGGTGATTTCAACATGCCAGAAGTATCATGTTCTTCACTCCGAAGACCCCTAAGGTATGATAATCTCCTGAATTCCATCGTCACAGGAGGGTGAACACAACACATAAATTCACCTACTAGATCCGCAAATATCCTAGACCTTATTTTCACGAACAACATAAAACCATCTACAGTACATGTGGGACATGAATTTCCAGGTAGTGACCATAAAATAGTAGTGTGTTCTTTTGACATCTTTCCTGAAACAAAACGCAGAGATGAAGCTGGCCAGACACCTATGAGATTGTACACACATGCTGACTGGGAATTGTATCATCACCTAATTAGATGTCCTAATTGGGACTCGTACTTTTCGAACGAGTCCTTAGAGGCAATTCTTAACAACTTTTATCAGAATGTTAACTCACTTCATGACGTCATTGCACCTGAGAAGATTCTTAGCTTCAGATTCCCCCAAAGCAATTATATTCCGACATCGTTTAGGAGAAGTCTACGAAAGCACTCAATAAAATACTACAGATATCATGACTTATCATCACTAATTGCTATTACGTCCTTTCTCAATAGAATTGAAGAGTTGAGAAATATAGGCCTCAGAAACAAAGAAATGCGAGCCATTCAGGCACCGCATAACTCAGGAGAAATAGCCAAACTTTTCAAAAGTAGGTTGACGAACTCCAAAACAGCTTATCCTAAAATATTATACTTAGACGGGATTACTTACGAAAATACTGAAGTGATATGTGAACTGTTTAGCAAGCACTTCGCCAGATTATACACCTTAGAGAACGATGAGGTCGTGGATTTCCCAAGTAAAACAGACGAATGTTTAAGTGACATACTTTTCACCAACCACACACGAGATCGATAAAGCTGTTGCAAATCTTAAGCTTAGTGACACTATTGGTCCAGATGGTATATTGTTGCTGCTATATTTTGACTGAATCAGAGTACACGTATATCTTCGCGTTTATATTTGTGTCCTAACGTTGCGATTACTCGACATCCACAACGTAATTCAAAAGGCACTTGCGAAGGAATACGATAGTGTATTATTGCAGCAGTCAAAATTCAAAAATCGAATGAGTACAAAAGGTATCAATTGTTAACATGCAAGATTTAGAGTAATAAACAAATCAAAGTACAATTACATAGTGAAAGTGTAGTACTATGATGAGTAATAACATCGGTCACTACAATATCTTCCATTCTGCTGAAAAACGGTGGTAGTGACATGAATTTACTCCTACTCAATTTCACTAAGCGATGGGACATACCCTACCTGCTGGAAGAAGTCTTACATTGTACCTATCCATTAATGCGGGCCTATAGCTGATATCAACAACTACCGCCCCATCAACATCACGTCTGCACTTTCACGTGTAATGGAAAAGATAGTAAAGACTCAAATCATTCAGTACTTGCTGTCAAATGACCTACTATCCCCATCCCAATACGGTTTCTTAAGTAGAAGGTCGTGCATTACTTGCCACTTAGATTATTTTGACTACATTACACAATGCATTGATAATGGGCATTCGGTAACAACATTATTTCTCGACGTTAGCAAGGCTTTCGATAAAGTCCCATATATCAGACTCATAACGAAACTCCGATCCTACGGAATAACCGGGAAACTTCTCAAATGGATAAATTCTTTTCTCACACAAAGAGAGCAATTAGTCAAAATCAACCACCAGCTGTCTTCATCAAAGCCGATAACTAGTGGTGTAACACAGGGTAGCGTTCTTGGCCCTATTCTATTCCTCTTATTTGTAAATGACATAGTCTCTGTGATCAAGTATGGCAAGCCATATTTCTTTGCAGATGATCTCAAGATAGTATATGATTACGGATACGATGATATGAGCGTCGAAAGCAAAATGACCAACATGACTTAAACAATCTAATGGATTGGAGCGAAAAGTGGCAACTGATTTTCAACCCAGACAAGTGCGGTATAGCCCACCTTGGACGCTGGAAACCGAGAATGTGCCTACATATGTGCGGTAAGCTCCTCTCGAAACTGAACACAGTCACAGATCTCGGGGTAACATACTCAGATCTAACCTTCTCCGATCATGCAAATAAGGTTGTATCTGACTGTAAACGACTTATTGGCTTTGTACTGAGTAACTTCTACACCCAAGAAGCAAGATTAGCTATATATAGAACATGTATCCACCCCAAACGTGAATATCGTGCTCTCCTGTGTAGTAACCTAAGGTATGCAGACCGAAAAAAATCGAAAGTGTTCAGAGATTCCTAACGAAACGCATAATAGGGTTTGACCAACAAGTGGAATATGTTGACAGGAGTATGCGTCTGAATTTAGAACCTCTGTGGTTAAGGAGAGTGGAGTGCAACTTATTTCTACTATTCAAAGTCATTAGGAAACATTGTTATAGTAACTCATCCATAACGTGGGAAAATATTAAATCATATCAGCTGCGAAACCACAACTACCTTGTCAAGGTGGCTACCCACAGAAAATCCATTAGGGCAAACTTTTTCACCATTAAATTTTGCACTCTTTGGAACCAACTACCATCTGAAATTAGATGTTGTGAAAACCCCGATGGGTTCAAACGGAGCCTAGAAAGACACATTAACATGTCCACCCTAGCTTGTCTAAAAGACCACAAATGTTGGTAAAATGGTAAATGAAAGCCGGTCCAGTCTTCAGCTTAGTCAGTTACATATAACTCGACTCTACTACTTACACAGCAAACGTTTAACTAATTTACTGATTTTCCTTTCTGTATAGTCTTCAATAAGTTATGTTAATATAAGCATTTCTAGAAACAATTATATTAGCAACCACACCTTTTAATATTTTACACATGTATATGTAACGACAGAAGGCAAGAGTCAGGCATCAGATCATTTATTAAGGAAATTAACGCACATTTATGTATAATTCATGTACCTGACTATGGATATGTAAACAAACAAACACAGTCTTCCGATTGGTTGTTTCTCACGTAAAGTTAATCTTTCATCTATTAGTGACTGTTTCTTGAATGTCAAATCCTCTATATGTTAACTGCATCCGCCTACGCAAAGTCTGCTGTGGTCGGTTTTGAATCAATCTGTGTCCACATTTTCTCACGACAAATCTTGGGAACGTAAATATTGACATAAATTACTGTCTACCAATTTGGCTAGTAGACAGCTCTCACCACACTCATCTCCCCGTCAAATGGCTTCGCGCGCAGGCGTTCCGACCTTCTGGGTGATGCATCCTCTCGTTGATGATTGTTACAGACTGGCTTGTCCCAGTGCACCCATCGTTGGATCTGACTGGCGTTAACTCGTTTTTGTTTGTCACCTCTTCTGATGGTATATACTTGACCCCGTCTTTTTGTGACTGTGTATGGTCCTTCCCACTTTGGAAGGAGTTTGCGTGAACCTGGCCCGCATCCGACAGCATATCTTCTGTCTCTACACTTCACTTGGTCCCCGACTGAGAAGGTAATGCACTGAGTCTTTTCTCTCAGCTGAGGCTTCGCGACATCCCTCCGCTGCTTCTGCATTACATTCTTGACGGCTTCTTTCCGTTCTGCTTTTAATTTCGTCGTACTCCACTTTTGGTGAAGGGGCCAGGCTTCGTTGTGTATCGGTAATCGTGGTTTTCTACCATACATCAGTTGAAAGGAGGACTTTTTCGTTGTTTCCTGGGTGGTGGCACGAAGTGTTAGTAGAATCAGTGGCAGCTCCGTTTCCTAGTTACCGCCCTTCGAGGCCAGCCACTCCTTCAGCGTACGGTTGTTTCTCTCCGTCAGGCCATTCGTCTGTGGATGGTATGGGGTCGTTCGGATCCTCTTGATGCCAAGCTGTTGCAAACGGGAAGTAAATTCTTCACTTTCGAAATACGGACCTTGGTCTGTCAGTGTTGTCTTTGGTACGCCATGGTCTGCAACGATGTGTCTAACTACTGCATCTGTCACGGTCCTTGCGCGTTGGTCTGGGATTGCTACGGCGTCTACCCATCGTGTCGCGTGTTCCGTCATCACCAAGAAGTACTGATTACCATTGGATGTCTGAGGGAATGGACCCATAACATCTACGGACCACAAGTCACCTATCGCCGTAACTGGAATCGACTGAATTGGTGGTCGTATGCACCGGTCGCCTTTCATTAGCTGGCACCGTGGACATCCAAGTACATATCTTGCTACGTCTTCTCTCATACCTGGCCAGTAATACTTTGTCTCAAGAGGTCGGTTGTTCTGGCCATTCCGGTATGTGCTAGCTGGTGGCATTCTTCTATCATGTCGTGGCGCGACGACTGAGGTATGACAGCTAGCCAGCTTCCATCGTCCTCTCGCCAGGTCAGAGTCCCGTAGACATTCACTATTAGTCGATCTCTCTGTTTGAGTAGTGTGGTTAGCTCCTCACTCGCTGTAGCTGGATCCACTTCTGTTCCGTTAGTTATCACCTGTATTCCTGTATTCAGCGTATCGTCCAACCTTTGTCTGCGTGCCAGTCTTAGTGGGTCTTGTTCTACTGCATGCACTCCGTACGCCACCTCGGGCAACTCAGACTCATCTTCTGGTCTCGATAACAAATCTGCCAAGACATTTTCATTTCCAGGAACGTGTGAGATCGTAAAATCGTACTCCTGAAGACGCAACATCCACCGTGACAATTTCCCCCGTGGGTCTCTCGCTGTCTTCAGAAACTGTAGCGGCTTATGATCCGTTTCGATGTGGAACCACCGGCCGAGTAAATAAGGTCTCCATTTGTCGATTGCCCATACCATCGCTAAACATTCTTTCTCTATCGTTGAATACTTTCGCTCTGTGTGTGTCAAAACCCGACTGGCATACTCAATGATTCCCTCACCCTGTCTTAGGACCGCACCTATGGCGTAGTCACTGGCATCTGTGCACACTGTGAACTGTCTTCCAGATACAGGTAGCTTTAGTGTCATTTGTTGGTGGTCGAGCAGCTGTTTAATCTTGTTGAATGTCTTCTGCGATTCCTCCGACCAAACAAACTTCGGTTCACCTAGTAGCCTGTACAGAGGGGCTGCTATCTCATTGAAGTTCTTCACGAAGCGATTATAAAACGCTGCTCTACCTAAGAATTGTCTCAATTTTCTCTTTGAATTCGGGGCCGGGATCGTCTTTATCGTCGAGATTTTCTCCGGTAGTGGTTTAATCTCACCATTTCCCACTTTATGTCCCAAAAGAGTTACATTCTTTTTGGCTATCTGAGACTTGGTTTTGCTGACGCGCAGTCCAAACTCTTCGATGCGTCGCAGTACGGCTTCCACATGGTTCACATAATCTTTTCCGTTTTGACTATATGTGACGAGATCATCACCGTACACCTCAACGTTTTTCAAGTTCTTAAGTAATAGCGTCATCAGTCGACTGAATGTGAACGGTGCACCTGCTAGTCCAAACGGCATGCGTTTAAATCGATATTGTGTCTGACCCACGATGAATGCCGTCTTATCTCTATCACCTGGCTTTATCGGTATCTGCCAGTATCCTGAGCGAAGATCGAGAACTGAAAACAAATTTGTAGGCGATCTAAAGTTTCTACTACTGTTGGCATGGCACACGGTCTTAACTCTGTCATACTGTTTAACTGTCGAAAATCAACGCAGAATCTATACTTCCCATTCGCCTTTTTTACTAACAGCACTGGAGAGTTGTACGGGCTATCAGCTTCTTCAATAATATCATCTTTTAACATCTCTCGCACCTGTCGCTCAACTTCGTCTTCTAAATGACATGGAACTCTTCGCGTGGTAAATGACGTTACTTTCGGGCCACTTAACGGAATTCCATGATTCACCTTATCGCAATAACCGTATGGGTCCCCATCTCCAGTAAACAGATGATCGTATTTGCTGAGTAACTTTGCTATACCTCGGACTTCCGATGCCGCAATCCCTGCTACTTCACTATTCTCTTGCATGCTAAGACACCCGTACTTCGTAACGACAACCCTTTTCTTCATGTTAATCACTGCATCCACTTCTCGCAAAAAGTCGGCCCCAAGGATTGTTCACCGCAATTCAGGTACAACCAGGAATGGGAACGTCACGCAATCCTCTCCAATTCTAACCATGCAGTCTGAAACTCCCGCGATTCTTAACACGTGGCCGCCTACTGTCTGCACTGTCAACGAACACGGTCTTATACTCTCATATAGACTCCTATCTATGAGTGAGACTGCAGCCCCTGTGTCGATTAAACACACCAACTCGCGATCATTTACCCGTAACTTCGAATATATTTCCCCCTTCTCCATCGCCCCTATTACCTCAAGTCTCGGAACACAGGAAGAAGACACAGTATATCTTTTAAAAATCCTTCTTTGTCGTCTTTCCGGGCAGCGGTCTCTCCAGTACCCCAGTTTGCCATATGCGAAACACCGGTCTCTCCACACGCTCAGTCTCAGCGCGGCCACTTCACGTTGCAACTCTTCGATTTGTTTCTCACACTGCTCGGAATTTGGTGGCTCTACCGCTGCAACCGTCTTACTCAACAGTTGTCTGGTCACCTTCGCAAGCTCCCCGATGTCCAGTGGCTGTACGGCGTTAACCAGACATAGCTGTTGGGATATATGTTCTGGGACACTCTCCATAAACTGGGATGCCAAAATTTGTGCCTCAGAATCTTCGTCCAGTGTTGGTAGAGCGCGACGAAGTAGGCTCGTCAAGGTCAGCACCAATATGAGAGGGTCACCGTCAACTCCCAGCTTCGTGGTGCGAAACTGCTGCATTGCCCGCTCTCTGTCCATCGGCCTGTCAAACTCCTGCTTGAAGCGTTCCACCACTGACTTGCAAGTTGGTTGCCCCTCTGTTTGCCTCACACTATCATATGCTGCCTTCGCCCGGCCTCTCAGTAGCGCTCCAAGAACAACCGTCTCCGCTGATGGATCTTGCACGCCATTCAACTCTGCAATAGCTTCGAAGTCCCTTAAGAAGATCCATATGTCTCCTTCTTCAAAAGCTGCATCTATTAGTGACTGTTTCTTGAATGTCAAATCCTCTATATGTTAACTGCATCCGCCTACGCAGAGTCTGCTGTGGTCGCTTTTGAATCAATCTTTGTTCATATTTTCTCACGTCAAATCTTGGGAACGTAAATATTGACATAAATTACAGTCTACCAATTTGGCTAGTAGACAGTTCTCACCACATATATACAGTTAATAATACAATACTATCTTTTGTGTCTGAATGACTTTACTCAGCCAATAACCACCTTTTCTCATACACTTTTCTAAAATGTATAATCTTTATAATATTTCGCAGTATTTTTAACATTATATAAGTTGAAGGGTTACTTTGCAATGTCTAATGCCCACCGTACGAAAATTTAGCATAACTAGCTCTGTTAACCGGCTGTATTCTTCAGGATCATTATACATAATTTTATCACTGATTGTTCCACTACACTTTTTACTCTGCTAAGTAGACTACAACTTAGTTGCTGTAATACTAGCTACTTCATTCTTCTTAAACGCAATTTCCTAGGCGTTTGTTACAAATACATTATTAGTACTATTTTTGAGTTGAAATGACTATCTTCAGTCAACAGTTACCCATTTTCATATAATTTTCTAAAAAATTCATAATGTTAAAATTATGTAGTATTTTTTCCATTATATAATTGATGAGTCACTTTGCAATGTGTAACGCACACCATATAAAATCGGTCGTGAAAATTTAGCATAGCAAGTTCTGCCAACCAGTTGCCTTACTCAGGACCACTTTACATAATTTTATCACTAATTCTTCCATTACTCATATCACTCTGATAAAAAGAATATAACCTAGTTGCTCTAATATTAGCTATTTTTATATTTCATAACTCTTAAGCTGAAATCACACACACCACACCTGTATTCTCCGGCTACAATGCAAGTTAAGCATCAACTAGACCTCGACTATCTGTCACCATCTCGAGAGTCAGCGTAATATAAGCCTGTCGAGCAGAATTACTCCCTACGCCTCCTTATACATTGGGTGTTCGAAGGATTCTGAGACATCATCATACGAAGCTGACATCAGTACGTCATTACAGTAAGCGTGCAAGTCGAATATCAGAAGACGTAGACAGGCTTCGCCATATATATATTATGACAGCCGAAATACACACCCGTCGACCCTTCTTATCTCCATGCTCTTCTCAACTACTCCATAGGCATTTGCATTCTTCTTCCTCACGGCCTAGGAATGCTAGCTGATTTCACACTCGGAGTGTCATTTCGCCAAACGAATCATCACAAACTTGTTAACGGCATTTTTCACTGAAGTCTGTCTTTTTTTATTTTATATTTTATCATTCTATCACTCATTTGTTTTTTATAGAATTTTACATTCTTATTAATCATTGACAAGTACGTTTTTTAGGCAATCTTCACCCATGCGTCTGCTTCTTGTAGCCTGTACCATAATACACTTTCTGATATAATTTTGATCTGATAATGGGAAGATCTATACAAAGAAAGTTCATGTGGGATGGATAAATTACGAACTTCTACGGTTGAACAACCCCCCCACCACCAGACAGATGTGTTTGTTAGTGGCTAACAACAGTGAGATTCAGGTCGGGCATTTGAAGCAATAGATAGTGGTTGAGAGGACCAGTAGGAACTTCGGAACATGTACATCTACCTGACAAGTCCTAAACAGGAAGGAACACGCCGCTTGGATTCAACTGCTAGCCTCCGCCACCACCATCAAAAAGAGCAATGATGAACAAATGAAAACAGCTATCCTGAACATCTTATTATAAAAGCTACTAAAACAGGACCATATAAATACGGAACACTTCCGTTCCTTAAAAGCCACATTTGTTAAAAGAAGTCTCTTATGCAGCTCAATATAAACTCACTTTCTCCACATAAGTAATGATTTCAACTTCCTTATCACAGATAGGTGTCAGTCACAATGACTGTGAGCCGAGAAACGTTAAATATATACCATTCTGATTGTACAAAGGAGAAAGAAGTCTGATTCTGGTCACCAGAAAACGACCCACAAAACTACTTTCAGTGACTATCCCTCCGAAGGCGAACAAGACAGACTTCTTTCTATGGATTGTGGAAAGTATGGTAATCCACATTCAACTACATCAATGCACGTAGCTTAGACGTTGGACTGTCAATAACCTGCCTGAAGAACTATTGAGGTGAACAATTAACGTTCAATTTAGGAAGCACGTGGTATGTAGATAACAAGATGATACTGCAATGGGATCATCACATGGTCCCACTACTGGCTGACTGCTTCATGTCAAAGCTTGGAAACACTCAGCTTAGTCGAGCTATTGGATGCCTTGATATCTACTGAGGAAGATGTGTAGACAACACGTTTTTCTTGCAGGTATTTCGCTTTCACTCAAACAACTGCCATCCATCTTTAATATTTACTGTGAAAAAGGAATCTGAATCTGGCATTCCTATTCTTCAAGTGTTCATCACAAGAAATATTGACTCTGTGTCTTAAAAAAGTCATTTACTAAAGTGGAACAGCCGGTTAAGCAATCTCTATAGTTAGGTGTCTATCTACAGGATAAGAAATCGTATTCCTCTCCTCTGCCAGAGAATATAAAAGACTTGTATTTCAGACTTTGTGCATTCATTCAGAACTTTCTTTTCTAACATCCACACTTTCTGAGAATCATTTTCCTAATCGTCTTAGCAGTAAAAACACGAAAATAAACACTCTAAATTAGTCAATGACTCATTATCAAAGAAAGACGTTTTCATGCATCTCTGACCAGGCTTATGATATGCCCAGCCGGAAACTATTCTCAGTTCGTATAGAAGATAAGCGCTCTCTTTGCCAGCCAAATATGCGTTCATCAGTTCATCTGTTTCTGTGGAGTAAGGTGCAACGACCGTAGCCAGAGAATACTTTCGACAGGATCAAACTCTGCCACTCAACTAACTAACTAACTTTGGTTATGATTTTAAAATCACAGGCAACACGCTTTCTCTTCAGTCTGGGGATTATATTCCAGATAACAAAACATCAACAAATTAAGTGGTGTTCGGTCTCTTGAATCGCCACTTGCAATATGACAGTCTAAACTGATTAAGGAGGGGAAATCAATCGACGAGGCTATGAAATTACATCGACTGAGATGGTTAGCACATGTGTTACCTATGCCTAGTCATCGCCTTCCTCGACAATGGGCAATGTTAGCTGATATAGGGTCAGGCTGGAAAAGAGCTAGCGGCGGTCAAACCAAAACATGGCACCAGTCAATGAAATCTACAACAGTTAGTTCAAGCCAGCCACGTAGGAAGGTGTAGACTTCCTGACTGGTTGGGGTCCTCGGAACGGTAAAAACCAATGCTTGGAAACAATTGATGCAATGGCTCAAAATCGTTCTCAATGGCTGGTGCAGATGCATCCACTCCTTGTGACTTCTATGTCGAAAACAGACAGACTAAAATGATTAAGGACAATAATCGTAAGAGGGTTCCGCTTACAGATGACTTTTTTTCCCTTTAATTCGCCTAGGTTTATACTACTACTCATCAAGGAAGCTGAACAACAGTGACAAATTATCATTTAGAGAGAAGAGAACACGAAGTTCAGCAAAGATACCCTTTCGGCGATTTCATTTTCAAAAGCTATACAATCGCATTTAAATACATAAATTTACATACATACAATTTTTATTTGATTCCACATAATGACGAAGGCGAATATTTTCGACTAGATATGGTTTACAAGAGGCTTGGAAACAAAATTACACAGGATTAGGACGAATTACAGGTGTGTGTGAAAAATGAGCATGGAAACAAATTGAAATAATAATTTTCAACTTGAAATGGAAGTTAGGAGGTGTGAATATAGGTCACAAGAGCCTTAGAAACAAAAATTACGCAGGATTAGGATATAATTGTAAAATAGTTATTTTACCTAGTTTCCGATGGACATTGTGAAAACACCAATTTAACTCAACTTACTAAAAATTTTGCTCAAGTAGCTAACCGAAATTCGCCTGCTCTGGACTGATTCGATTCAGGAAACTCAGTTGAACCAGGTAGATAACTGATGATTTCAACCCTAAACCAGCGAATCGACCCTCCAATGTTCCAAACCCTTAGACCTGGCTGACTGAAATTTCACCCCGAACCATGTACATTGAAAATTCGAGAATTAACTAGCGAAATAGCGAATTTCATTTAATGTATTACCAGTTCGACCGAGTAGCCAGCCAGAATTCGATTAGTTTCCACAGGTTCACATTCGGCTCTCTCTCTCTCTCTGAGCTGAGTCGAATCGGGTAACACAGCTGGTGAGATCAACTTCACACGAGCTGACCATTGCAAAATTGATGACAGTGATATAGGAATCAAGTTTGACGTTAAGTATTTTGGATTAATTCTTTCTTCTCACCTATGTCTTAGCGATTTCTAGAAGAATATTTCGTCTGACGTTTTACATTAAGAAGTTAAAGGCACTCAGGCATAACTCAACCACTCCTCTTACAGTCTGTCAACTCGTGCATCGTACCTATTCTTCTTCATTGTTCACCCTTATTCTTTCCTGGATTGATTAAAAAAGACTACATCATACTTTGTAGAACTCTAAAGACTGTCAGTAGGGCAAGTGGTGTCCCATTGGGTCATATCGTTGACATCGTCATTGATAGGCACTTGATTTCATGCAACAAATTTGCTAAAGGAATTTTCTCAGACTGTGAGCATCCACTTTACCCACAGCTCCAATCTTGTGTCTTCTCAGGTAAAACAAGAAGTCATTTCAAAAGATTTCATGCATGTACGTCTAAGTGTAAGAATTCCATCATACCATATTTGGCGCAAATTTTATGTGATGGAAATATTTGTCAGGAACGAACTAACTAACCTTCTTTTCACCAGTAAATAAACCATTTTCTCCATCCTTATTCCACCAAGCTTTATTGTTATTGTTCTTCTTATACTTATAATTCTCTCAATTGTTTTGTTTCTATTTCCTCATAAGTGTAAACATCACTTAAGCTGTGCAATAGCTGTTGATTTTGTCTTACCCCTCACCATGCTGCTATAATCAACAGAACATTAGATTCAATAATCTGTAAAATACCAAAATTTCCAAACTCTATCGACAATACTGTTTGAAACACACCCACTGTTATTACTATATTCATTACTCTCATTTTGTACCTCGAATATTTTTTGACTTTATGCCGTGTATGTGGACCAATTCCTGTGGTTTATTTTATTCACATTTTGACTTAACTAGATGCAATATTGTGACAAATGCTGACAATTCCATTCTGTATTATAAGTAACCTTTTGAAATAAAGCAGATTAGTATTATCATAATTGTTATTACTATACTCCACCACAGTGCCCAAGTTCTATTCACATAACACTTAGAATGCTATGTGCAATGATTTTAGGAATTCGACCACTAGTCTCTTGATACTGTATAGGATTCTAGTGCTGTCGAGCTTCCCTGCAAAACGTTTACCAGAATCGAAATGCCTAATCAGGAAATCATTGTAACTGTTGTTAGTCAAGTACAACATGATTCACCGAGTTCCCTTAGTTATTCGAAAATTAACGCCTTACATCCCTGTTTCGAGAATTGATCTGTCCGAACCATATTAAATCTCGAAGACTCGCGCATAATCGGAAATCAAACAAACTTGATCCGCTAATATGTGTTATTAGGCTGTCTTTTGACAAGTGTTACAGTCGAACAAATCCAGTTAACGGTATATTATTGTATTGTATTCGAATGCGATATTGTGACAAATGCCGAGAATTCCATTCTGTACTATAAGTACTGTCTTTGGAATAAAGCAGATTATCATTAACTCTACTGTTCAGATCACTTCCATCTGACTAGGAAGCACCACCAACACCATTACGACCACCGGTTGATATGAGTAGTAGTCAATTACTCATTTCAATCAACCAATAGTGTAAAGAGTTGTGCGTATTTATGCTCAATTTATTTTGCTTAACACCTGGTGTACATCACTGTGCAATGCATCAATAGCAAAAGATACTTACATAATTCAACCTTATATAAAGTTGTTACAATTGAAATATTTAATAAAAGTATAAATATTTTCTCACCGACACAACTGTCAAGTAAATGCATCAACATATATAAATGTATATATAATCATGATTTGGTTGGGTTGGAAGAATTATTGTCATTATTTCGTTCAGCCTTATGAGTGTTTTGTTCTAATTGATTGAAGGCAGCATCCAGTTTCTTGAATTCCCTTTGTAGCATAATAATTTGTTTTCGCATATCCTTTTTAACATATTCAAGCATTTCAGTGGCTTCCTCATTCTTTTGCATAAGCTTCAAAATAGTAAACAAAAATATAAAAGTGAATGCGGTTAAGTGACAACCATGAAGATGCATTTCACACTGAATATATATGTTTCTTCCGTTGGCACACAAAAACTCATTGAAAAGAAGAAAAATAATCTGTGGCTCATTGGTCCCCATCTAGGTGTTTCACTTCTATCCAACCAGTGGGTCGGTCACGAGTTCGATTCCCGCTGTACGTAGCGATGTCTGGACAGATCCGGGTAGTATAACCAGTCCTCAGGCAATAAGCTGTGACTCATTGTCAACTGTATTGTTCAGTAACACTGATGATGACTATTGACCAAAACTAATTTAATACTTCATCACTGTACAAATAATAGGCAGTTAGCATTACACCTGGTATCAGCATTCACATGTTACACTCAGTTTGTTTATTTGAAATCAGTTAACCAGAACAAATTTCCCATGTATAGTAGGCCATGAGCAACACTAATTGTCTAAAGGCTGATGATACTACCCAGTTGTCCAAAGTAAAGCAGGTCGAGTGGGATTCGAAACTAGGACAAGCTGACTGAAGGCCAATTGTTCAAGCCAATGAGCGACACCTTCACTTTCACATGTTACATACTACCTACGCTACTCTTCACACGCTTCAACAAATCAGACAGATTAGCAAACAACGGAAAGTTGAATATATCATCACTGAGAAAACACAACCTTGTTCTGTACACAGAAAAAAGCAATCCAAAGAACCATTTTAAAATATATGCACAATATTTGTGCTATGTAGCATAACTCCTACACCAAGTGATAAGGATGATATGACGAAGAAGAGAAAAAAATGACTGACTAAGTTTTCAAAGCAGAACCTAGCACAGAAGTACAGCAGTTCAAGTTGTCACATCCCGTATAGCACCCAAAATGGGGAAAATTCAAAAAATTATAATGAGCGGAATAATCTAGGAGATTATAAACACTGAATACATCTGAAGTCACTGAGGACGATTTTTGGCTACAGCATTAACAGTCTCAAGGACCCCACCCCACCCCACCCCAGCCAGGCAGCCTACACCTAAACACGTAGCTAAAACTTAAAGCCAGGCTTTATAGATTGATGCTAGGTTTCGATTTCACCCCACCCCTAGTTCTTTTTCCAATCTAGGGTTTCTTGACGAGAAAGGCAGCGGCTTGGCACTCCATCTCAATCAATATAGCTTCACTACCTCATCGATTGACCGACCCTCCTTATCTAGCACACTATACTATACGCCTGACCTTAGTGCTACTCACTGTAGTATACTACTTAACACGGGATACAGAATGCAAACAACTACAGCCAAAGGTAGTTAACCTCTTCATGTACTCCACTTTCAACAGCCTTACCTTATTGTCAAGAAGAGATGTGCACATATCATCAATAGCAGCAGTAAGACAAAGGAGAAGAGATAAAGAAATGCCTTTAATGATAGAATTAAACTAACCAACCAAGATAAACCAATATTACTGTACTTCAAGATTTACACTCAATGTCAAATATTAAGAGATACCTATAACAAACATACTTGTTATTTTTTATTGTAATCCATTTATAAACACTACTGTACAGCTACGAAGACAAAATTATGGCAAAGAGAATTTTCTTTGCTTAAACCTTTGTTTTATGTTCCTATGGTGATTATGAATTTAATCAAGATAAGCTATCACTGATTTTGTCATATCACTCAGTAACTCTGACCACAGATATCTGCTGTCTCAACTTTCTCCTTAGTACTTCGCCTTAGTCTGACCAATATTTGACATAGGTGATGATGAGAAGACGAGTGTGGTACAAACACGACCTCAGAAGACTGACTTATTAACGTAAAACTTCGGACAAAATGCATCAGTCAAAGTCCCTCACTTCAGAAGAGTACATTCAGAAGTAAGACAATGTCATGAAACTCCAATGAGCGGTGTTTTACAGAAGAAAATATAATTACATGTAAATTAGTGAGGATTTTCAAAATCGGAATGATAACGATAAGTGACCATGAGTAGAGTCATTGCAAACGACTTTTATCCATGTTATCAACAGTCTCGAACCATTAGTTGTCAGCATATCGAGGACCACAGTGTGGCAGTCTGCATATCTCCACAGACCTCAAAACAGTAAGTCAGAGACTTTCTCATTATGCGTCATGTTTTGTCCTGATTATTCTTAACTCATTTCCCAATCTAGTCCTATATCAGCTAATACTGCTTATTGAGGAAGGTTGTGGCTCAAAATGCATAACACATGTCCTAATCGTCTAAGTATATGAAGTTTCAAAGCCCCACCGACTGATTCCTCTTATTATTTATTACTGACCGCATAACTCCAATTGACACGACTGACTGACTGACTCATGGTTAGAAACTGCTAACCATTTCCCTTGCGTCTTGAGTGAAACATAAGGGCTTACAGCTTTAAAAGTCTCAGTAGCAATGCTGCTGCTTTCACGGGTCTATGTTTCTAGACTCAGGCCAAATCTTCCCACTTTCCCAAAATTGCTACCGACTGATAAATTCGACAAGGTTCAAGAGTTCATCGGTCGGGGATCGAACCCGAACTACATACGTGGCTGATAAGAATTCTACCTTTGAACCATCAACGCATCGCTGATAGCTACTCGGACAAATATACTTCCCCATATCCATAATTGGTACAAAACAAGTGTCATTTTTGTACCCCTTCATAGACACCTTGTTGACTTACAGATCAATAAGACAAATAATTAACAGCAATCGAAAGAAACCTGCGGGAAAGCGGTTGGTCTTACTCCGTAACACAAAATGAAGAATCTGTCTATCTAAAGCACCTGAACGTACATAGTATTATTTTCACGTGACTGTTAAGTACATAGAAAGTCTGTTTGAAAATGGTTGCATACGACCAATCTTAAGACTCGGCGATATATCCAACCATTCTGGAATGAGAAGTAACTCTAAATGTATGCGGTCAAAAATAAGTGTTCATGCAATGTTTCAGTTAGTATCACTTCGAAACCAAGTGGAACTCATAATCAACAAACCTGAAAGAGACAAAAAGTTCCTGTTCCCGATAAACGCACACTAATTAAATCTCTACTCTTTTACATGCCGTGAAAAACAAACACATCTAGCAGAGTTTAACATTTGCCACACACTCTTTACAAGGAACAGGCACTCGACACAATCGATCGCTAGAAGTCATCGCCAGGCTGTGAAGTAAGTGTTGAGACTATATGCTATGTTATACTAATCACAAAGATGTGTATCTTCAGCCTGAGTATTATCATCAAGCCTTAATAACTAGTGCCTCAAAGCCTGGTACATGAAAAATCTATTTTGGGTAACTGAGTTTCAACATCCAAGAGTTTACGAACAACTGCCAACTAAAGTGAAAACGATTAGTGTCTGTCAGAAATATTGTTAACTGCCATGGATATACTGATAGAAGTGATCCTGACAACTTCCAATGCCTCTGTAATTCACTTCTCCCTGAATAAAGGCTGGTTAACTTAGAGTGCACAAGTCGCCCTGTTAGACAAAGACATAATATAATGCAGAGTATTTTGAATATCATAAGGGAGAACTTCAATCCTTTCGGGTTTTTGAGCTTTTCAGCATCCATGACCAAACTATTTCTCTAACCCTGAATGAAGGAGGTAGTGCCTCCAAGCCAACTCAAACCTGCACAGAGTTAAATGAACTATGGTAAATTAGTAATCATATTAAGAGTGCAATCACTAGTAAGGATCGTAAACTATAAATCTCAGAACAATATTTTGGGATCAATATGTATCCATCGTTTGATGTGAAAGTTATATGTAGTATGCTGATTCGCGTTATGACACTACCAAGGGTGTTTCGGTCAGAGTGAGCAAGAATTCTTTCTGATTTTTTATTACAGTTTGATTCCGCACCGTATTTTTTGGTACAGGTATGGAATTTACACCATGTGATATCGGTAGCCTAAATTTTGCAGGCCGACCATAGATATCAGGTGTGCGTCGCAGGGGATCGAACCCCGAACCATGTGCATGATCGGCGAGAGTCATAACCGCTGTGCCACCGACGCACAAATGCATTATCCAGTAAACCACACCTCCAAATTCGAAAGCACTAAATAAATACGCAACTTACATACAAATTTGAAAAGTATTACTGTGAAAGCATAATTTTTACAGAAAAAACAAACTCACTTGAACTCTTATGATGAATCTGCAGGTCAACATCAAGCATAATACAATAGCATTGGATGCTTCTCTTAACCCATCTCCTGCACGCCAAATGCCAAACAAGTGGAGTAACATCAAAACAAGCAGTACAACATTGCTGACATCTTGTGCGATACCTGGACAAGATGCAAGCACAACACCACCCACAACTTCCATTGCTCCATAAACTCGCCTGATTACATCAGGACTAACATTCCATCCAGTCAATGAACTAAGTGGAAATGTTTCAAGCATTCTAATGGAACTCTCTCTCTGTAAAACAAAACACTAGGTGTAATTTCTATTAATACAACTTACCACACTACGATATAACTCATCAATAAATAATGGGCCTAGTTTCAATGTCCCAAAGGATATCAAGAATACACCTATAACTATAGAAATAACTCTCACAGCGACGTTAGACATTCGGGAAGAAATGCTAGATTGTAAATGAAAGTAGTAGACCTAAAATGTAGAACAGGAAAAGATAAAAAGCTCAGCGTATTTGTAGCTCACACTTTTGTATTCAGTGAAGCACAAATGAAATAAGGAAATAGGAAACACTATATGAGAAAGTGTTGCATTAACGCTCTTCTTTTTAGAACGCTTTATGGAAATAAAGTGACTGAAGACCAACTGTACTTAACACCTACCACATAAAACCGAGGATAAATATAGCCTTTCGGATGTCGTCACGATATTTCAGTCAGACACAAGCTCAACAACATTTGGGAAGTAAACACTAGGAAAAAGCAGTTCGCACTAGTATATCAAGACTTCTAAAAATATTTGAGACGAATCTAGATTACCTTCACTGGCAGTGGAAAATGTAATTAAATAATCGGTGAAATATCCAGAGAAAAAGGGATTTGTGACCAATTATGTGCAGCAAGGAGCAATGACACCATATAACAAATTCACAGGATAACATTCACTGCAGTATGTTTTTACCAAACACATTACTGTCCTGCAAATGGACCTATTTTACGCAGTCCATATGAAACCTAATTGCTAAAGATTTGTAGCTTAGGACGAAGATTGAAATCGGTTGATGTTCTCTGCGCTTTGAGACTTGCTGGATGAGACGTCAGCAAGCTTCTTGATGAAGTTAGTGCTCTATGACTATTTCATAATTAAGTCGTCAAGTATCTCAACAAGTAATCCAAATCAACGAACAAGACCTAAAAATCGCTGTCTTTCATGAAGAAAGAAATGGAAATATTCCCTAATTCGGCAAGAATCTCAGACTTAGCTTTTGTGGTTTCAAATTCTGCACACCTCAACTTCCATACCAACAATGGATGCCGGCGATACACAAAGCCAGAGAATCGAGGACATGTTTTTCTAAGATACAATATATCTGCGAGAGGTGACGTATAAGTGAACTACTCACGAACAATCTAATATGCAGGCTGACAGCGTTTCCTCCAGTGAAAATAATGGGAGGAATTACGACGCCAAATTATCTTATTGAGAAACCAGTACTATACATGGCCATGCACCAGATAACATTCAGATAAAAATAAACAGCTAAACAATCACAAGTCTAAGCCAGAACATCTACCGTATTCTGGAATTTCTGTTATCTATTGAAAAGCTTTACGCAACAGTAGTTTCTCATACTCATTACTTAACTTGAGAGGAGAAAGACTTGCACGGATAGGATTTCGGTGGATTCAAAAGTACCCTAATGCACACCCGAATTGGACAAAAGTGCTTACAAACAGGTGAATAATGCCAAGTAATGAGCATAGCCTACAGTGAGCTGCTTTCGTGAATCATTTATCTCTCTTATCCTTATGTGCAGTCTTCCTGTAAAGCCCCTCGTGCCGTTAGCCAAAGACTAGCATGCCTTCAGGGTCGTCAAGACGTTTGATGCTATGCACACATTTCTTGAGGTAGATGACTACACCACCACTATGTATATATCTATGTATCTCGAAATTTGGCAGGTTAACTTCGTTGTCAGTGACATCGGGTGTGACCCACGTCTCCGTGATGATAATTACATCCGGGTTTCCGGAGTCTATCATGTTACCCAGCTCAGACCGTTTGTTCAACAGGCTGTGGGCGTTTGAGCAGCAAACTGTCAATTCAGTTTGGTGCTTCCCGACCTAACCACAGAGGTTTCGGGATCATTAAACTGCGAACTTATCCACATTTCCATACTTAACAAGGATTTTATTGTATCACCTGAAACTACATATAGTATTCACTCGTGAAATCTATAACCCGGAATCCTCTGATACCCTCTCTAACCACGTGGAACTCAGGATTTTATCCACAGCAAGCACTGTAAAGGAAAGTCTGACTTTTTATTTTGCAATATACATCTGTTTGTCGTAGTTGTTTTGATACTTCGATAAAACAGCTACCTTTTTCATATCCCCAGGACACTTTTTCCGGAAATTGTGAAAATTCTTACTTCTGTTATGGTTAAGTCAATCAAACGTGTAAGTACCGTTAAGAGACTGAGATATAATGCTCGTCAACTATCTGAGGGCCTCAGCTCCGTTGACGATTCTACACTTTTCACACCAGACACACCTAGAGTTATGGTATCTGTTATCATGGGTGAACTGACAGAGAATGCGGCTTGTAGCAAAAATGATTCACTGATACTTCAGAAGTCAATGGAAGACCTACAGAGCAAGTTTGACAGCATTATGCCCCTCACGCAATTGTGTGACCCATCACAAAACATCTGTCTCGAACCACTTATCAAATCCGAGCGCATAATTGACTATTTGGCTGAAGAAGCTGTTAAGAGGATTATGTCTTCACATAACGTCTTGGCCTATAACATTCCAGACAGAGAGCCTATTGCCAAACTTAAAGCTTCGTGTCTGAAGGCATGTAATATGTCGTTGACAGAATGTCGTCAGGTTTTGCGTCTTCGTAAGAAATCTGCAAACCACTCATGTCCGGTGCTTTTCAAGTTCAGGTCTGTCGAAGAATCCAGAAATTTTCTGAAAGCTGGTAAGACAATAGGCTCTTCAACACCCTACACTAACATTGTAACGACAGAAGGCAAGAGTCAGGCAACAGATCATTTATTAAGGAAATCAACGCATATTTATATATGTTTTCATGTACATTACTATGGATATGTAAACAAACAAACACAGTCTTCCGATTGGTTGTTTCTCCCGACAAATCTTGGGAACGTAAATATTGACATAAATTACTGTCTACCAATTTGGCTAGTAGACAGCTCTCACCACAACATTAAGGTTGCACCTGATTTAACACCATGCCAAAGACGATGCCGCTCAGGAACACTGAATACTGATAACTCTAATAGGACAACTGTAGATGATGTTCCATGCGTTATTCCGTCGAATGAAAAACCTGATGACCGCATGCATCAGACATTTTCTCAGGCACAGACTAATATTAGCCAAGTTTTATATAACGACACTGATGCTAACACTGAAATGGTAGACATAGATGAGTCAACGGAACATAATGTTGAAATACATCTTTTGTACACTGACACAAACGTCAAGAGCCCGAAACCATTGAAACCCATCCCACTGGTGTTCCATCCATCCCCTTATAAGTCAGTTACTCCTCAGTCTAACAATCCATCCACTGTGAAGCACCAGTCGAACGTAGCTACCCAAGTTTTCTAGGCGTTATGACAGACGTCCCATTTCCATTAGGAAAACTGAAGTGCATGAGGTGTCCAAGCAACAGAATCGCTACATAGCATGTGCTGGCTGCCCTGTTAGCCATCATCAACCAGTTGATCATAAGAAAAGGGAAAAAGAAGTAAATAAATTAAATACTGAACCCGGAGTAAGAAAGCCCTTTGATGTGATAGAGACGAAAGCACCTCTGAGCCATCATTCTAAGAGAAAGTCAAATGTGGTAAGCGTAGCTCCTAGAGGTAGGCCTAATTGGTGTCAAGTGGAAAGCCAATTATATCCTACCACTAATTCTAGACAAACAGCACAGCGAGGTAGTAGGTATTATTCTGTTCATCCACCACGTAAACACATTGTTAGCCAACCCTCTTCTAATATTCTATCAACTGAAAGTGATAGAAAATCCCCCAAACATCGACCACAGACTACATTTAGCAAGCCAACAGAACCCACTCATACATCCCATGTATCTAGTAGGGAGCATGTGCCAATTTCTGCACAAAACTTGCTATGGTCTGATGACTACCCAGAACAAATACCAACACTTCATTCTTGTACTGGCCAAAAATTACCGAATACTCATATCGGTTATACTTCCGGGCAGGATTTTCACCAGCGCCAGTTAACAGAAACACCTGGCATCATGCATATAGCACGCATGATATCAGATCAATTCCTTGCCGGCATAGCGAATAGTCTACAGCTAGGGCAAGGCATATTTCCCGGGAGATAGCTGACACAGTGTCAACACCAAATGAGTCTAGTAACATGCATATAGAGGATACTCATGGATTGTTTTATCAAGATGTTGTCCACTCACTGAAACCACATAACTAGTGTTTATCTATTATCCTAGTAAATACGAGATCAGTTCTAAGCAAACACTTAACACTAAGTACATTAGCTTCTATATGCAGACCGTCATTGATTATGATCACTGAAGCCCGGTGCACAAGTGATATCTCCAATGATAGCCTAAGGATTGATAAATACAACCTTTCTCGGGGGGACAGACAGAGAGGTCGTGGGGGTGGAACACTAATTTACTGTGAACAATCTTTATCTGCAACCCAGTTCAGTAACCCAATTCTGTCACAACTCAATGACTCGATCTGGGTTGAAATGAAAGTTGTCAGAAGTAAACCTATACTTGTGGGTTGTGTGTACCGACCCCCTTCATCCAACAGGGAATATGATAATATGCTCAGCGATATTTTCAATGTCACAGCCAATCTTCCCTACAGTTATAAAATTATCGGAGGTGATTTCAACATGCCAGAAGTATCATGTTCTTCACTCCGAAGACCCCTAAGGTATGATAATCTCCTGAATTCCATCGTCACAGGAGGGTGAACACAACACATAAATTCACCTACTAGATCCGCAAATATCCTAGACCTTATTTTCACGAACAACATAAAACCATCTACAGTACATGTGGGACATGAATTTCCAGGTAGTGACCATAAAATAGTAGTGTGTTCTTTTGACATCTTTCCTGAAACAAAACGCAGAGATGAAGCTGGCCAGACACCTATGAGATTGTACACACATGCTGACTGGGAATTGTATCATCACCTAATTAGATGTCCTAATTGGGACTCGTACTTTTCGAACGAGTCCTTAGAGGCAATTCTTAACAACTTTTATCAGAATGTTAACTCACTTCATGACGTCATTGCACCTGAGAAGATTCTTAGCTTCAGATTCCCCCAAAGCAATTATATTCCGACATCGTTTAGGAGAAGTCTACGAAAGCACTCAATAAAATACTACAGATATCATGACTTATCATCACTAATTGCTATTACGTCCCTTCTCAATAGAATTGAAGAGTTGAGAAATATAGGCGTCAGAAACAAAGAAATGCGAGCCACTCAGGAACCGCATATTATTATTATTATTGTTCCCTTGGGTTCCTAGTGGAACATAGGGCTTCAACTGCACGCCTCCACTTGCTTCTGTCTTGTGCTGTACTTTTCACTTGCATCCATGTTAATCCATACTGTTTCAGCTCCTCATCACACGATCTCCTCCATGTCACCCTTGGACGTCCCACTCGCCGCTTCCCTTTCGGGTTCCACTCGAGCACTGGCCTGACGCGCGATGTCACCCAACGGCCTCCACAGCGAGTGTCCAATCCATCTCCACTTTCTTCTGCATATTTGTTGGGCGATTGGTTCCTGTTTTGTTTGTTCCCATAATTTCTTGTTTGTGATTCTTTCCGGCCATCTAATCTTCAGTATAGAACGAAGACAGTTGTTGATAAAGGTCTGCAGCCTGTTGAAAATATTCTTGGTGACCCGCCAAGTTTCTGATCCGTACAGCAAAACTGACTTGACGTTTGTATTGAAAATCCGTATTTTGTTGTTGATGCCGAGTGACGAAGATTTCCAGATTGGTTTCAGGTCGATGAATGTGTTTCTCGCCTTCCCGATTCTCGATTTGACATCCTCGTCCGTTCCTCCTGTGGTTGAGACAATGCTCCCTAGATAAGTGAAAGAAGTAACCTCTTTCAAATCCTTCCCTTTGATGGTGATTGGCGCTGGATGTTGCTGTTGTTGGTTGGTTATTTTCATAACCTCCGTCTTTTCTATGTTCACCTGCAGTCCTGTCTTTGCTGCTTCTTCGACGAGTTTGTCGGTTTTCGCTTGTAAGTCTTCGATTTTGTGTGCCATCAAACATAAATCATCGGCGAAATCCAGGTCTTCTAGGCTCTTCACGTCCGTCCAGGATATCCCTGTCTTCTCCTTTCCCACTGTCTGACGCATAATCCAGTCCACCACAATTAGCAATATCATTGGTGATAATAAGCACCCTTGTCTGACTCCTGTGTTTACTTTAAACGCCTCACTGAGTTTTCCGTTGTGGATCACTTGACATGTGCCGTTGTCGTACAGCTGTTGAATAAGGTTGATGAATATTTGGGGTACGCCGTAGTACTTGAGTAGTTTCCAAATTACTTCGCGGTCGACGCTGTCGAAGGCCTTCTCAAAGTCTATAAAGTTGAGGTAGAGATTTGATTGCCATTCCATGCTTTGTTCTATGATGATGATGCGTAGAGTTGCAATTTGCTCAGAACATGATTTGCCTTTCCTGAATCCAGCTTGTTCTGGTCGGAGTTCTGTATTCAGTGCATCCTTTATTCTCTCCAGGATGATGCGACTCAGGATTTTACTTGGCGTCGACAGGAGCATGATTCCTCGCCAGTTCTTGCAGAGTCCTAGGTCGCCCTTCTTTGGTAGTTTCACTAGGTAACCTTTCCTCCAGTCAGTAGGCACCTTTCCCTCTTTCCAGATCTTTTGCAATAATGGAGTCAGCATATCTGCTGTCGTTTCTGGGTCCGCTTTCAGTGCTCCCGGGGGTATTCCATCTGGTCCGGATGCTTTTCCAGCTTTCAGAAGCTTGATTGCATTCATGACTTCAGTTTTCGTTGGAGGATTGGTGTCAACTTGCAGTTGTGTACGTGCTGTTGTGGGTATTTCTGGACGGGTTGCAGGTGGTGGTCTGTTCAAGAGTCCTTTGAAGTGGTCCGCCCATTGTTTAATCTGTCTTTCTTCTTTGGTAATTGGGTTCCCTTGACTGTCTTTTATAGGTTTCACTTGTGTTGATCTCTTCCCGGATAGAGACTTGGTTATCTGATATAGTGTCCTTAGGTCCCTTTTGCCTGCTGCATTCTCAGCTTCAGTAGCCAGGTTGTCGTAGAATTGTCTTTTGTCCTTCCTGGCACTCTTCTTCACTTCTTTGTCCAGTGCTGTGTAAGTTGAGCTCAGCGTCTCTTTCTCTTGTCCATCTTCGCATTGAATCATTTCCTCTTTCAACATTCTCCTCTCCTCTATTAGCTTCCAAGTGTCCGTTGAGAGTCATTCCTTGTCTTGTTTCTTCTTTCTTCCCAAAACCGTTGAACACGTTTCGTTGAAAATTACCTTCAGAGAGTTCCAATGGTCTTCCACGGATGATTCCTCAGTGGTGCCACGTAGTGTTTCCTGCTTTGCTCTGACCGTTGCAGTGATTGTGTCCTTCAGTTTTTGCGTGTTGAACTTGCATTGTGGCCTATCCCCAGGTGTCCTCGAGGCTTTCAGCTTCACCTTGAAAGTTCCTTGTACTAGATAGTGGTCTGAACCCACATGTACTCCTCTCCTCGATCTTGTGTCCAGTAGGCTCCGTCTCCACTTCCTTGAGATTGAAATGAAGTCTATCTGGTTCTTGGTGTGTCCATCTGGTGAAATCCATGTTGCCTTGTGTATATCCCTGTGTTTGAACACACTGCCACCAATCACCAAATCATTGAAGGCGCAGAAGATTCACCATTGTCGTTCATTTCACCGAGGGCCTCGCGACCCATGGTGAGTTCTCTTCCTGTATTGTCTCCTCCCAGTTTCGCATTCATATCACCCATCAGGATTTTGATATCGCTCTTTGGGACGTTGTCCATTACTGTTTGTAGTTGACTGTAGAAATCCTCCTTCTTCTCTTTTTCTGAGACGTTTGTAGGCGCATAGCATTGAATGATTGTAACCTTTTTTCCTTTTGAGTTGAACCTGGCTGTCATTATCCTGGAGGAGATTGGTTCCCACTGCATGAGAGCTTTAGCCGCTGTTGGTGACATCATGATGGCTACTCCCTCCAGGCACCGCATAACTCAGGAGAAATAGCCAAACTTTTCAAAAGTAGGTTGACGAACTCCAAAACAGCTTATCCTAAAATATTATACTTAGACGGGATTACTTACGAAAATACTGAAGTGATATGTGAACTGTTTAGCAAGCACTTCGCCAGATTATACACCTTAGAGAACGATGAGGTCGTGGATTTCCCACGTAAAACAGACGAATGTTTAAGTGACATACTTTTCACCAACCACACACGAGATCGACAAAGCTGTTGCAAATCTTAAGCTTAGTGACACTATTGGTCCAGATGGTTTCTTAAAATTGCGAAGGAATACGATAGTGTATTATTGCAGCAGTCAAAATTCAAAAATCGAATGAGTACAAAAGGTATCAATTGTTAACATGCAAGATTTAGAGTAATAAATAATAATATCTTCCATTCTGCTGAAAAACGGTGGTAGTGACATGAATTTACTCCTACTCAAGTCATACTCAATTTCACTAAGCGATGGGACATACCCTACCTGCTGGAAGAAGTCTTACATTGTACCTATCCATAAATGCGGGCCTATAGCTGATATCAACAACTACCGCCCCATCAACATCACGTCTGCACTTTCACGTGTAATGGAAAAGATAGTAAAGACTCAAATCATTCAGTACTTGCTGTCAAATGACCTACTATCCCCATCCCAATACGGTTTCTTAAGTAGAAGGTCGTGCATTACTTGCCACTTAGATTATTTTGACTACATTACACAATGCATTGATAATGGACATTCGGTAACAACATTATTTCTCGACGTTTGCAAGGCTTTCGATAAAGTCCCATATATCAGACTCATAACAAAACTCCAATCCTACGGAATAACCGGGAAACTTCTCAAATGGATAAATTCTTTTCTCACACAAAGAGAGCAATTAGTCAAAATCAACCACCAGCTGTCTTCATCAAAGCCGATAACTAGTGGTGTAACACAGGGTAGCGTTCTTGGCCCTATTCTATTCCTCTTATTTGTAAATGACATAGTCTCTGTGATCAAGTATGGCAAGCCATATTTCTTTGCAGATGATCTCAAGATAGTATATGATTACGCGTACGATGATATGAGCGTCGAAAGCAAAATGACCAACATGACTTAAACAATCTAATGGATTGGAGCGAAAAGTGGCAACTGATTTTCAACCCAGACAAGTGCGGTATAGCCCACCTTGGACGCTGGAAACCGAGAATGTGCCTACATATGTGCGGTAAGCTCCTCTCGAAACTGAACACAGTCACAGATCTCGGGGTAACATACTCAGATCTAACCTTCTCCGATCATGCAAATAAGGTTGTATCTGACTGTAAACGACTTATTGGCTTTGTACTGCGTAACTTCTACACCCAAGAAGCAAGATTAGCTATATATAGAACATGTATCCGCCCCAAACGTGAATATCGTGCTCTCCTGTATAGTAACCTAAGGTATGCAGACCGAAAAAAATCGAAAGTGTTCAGAGATTCCTAACGAAACGCATAATAGGGTTTGACCAACAAGTGGAATATGTTGACAGGAGTATGCGTCTGAATTTAGAACCTCTGTGGTTAAGGAGAGTGGAGTGCAACTTATTTCTACTATTCAAAGTCATTAGGAAACATTGTTATAGTAACTCATCCATAACGTGGGAAAATATTAAATCATATCAGCTGCGAAACCACGACTACCTTGTCAAGGTGGCTACCCACAGAAAATCCATTAGGGCAAACTTTTTCACCATTAAATATTGCACTCTTTGGAACCAACTACCATCTGAAATTAGATGTTGTGAAAACCCCGATGGGTTCAAACGGAGCCTAGAAAGACACATTAACATGTCCACCCTAGCTTGTCTAAAAGACCACAAATGTTGGTAAAATGGTAAATGAAAGCCGGTCCAGTCTTCAGCTTAGTCAGTTACATATAACTCGACTCTACTACTTACACAGCGAACGTTTAACTAATTTTCCTTTATGTATAGTCTTCAATAAGTTATGTTAATATAAGCATTTCTAGAAACAATTATATTAGCAACCACACCTTTTAATATTTTACATATGTATACACAGTTAATAATACAATACTATTTTAGTGACTGCTGTATCGACGTTCGCGAGTTGTACGGATTATACTAACGCAAGATCTTATACCAACAACCACTATAGTGTTCGTTCTTCGAGTACCAAATGGTAAAGCAAAAGACCAGATTTTGTCGTCCAAATACGATATATATTTTGGGACCAAATCGTGGGTAGGAATGAATGCTTAGCTAGCTAGTAATCGTGCACGCACGCGACACGACGGAGCACCAAATGGCGGGGATGCTTGACCGTAAGCCTTCAGCTAAACAAGTCGACTTAAACAGTGATGGTCAGCATCCAATGTTGAGTGATGATTGCTGTGGTTAATAATTTTGGGGAATTATTTACCGCTACAGCTCACTCCCCCCCTAGTGGGCTTGTGAGGACCCTAAGACATGACCAGCCGGAAGTAAAAAATCTCGATGGTTCCCTGATGGGTGAAAAAAATCTTCCGAGCGGCTTGATGGAGAGCCTGCTGGTCTGTCTGCCTATGCTAAGAGGGTGTCTGTACATAGCTTCCTTGGTGTTGTTCGTTGGATCCCGTGCTTCGTTTGTTTCCTGTCCAGTGCCCGTTGCACCTGGAAAAGAAAACAAGAATGCTGAGAACCTTGTCAAGAAAAATGTACCAAATAAGCGTTTTTTTTAAAAAAAATTGACATGCATCTACTATACAGTAAAATAATGTAAAGTTCAAAATATCGGGAAAAAAATATACATCTTATATAATTTTATGTACGGTTATAGGAAAAATATCATTTACTTGTGTTAAATGACGCAACATAAAAAAAATTGATGTGTCACTCAGTTATGTGAGATAGGTGTGAAGGTATTCTGGGAATCTAACGTGACGTCCAGAACGCGTTTTTTTAGAGTGATCGACCGAAGGTTCAGTGGCTTTCGCCGTGCTAGGGAGTTCTTCGAAGACTGAAGTAGATTCAATTACATGTGAATTATCGGGTACGTTTAGCTCCAGGCTAATGGGATTACCTTCCAAGTAAGCTGGTTTCAGACGGTCGATACTGACGGTGTCTTCGCGGCCTTTTTTGTCTAAAACGAAGAATTTATCAGTACGTTTAGTCACTTTATATGGTCCGTCATATGGGGGTTCTAGTGGACGACGTACCGAGTCGCGACGAACAAATACATGTGAAGAAGTTTTTAAACAAGGGTGAACGAAAACATCAATGGACTGTGGTCGGAGGGGAGCAGGTTTAACTGAACGCATAGCGTTTGTAAGCCTGCTGACGTATGAGGAGTGATCTACCACTGGTGGGAAGCTCGAGGGAGAAACAAACTCACCTGGCAGTCGTAGTGTCGTGCCATATACTAGCTCAGAGGTAGTACAACCAGCATCGGTTTTTAAGGCGTTTCGTATCCCTAGGAGAACTAACGGAAGGGATTCAGTCCAGTGGGTGTTATTTGCAGCTGATAAACCAGCTTTCAACTGTCTGTGTAGACGTTCTACCATACCATTCGCTTGAGGATGGTAGGCTGTTGTTCGAAAACGCATGCAACCAAGGATTTTAGTCAAAGCGAAGAATAAACCGCTTTCGAATTGCCGCCCACGATCAGTTGTTATGGAAGATGGGCATCCGAAGTTTGCGATCCATCTCTCTACAAAGACGCGTGCGACAGTTTCAGCAGATATATCCTTGATGGGTACTGCTTCAGGCCATCGTGTGAAGCGATCGATGCAGGTTAACATATAGGTATATCCATGAGATTCTGGAAGGGGGCCAACTAAGTCTATATGGACGTGTTCGAAACGGGCATCAGGGATAAGAAAAGTGCCAAGGGGGCTTTTAGTGTGTCGTATTACCTTGCACTTTTGGCAAGCTAAACACGTCTGTGCCCATTCCCTTACTTCCTTGTTAATACCAGGCCAACAAAACCGACTAGTTACGAGCTTGACAGTAGTTCGAATACCTGGATGGGATAAGCCATGCAACGTATTGAAGACGTTACGGCGATAACTTTTAGGCACGATGGGGCGAGGAGTACTAGTGGAAATGTCACACAGAATAGTATCCTTTCCTATACCTAAGGGTTTCTTGGCTAGTTGTAGAGTTGTTTTCGACAACTCACGCTGAAGCTCAATATCTTCTTTTTGAAGACGAGCCAGTTTTACAAGGTCTATGCCGTCGATTTCGGTGAAAGAACAAATACGTGACAAGGCATCTGCCACAGTGTTGTTCACTCCGGAAACATGGCGAATATCTGATGTAAACTGTGAAACGTAATCTAGTTGTCGCGATTCCCTGGGTGAATACTTATCTGAAGTTGAGTTCAGAGAGTACGTCAGAGGTTTGTGGTCAGTGAAAATGATGAATTCACGACCCTCAACTGAATGTCGAAAATGACGTAGAGCACAGTACATAGCTAGAAGTTCTCTCCCGAATGTGCTGTACTTCGTTTCAGCTACTTGAAGGCGCCTCGAGAAAAAGGCGAGTGGTTGCCATTCGTTGTTAACTAGTTGTTGCAGAACTGCGCCGATTGCAGTGTCTGATGCATCAACCGAGATACTCAACGGTGCTGTTGGATCCTGATACATTAGGAGGGTGGCATCCGCAATAGCTTTCTTTACCTGAATAAAAGCATGTCGAGCAGACGTGTCGAGTTCGATAGCCTTGTTGTTCCCTCGAAGGAGATCGGTTAATGGCTGAATTAGAGAAGCACAATTAGGAATAAAACGTCGGTAATAACTTACCAAGCCGTTAAAAGTGCGAAGGCATTTTACTGTCTTTGGCTCCGGAAAGTTCAGTATTGCTTCGACTTTAGTAGCCAGTGGGCGTATGCCCTGGCAGTCAATAGTGTGACCCAGAAAATCGAGTGAGTCAACGCCTATTTGACACTTCTGTATATTGATGGTAACACCATGTTGGCGTAATCTTTCAAATGCCAAGTCCAAGTGTCTAAGGTGAGTTTCCTTATCTGGACTGGCAATGAGGCAGTCGTCTAAGTATGCGTATACAAAGTCGAGACCGCGAAATACTTCGTTGATGAAGCGTTGGAATGTTTGGGCCGCATTCCGGAGGCCGAATGGCATACGTAGAAATTCGAAAAGTCCGAAAGGCGTAATGATAGCCGTTTTCGGAATATCTTCCGTTGCCATCGGGATTTGGTTATCTACTTTCACCAAGTCGATTTTGGAGAATATGGATGCTCCAGATAACGTTGCCGTCAAGTCGTGTATGTGAGGCAAAGGGTAGCAATCGGGGGTTGTTTTGGCGTTCACTCGCCGGTAATCACCAGTGGGTCGCCAATCGTTACTATCCTTTTTCGGTACCATATGCAACGGGGATGCCCATGGACTATTCGATGGCCGAATGATGCCAAGGGTGAGCATATGATCGAATTCGTTTCTGGCAATTCTCAGTTTGTCAGGGGCCAGTCGTCGTGCTTTAGATGTCACGGGCTGTCCTGAGGTTATGATGTGGTGCATAACATTGCTGGTTATGCACGGGAGATCGTTAGATGGGCAATTGAGTTCCGGATATTTGTCAACAATCGGTTGAAAAGTTGGATCGAGGATTGCTTTCATCTTAACGATTGACAAGCTGGGGCCACTGTAAGTTATGCCTTTGATAGACAAACTAGTAGTGTTGTCAATTAGTCGTTTACGGCGGACGTCTACGAGCAAATCATGATGATTAAGTAGGTCCGTGCCAATGATGGGCATTGTGACGTCAGCGATTAGGAAAATCCACTGAATAGGTTTGCGTAAACCTACGTTCAGATAGACGTATTTCCAACCATAGGTTGCAATTGGTTTTCCATTTGCAGCCTGTAGGTTGAAGTTAGGATCCTTCTGTCGATCTGCTGCTGTAGCAGGAAGGACGCTGACTTCGGCGCCTGTGTCGACTAGATATCTAGTCTGGCTAATTACATCATGGATGTAAAGTAAGCGGCTAGTGCCACCGGCGACGGTTGCCGCTAACGCGTGCCGGCGGGATAGTTTCCCACAGACTTGGAGGTTTTGCCGAAACCACAAGGTTTTCGACAACATTTCGCTTCCTTGCCATAGGTGTTGTGATACCAACACCAGTCAGGATTTTTCAGAGAACGTGTGTTGGACTTAGATCGTCCACGTGCGCTTTGCCGTTGAGGGGATCTAGAACGACGATAGGAGGAATTGCTAGGCTTGTTTGACCTAAACATCTGCTGGACGGAGTTGATTAACTCTATCATTGCAGAATCCTTCTTCGAAGTCTGTTCGGTAACAGAGTATACTTCGGTAACTGGCCGTTTCGTTATCTCTAGAATTCTATCTGCAGAGACAGCTAAATCATCTATGAGAACACCCTGAAGTGTCACAAGTACAGTCTGAACTGACTGTGGCAGTTTGGATAAAAATAGTTCTCTAAACAGTCCTTCATCGAACTGACTTTGGCCAATGATCTCTTTCATTCTTGCCAGCATGCTCACGGCTGACTGATCTCCTAACTCGATGTTACGAAATAACTCATCCAGACGTTGTCGATCTGTGAGAACGTTTCTCTTGAGGATGGATGCTTTCAACAACTCGTACGAGTTGCTTACCGACATCTGCAGAGTTACGCACCTGCTGAATTCCCGCGGTAGAGCGTGAATAACTGCAAGGAACTGTGAACGTTGATCAGTTATGCCATGTTCACAAAAATCAGACTCAGAAATCTGAAACCACGTTTCAGCATTATCTGGCCAATATGGTACTAGCTGGATTGTTGTGGCGGTTGAGCGAATCCGAATAACTTTGGGGCTAGGATCACTCATGACGAAAAGTATGCCAATAACAATATAGTACAAGAATAAACACAAAAAAGAACGAACTCACCGGGTTTATCTGCGTGTGAATTGAAGATGTAGTTCGTGGTTGGGCTCACCAGTTTAGGGGGCTGTAGGTATCGAACGTTCGCGAGTTGTACGGACTATACTAACGCAAGATCTTATACCAACAACCACTATAGTGTTCGTTCTTCGAGTACCAAATGGTAAAGCAAAAGACCAGATTTTGTCGTCCAAAGTACGTATTATATTTCGGGACAAAATCGCGGGTAGAGGTAAAGGCTTAGCTACCTAGGAATCGTGCACGCACGTGACACGACGGAGCACCAAATGGCGGGGATGCTTGACTGTAAGCCTTCAGCTAAACAAGTCGACTTAAACAGTGATGGTCAGCATCCAATGTTCAGTGATGATTGCTGTGGTTAATAATTTTGGGGAATTATTAACCGCTACACTATCTTTTGTGTCTGAATGACTTTACTCAGCCAATAACCACCTTTTCTCATACACTTTTCTAAAATGTATAATCTTTATAATATTTCGCAGTATTTTTAACATTATATAAGTTGAAGGGTTACTTTGCAATGTCTAATGCCCACCGTATGAAAATCGGCCACGAAAATTTAGCATAACTAGCTCTGTTAACCGGCTGTTTTCTTCAGGATCATTATACATAATTTTATCACTGATTGTTCCACTACACTTTTTACTCTGCTAAGTAGACTACAACTTAGTTGCTGTAATACTAGCTACTTCATTCTTCTTAAACGCAATTTCCTAGGCGTTTGTTACAAATACATTATTAGTACTATTTTTGAGTTGAAATGACTATCTTCAGTCAACAGTAACCCATTTTCATATAATTTTCTAAAAAATTCATAATGTTAAAATTATGTAGTATTTTTTCCATTATATAATTGATGAGTCACTTTGCAATGTGTAACGCACACCATATAAAATCGGTCGTGAAAATTTAGCATAGCAAGTTCTGCCAACCAGTTGCCTTACTCAGGACCACTTTACATAATTTTATCACTAATTCTTCCATTACTCATATCACTCTGATAAAAAGAATATAACCTAGTTGCTCTAATATTAGCTATTTTTATATTTCATAACTCTTAAGCTGAAATCACACACACGCACACCTGTATTCTCCAGCTACAATGCAAGTTAAGCATCAACTAGACCTCGACTATCTGTCACCATCTCGAGAGTCAGCGTAATATAAGCCTGTCGAGCAGAATTACTCCCTACGCCTCCTTATACATTGGGTGTTCGAAGGATTCTGAGACATCATCATACGAAGCTGACATCAGTACGTCATTACAGTAAGCGTGCAAGTCGAATATCAGAAGACGTAGACAGGCTTCGCCATATATATATTATGACAGCCGAAATACACACCCGTCGACCCTTCTTATCTCCATGCTCTTCTCAACTACTCCATAGGCATTTGCATTCTTCTTCCTCACGGCCTAGGAATGCTAGCTGATTTCACACTCGGAGTGTCATTTCGCCAAACGAATCATCACAAACTTGTTAACGGCATTTTTCACTGAAGTCTGTCTTTTTTTATTTTATATTTTATCATTCTATCACTCATTTGTTTTTTATAGAATTTTACATTCTTATTAATCATTGACAAGTACGTTTTTTAGGCAATCTTCACCCATGCGTCTGCTTCTTGTAGCCTGTACCATAATATACTTTCTGATATAATTTTGATCTGATAATGGGAAGATCTATACAAAGAAAGTTCATGTGGGATGGATAAATTACGACCTTCTACGGTTGAACAACCCCCCCACCACCAGACAGATGTGTTTGTTAGTGGCTAACAACAGTGAGATTCAGGTCGGGCATTTGAAGCAATAGATAGTGGTTGAGAGGACCAGTAGGAACTTCGGAACATGTACATCTACCTGACAAGTCCTAAACAGGAAGGAACACGCCGCTTGGATTCAACTGCTAGCCTCCGCCACCACCATCAAAAAGAGCAATGATGAACAAATGAAAACAGCTATCCTGAACGTCTTATTATAAAAGCTACTAAAACAGGACCATATAAATACGGAACACTTCCGTTCCTTAAAAGCCACATTTGTTAAAAGAAGTCTCTTATGCAGCTCAATATAAACTCACTTTCTCCACATAAGTAATGATTTCAACTTCCTTATCACAGATAGGTATCAGTCACAATGACTGTGAGCCGAGAAACGTTAAATATATACCATTCTGATTGTACAAAGGAGAAAGAAGTCTGATTCTGGTCACCAGAAAACGACCCACAAAACTACTTTCAGTGACTATCCCTCCGAAGGCGAACAAGACAGACTTCTTTCTATGGATTGTGGAAAGTATGGTATGACAGCGAGCCAGCTTCCATCGTCCTCTCGCCAGGTCAGAGTCCCGTAGACATTCACTATTAGTCGATCTCTCTGTTTGAGTAGTGTGGTTAGCTCCTCCCTCGCTGTAGCTGGATCCACTTCTGTTCCGTTAGTTATCACCTGTATTCCTGTATTCAGCGTATCGTCCAACCTTTGTCTGCGTGCCAGTCTTAGTGGGTCCTGTTCTACTGCATGCACTCCGTACGCGACCTCGGGCAACTCAGACTCATCTTCTGGTCTCGATAACAAATCTGCCAAGACATTTTCATTTCCAGGAACGTGTGAGATCGTAAAATCGTACTCCTGAAGACGCAACATCCACCGTGACAATTTCCCCCGTGGGTCTCTCGCTGTCTTCAGAAACTGTAGCGGCTTATGATCCGTTTCGATGTGGAACCACCGGCCGAGTAAATAAGGTCTCCATTTGTCGATTGCCCATACCATCGCTAAACATTCTTTCTCTATCGTTGAATACTTTCGCTCTGTGTGTGTCAAAACCCGACTGGCATACTCAATGATTCCCTCACCCTGTCCTAGGACCGCACCTATGGCGTAGTCACTGGCATCTGTGCACACTGTGAACTGTCTTCCAGATACAGGTAGCTTTAGTGTCATTTGTTGGTGGTCGAGCAGCTGTTTAATCTTGTTGAATGTCTTCTGCGATTCCTCCGACCAAACAAACTTCGGTTCACCTAGTAGCCTGTACAGAGGGGCTGCTATCTCATTGAAGTTCTTCACGAAGCGATTATAAAACGCTGCTCTACCTAAGAATTGTCTCAATTTTCTCTTTGAATTCGGGGCCGGGATCGTCTTTATCGTCGAGATTTTCTCCGGTAGTGGTTTAATCTCACCATTTCCCACTTTATGTCCCAAAAGAGTTACATTCTTTTTGGCTATCTGAGACTTGGTTTTGCTGACGCGCAGTCCAAACTCTTCGATGCGTCGCAGTACGGCTTCCACATGGTTCACATAATCTTTTCCGTTTTGACTATATGTGACGAGATCATCACCGTACACCTCAACGTTTTTCAAGTTCTTAAGTAATAGCGTCATCAGTCGACTGAATGTGAACGGTGCACCTGCTAGTCCAAACGGCATGCGTTTAAATCGATATTGTGTCTGACCCACGATGAATGCCGTCTTATCTCTATCACCTGGCTTTATCGGTATCTGCCAGTATCCTGAGCGAAGATCGAGAACTGAAAACAAATTTGTAGGCGATCTAAAGTTTCTACTACTGTTGGCATGGCACACGGTCTTAACTCTGTCATACTGTTTAACTGTCGAAAATCAACGCAGAATCTATACTTCCCATTCGCCTTTTTTACTAACAGCACTGGAGAGTTGTACGGGCTATCAGCTTCTTCAATAATATCATCTTTTAACATCTCTCGCACCTGTCGCTCAACTTCGTCTTCTAAATGACATGGAACTCTTCGCGTGGTAAATGACGTTACTTTCGGGCCACTTAACGGAATTCCATGATTCACCTTATCGCAATAACCGTATGGGTCCCCATCTCCAGTAAACAGATGATCGTATTTGCTGAGTAACTTTGCTATACCTCGGACTTCCGATGCCGCAATCCCTGCTACTTCACTATTCTCTTGCATGCTAAGACACCCGTACTTCGTAACGACAACCCTTTTCTTCATGTTAATCACTGCATCCACTTCTCGCAAAAAGTCGGCCCCAAGGATTGTTCACCGCAATTCAGGTACAACCAGGAATGGGAACGTCACGCAATCCTCTCCAATTCTAACCATGCAGTCTGAAACTCCCGCGATTCTTAACACGTGGCCGCCTACTGTCTGCACTGTCAACGAACACGGTCTTATACTCTCATATAGACTCCTATCTATGAGTGAGACTGCAGCCCCTGTGTCGATTAAACACACCAACTCGCGATCATTTACCCGTAACTTCGAATATATTTCCCCCTTCTCCATCGCCCCTATTACCTCAAGTCTCGGAACACAGGAAGAAGACACAGTATATCTTTTAAAAATCCTTCTTTGTCGTCTTTCCGGGCAGCGGTCTCTCCAGTACCCCAGTTTGCCATATGCGAAACACCGGTCTCTCCACACGCTCAGTCTCAGCGCGGCCACTTCACGTTGCAACTCTTCGATTTGTTTCTCACACTGCTCGGAATTTGGTGGCTCTACCGCTGCAACCGTCTTACTCAACAGTTGTCTGGTCACCTTCGCAAGCTCCCCGATGTCCAGTGGCTGTACGGCGTTAACCAGACATAGCTGTTGGGATATATGTTCTGGGACACTCTCCATAAACTGGGATGCCAAAATTTGTGCCTCAGAATCTTCGTCCAGTGTTGGTAGAGCGCGACGAAGTAGGCTCGTCAAGGTCAGCACCAATATGAGAGGGTCACCGTCAACTCCCAGCTTCGTGGTGCGAAACTGCTGCATTGCCCGCTCTCTGTCCATCGGCCTGTCAAACTCCTGCTTGAAGCGTTCCACCACTGACTTGCAAGTTGGTTGCCCCTCTGTTTGCCTCACACTATCATATGCTGCCTTCGCCCGGCCTCTCAGTAGCGCTCCAAGAACAACCGTCTCCGCTGATGGATCTTGCACGCCATTCAACTCTGCAATAGCTTCGAAGTCCCTTAAGAAGATCCATATGTCTCCTTCTTCAAAAGCTGCATCTATTAGTGACTGTTTCTTGAATGTCAAATCCTCTATATGTTAACTGCATCCGCCTACGCAGAGTCTGCTGTGGTCGCTTTTGAATCAATCTTTGTTCATATTTTCTCACGTCAAATCTTGGGAACGTAAATATTGACATAAATTACAGTCTACCAATTTGGCTAGTAGACAGTTCTCACCACATATATACAGTTAATAATACAATACTATCTTTTGTGTCTGAATGACTTTACTCAGCCAATAACCACCTTTTCTCATACACTTTTCTAAAATGTATAATCTTTATAATATTTCGCAGTATTTTTAACATTATATAAGTTGAAGGGTTACTTTGCAATGTCTAATGCCCACCGTATGAAAATCGGCCACGAAAATTTAGCATAACTAGCTCTGTTAACCGGCTGTTTTCTTCAGGATCATTATACATAATTTTATCACTGATTGTTCCACTACACTTTTTACTCTGCTAAGTAGACTACAACTTAGTTGCTGTAATACTAGCTACTTCATTCTTCTTAAACGCAATTTCCTAGGCGTTTGTTACAAATACATTATTAGTACTATTTTTGAGTTGAAATGACTATCTTCAGTCAACAGTTACTCATTTTCATATAATTTTCTAAAAAATTCATAATGTTAAAATTATGTAGTATTTTTTCCATTATATAATTGATGAGTCACTTTGCAATGTGTAACGCACACCATATAAAATCGGTCGTGAAAATTTAGCATAGCAAGTTCTGCCAACCAGTTGCCTTACTCAGGACCACTTTACATAATTTTATCACTAATTCTTCCATTACTCATATCACTCTGATAAAAAGAATATAACCTAGTTGCTCTAATATTAGCTATTTTTATATTTCATAACTCTTAAGCTGAAATCACACACACGCACACCTGTATTCTCCAGCTACAATGCAAGTTAAGCATCAACTAGACCTCGACTATCTGTCACCATCTCGAGAGTCAGCGTAATATAAGCCTATCGAACAGAATTACTCCCTACGCCTCCTTATACATTGGGTGTTCGAAGGATTCTGAGAAATTATCATACGAAGCTGACATCAGTACGTCATTACAGTAAGCATGCAAGTCGAATATGAAAAGACGTAGACAGGCTTCGCCATATATATATTATGACAGCCGAAATACACACCCGTCGACCCTTCTTATCTCCATGCTCTTCTCAACTACTCCATAGGCATTTGCATTCTTCTTCCTCACGGCCTAGGAATGCTAGCTGATTTCACGCACCTCGGTAATTTCACACTCGGAGTGTCATTTCGCCAAACGAATTATCACAAACTTGTTAACGGCATTTTTCACTGAAGTCCGCCTTTTTTTATTTTATTCTCTATCATTCTATCACTCATTTGTTTTTTATAGAATCTTACATTCTTATTAATCATTGACAAGTACGTTTTTTAGGCAATCTTCACCCATGCGTCTGCTTCTTGTAGCCTGTACCATAATATACTTTCTGATATAATTTTGATCTGATAATGGGAAGACCTATGCAAAGAAAGTTCATGTGGGATGGATAAATTACGAACTTCTACGGTTGAACAACCCCCCACCACCACCACCACCACCAGACAGATGTGTTTGTTAGTGGCTAACAACAGTGAGATTCAGGTTGGGCATTTGAAGCAATAGATAGTGGTTGAGAGGACCAGTAGGAACTTCGGAACATGTACATCTACCTGACAAGTCCTAAACAGGAAGGAACACGCCGCTTGGATTCAACTGCTAGCCTCCGCCACCACCATCAAAAAGAGCAATGATGAACAAATGAAAACAGCTATCCTGAACGTCTTATTATAAAAGCTACTAAAACAGGACCATATAAATACGGAACACTTCCGTTCCTTAAAAGCCACATTTGTTAAAAGAAGTCTCTTATGCAGCTCAATATAAACTCACTCTCTCCGCATAAGTAATGATTTCAACTTCCTTATCACAGATAGGTATCAGTCACAATGACTGTGAGCCGAGAAACGTTAAATATATACCATTCTGATTGTACAAAGGAGAAAGAAGTCTGATTCTGGTCACCAGAAAACGACCCACAAAACTACTTTCAGTGACTATCCCTCCGAAGGCGAACAAGACAGACTTCTTTCTATGGATTGTGGAAAGTATGGTAATCCACATTCAACTACATCAATGCACGTAGCTTAGACGTTGGACTGTCAATAACCTGCCTGAAGAACTACTGAGGTGAACAATTAACGTTCAATTTAGGAAGCACGTGGTATGTAGATAAAAAGATGATACTGCAATGGGATCATCACATGGTCCCACTACTGGCTGACTGCTTCATGTCAAAGCTTGGAAACACTCAGCTTAGTCGAGCTATTGGATGCCTTGATATCTACTGAGGAAGATGTGTAGACAACACGTTTTTCTTGCAGGTATTTCGCTTTCACTCAAACAACTGCCATCCATCTTTAATATTTACTGTGAAAAAGGAATCTGAATCTAGCATTCCTATTCTTCAAGTGTTCATCACAAGAAATATTGACTCAGTGTCTTAAAAAAGTCATTTACTAAAGTGGAATAGCCGGTTAAGCAATCTCTATAGTTAGGTGTCTATCTACAGGATAAGAAATCGTATTCCTTTCCTCTGCCAGAGAATATAAAAGACTTGTATTTCAGACTTTGTACATTCATTCAGAACTTTCTTTTCTAACATCCACACTTTCTGAGAATCATTTTCCTAATCGTCTTAGCAGTAAAAACACGAAAATAAACACTCTAAATTAGTCAATGACTCATTATCAAAGAAAGACGTTTTCATGCATCTCTGACCAGGCTTATGATATGCCCAGCCGGAAACTATTCTCAGTTCGTATAGAAGATAAGCGCTCTCTTTGCCAGCCAAATATGCGTTCATCAGTTCATCTGTTTCTGTGGAGTAAGGCGCAACGACCGTAGCCAGAGAATACTTTCGACAGGATCAAACTCTGCCACTCAACTAACTAACTAACTTTGGTTATGATTTTAAAATCACAGGCAACACGCTTTCTCTTCAGTCTGGGGATTATATTCCAGATAACAAAACATCAACAAATTAAGTGGTGTTCGGTCTCTTGAATCGCCACTTGCAATATGACAGTCTAAACTGATTAAGGAGGGGAAATCAATCGACGAGGCTATGAAATTACATCGACTGAGATGGTTAGCACATGTGTTACCTATGCCCAGTCATCGCCTTCCTCGACAATGGGCAATGTTAGCTGATATAGGGTCAGGCTGGAAAAGAGCTAGCGGCGGTCAAACCAAAACATGGCACCAGTCAATGAAATCTACAACAGTTAGTTCAAGCCAGCCACGTAGGAAGGTGTAGACTTCCTGACTGGTTGGGGTCCTCGGAACGGTAAAAACCAATGCTTGGAAACAATTGATGCAATGGCTCAAAATCGTTCTCAATGGCTGGTGCAGATGCATCCACTCCTTGTGACTTCTATGTCGAAAACAGACAGACTAAAATGATTAAGGACAATAATCGTAAGAGGGTTCCGCTTACAGATGACTTTTCTTCCTTTAATTCGCCTAGGTTTATACTACTACTCATCAAGGAAGCTGAACAACAGTGACAAATTATCATTTAGAGAGAAGAGAACACGAAGTTCAGCAAAGATACCCTTTCGGCGATTTCATTTTCAAAAGCTATACAATCGCATTTAAATACATAAATTTACATACATACAATTTTTATTTGGTTCCACATAATTACGAAGGCGAATATTTTCGACTAGATATGGTTTACAAGAGGCTTGGAAACAAAATTACACAGGATTAGGACGAATTACAGGTGTGTGTGAAAAATGAGCATGGAAACAAATTGAAATAATAATTTTCAACTTGAAATGGAAGTTAGGAGGTGTGAATATAGGTCACAAGAGCCTTAGAAACAAAAATTACGCAGGATTAGGATATAATTGTAAAATAGTTATTTTACCTAGTTTCCGATGGACATTGTGAAAACACCAATTTAACTCAACTTACTAAAAATTTTGCTCAAGTAGCTAACCGAAATTCGCCTGCTCTGGACTGATTCGATTCAGGAAACTCAGTTGAACCAGGTAGATAACTGATGATTTCAACCCTAAACCAGCGAATCGACCCTCCAATGTTCCAAACCCTTAGACCTGGCTGACTGAAATTTCACCCCGAACCATGTACATTGAAAATTCGAGAATTAACTAGCGAAATAGTGAATTTCATTTAATGTATTACCAGTTCGACCAAGTAGCCAGCCAGAATTCGCTTAGTTTCAACGGATTCACATTCGGCTCTCTCTCTCTCTCTCTGAGCTGAGTCGAATCGGGTAACACAGCTGGTGAGATCAACTTCACACGAGCTGACCATTGCAAAATTGATGACAGTGATATAGGAATCAAGTTTGACGTTAAGTGTTTTGGATTAATTCTTTCTTCTCACCTATGTCTTAGCGATTTCTAGAAGAATACTTCGTCTGACTTTTTACATTAAGAAGTTAAGGCACTCAGGCATAACTCAACCACTCCTCTTACAGTCTGTCAACTCGTGCATCGTACCTATTCTTCTTCATTGTTCACCCTTATTCTTTCCTGGATTGATTAAAAAAGACTACATCATACTTTGTAGAACTCTAAAGACTGTCAGTAGGGCAAGTGGTGTCCCATTGGGTCATATCGTTGACATCGTCATTGATAGGCACTTGATTTCATGCAACAAATTTGCTAAAGGAATTTTCTCAGACTGTGAGCATCCACTTTACCCACAGCTCCAATCTTGTGTCTTCTCAGGTAAAACAAGAAGTCATTTCAAAAGATTTCATGCATGTACGTCTAAGTGTAAGAATTCCATCATACCATATTTGGTGCAAATTTTATGTGATGGAAATATTTGTCAGGAACGAACTAACTAACCTTCTTTGCACCAGTAAATAAACCATTTTCTCCATCCTTATTCCACCAAGCTTTATTGTTATTGTTCTTCTTATACTTATAATTCTCTCAATTGTTTTGTTTCTATTTCCTCATAAGTGTAAACATAGCTTAAGCTGTGCAATAGCTGTTAATTTTGTCTTACCCCTCACCATGCTGCTATAATCAACAGAACATTAGATTCAATAATCTGTAAAATACCAAAATTTCCAAACTCTATCGACAATACTGTTTGAAACACACCCACTGTTATTACTATATTCATTATTCTCATTTTGTACCTCGAATATTTCTTGACTTTATGCCGTGTATGTGGACCAATTCCTGTGGTTAATTTTATTCACATTTTGACTTAACTAGATGCAATATTGTGACAAATGCTGACAATTCCATTCTGTATTATAAGTAACCTTTTGAAATAAAGCAGATTAGTATTATCATAATTGTTATTACTATACTCCACCACAGTGCCCAAGTTCTATTCACATAACACTTAGAATGCTATGTGCAATGATTTTAGGAATTCGACCACTAGTTATCACAACAGATCATTCGTCTCTTGATACTGTATAGGATTCTAGTGCTGTCGAGCTTCACTGCAAAACGTTTACCAGAATCGACATGCCTAATCAGGAAATCATTGTAACTGTTGTTAGTCAAGTACAACATGATTCACCGAGTTCTCTTAGTTATTCGAAAATTAACGCCTTACATCCCTGTTTCGAGAATTGATCTGTCCGAACCATATTAAATCTCGAAGACTCGCGCATAATCGGAAATCAAACAAACTTGATCCGCTAATATGTGTTATTAGGCTGTCTTTTGACAAGTGTTACAGTCGAACAAATCCAGTTAACGGTATATTATTGTATTGTATTCGAATGCGATATTGTGACAAATGCCGAGAATTCCATTCTGTACTATAAGTACTGTTTTTGGAATAAAGCAGATTATCATTATTATCATTAACTCTACTGTTCAGATCACTTCCATCTGACTAGGAAGCACCACCAACACCATTACGACCACCGGTTGATATGAGTGGTAGTCAATTACTCATTTCAATCAACCAATAGTGTAAAGAGTTGTGCATATTTATGCTCAATTTATTTTGCTTAACACCTGGTGTACATCACTGTTCAATGCATCAATAGCAAAAAATACTTACATAATTCAACCTTATATAAAGTTGTTACAATTGAAATATTTAATAAAAGTATAAATATTTTCTCACCGACACAACTGTCAAGTAAATGCATCAACATATATAAATGTATATATAATCATGATTTGGTTGGGTCGGAAGAATTATTGTCATTATTTCGTTCAGCCTTATGAGTGTTTTGTTCTAATTGATTGAAGGCAGCATCCAGTTTCTTGAATTCCCTTTGTAGCATAATAATTTGTTTTCGTATATCCTTTTTAACATATTCAAGCATTTCAGTGGCTTCCTCATTCTTTTGCATAAGCTTCAAAATAGTAAACAAAAATATAAAAGTGAATGAGGTTAAGTGACAACCATGAAGATGCATTTCACACTGAATATATATGTTTCTTCCGTTGGCACACAAAAACTCATTGAAAAGAAGAAAAATAATCTGTGGCTCATTGGTCCCCATCTAGGTGTTTCACTTCTATCCAACCAGTGGGTCGGTCACGAGTTCGATTCCCGCTGTACGTAGCGATGTCTGGACAGATCCGGGTAGTATAACCAGTCCTCAGGCAATAAGCTGTGGCTCATTGTCAACTGTATTGTTCAGTAACACTGATGATGACTATTGACCAAAACTAATTTAATACTTCATCACTGTACAAATAATAGGCAGTTAGCATTACACCTGGTATCAGCATTCACATGTTACACTCAGTTTGTTTATTTGAAATCAGTTAACCAGAACAAATTTCCCATGTATAGTAGGCCATGAGCAACACTAATTGTCTAAAGGCTGATGATACTACCCAGTTGTCCAAAGTAAAGCAGGTCGAGTGGGATTCGAAACTAGGACAAGCTGACTGAAGGCCAATTGTTCAAGCCAATGAGCGACACCTTCACTTTCACATGTTACATACTACCTACGCTACTCTTCACACGCTTCAACAAATCAGACAGATTAGCAAACAACGGAAAGTTGAATATATCATCACTGAGAAAACACAACCTTGTTCTGTACACAGAAAAAAGCAATCCAAAGAACCATTTTAAAAAATATGCACAATATTTGTGCTATGTAGCATAACTCCTACACCAAGTGATAAGGATGATATGACGAAGAAGAGAAAGGGAAGAGAAAAAAATGACTGACTAAGTTTTCAAAGCAGAACCTAGCACAGAAGTACAGCAGTTCAAGTTGTCACATCCCGTATAGCACCCAAAATGGCGAAAAATTCAAAAAATTATCATGAGCAGAATAATCTAGGAGATTATAAACACTGAATACATCTGAAGTCACTGAGGACGATTTTTGGCTACAGCATTAACAGTCTCAAGGACCCCACCCCACCCCACCCCAGCCAGGCAGCCTACACCTAAACACGTAGCTAAAACTAAAAGCCAGGCTTTATAGATTGATGCTAGGTTTCGATTTCACCCCACCCCTAGTTCTTTTTCCAATCTAATTCTGTTTTGGCTAAGGTTTCTTGACGAGAAAGGCAGCGGCTTGGCACTCCATCTCAATCAATATAGCTTCACTACCTCATCGATTGACCGACCCTCCTTATCTAGCACACTATACTATACGCCTGACCTTAGTGCTACTCACTGTAGTATACTACTTAACACGGGATACAGAATGCAAACAACTACAGCCAAAGGTAGTTAACCTCTTCATGTACTCCACTTTCAACAGCCTTACCTTATTGTCAAGAAGAGATGTGCACATATCATCAATAGCAGCAGTAAGACAAAGGAGAAGAGATAAAGAAATGCCTTTAATGATAGAATTAAACTAACCAACCAAGATAAACCAATATTACTGTACTTCAAGATTTACACTCAATGTCAAATATTAAGAGATACCTATAACAAACATACTTGTTATTTTTTATTGTAATCCATTTATAAACACTACTGTACAGCTACGAAGACAAAATTATGGCAAAGAGAATTTCCTTTGCTTAAACCTTTGTTTTATGTTCCTATGGTGATTATGAATTTAATCAAGATAAGCTATCACTGATTTTGTCATATCACTCAGTAACTCTGACCACAGATATCTGCTGTCTCAACTTTCTCCTTAGTACTTCGCCTTAGTCTGACCAATATTTGACATAGGTGATGATGAGAAGACGAGTGTGGTACAAACACGACCTCAGAAGACTGACTTATTAACGTAAAACTTCGGACAAAATGCATCAGTCAAAGTCCCTCACTTCAGAAGAGTACATTCAGAAGTAAGACAATGTCATGAAACTCCAATGAGCGGTGTTTTACAGAAGAAAATATAATTACATGTAAATTAGTGAGGATTTTCAAAATCTGAATGATAACGATAAGTGACCATGAGTAGAGTCATTGCAAACGACTTTTATCCATGTTATCAACAGTCTCGAACCATTAGTTGTCAGCATATCCAGGACCACAGTGTGGCAGTCTGCATATCTCCACAGACCTCAAAACAGTAAGTCAGAGACTTTCTCATTATGCGTCATGTTTTGTCCTGATTATTCTTAACTCATTTCCCAATCTAGTCCTATATCAGCTAATACTGCTTATTGAAGAAGGTTGTGGCTCAAAATGCATAACACATGTTCTAATCGTCTAAGTATATGAAGTTTCAAAACCCCACCGACTGATTCCTCTTATTATTTATTACTGACCGCATAACTCCAATTGACACGACTGACTGACTCGTGGTTAGAAACTGCTAACCATTTCCCTTGCGTCTTGAGTGAAACATAAGGGCTTACAGCTTTAAAAGTCTCAGTAGCAATGCTGCTGCTTTCACGGGTCTATGTTTCTAGACTCAGGCCAAATCTTCCCACTTTCCCAAAATTGCTACCGACTGATAAACTGGACAAGGTTCAAGAGTTCATCGGTCGGGGATCGAACCCGAACTACATACGTGCTTGATAAGAATTCTACCTTTGAACCATCAACGCATCGCTGATAGCTACTCGGACAAATATACTTCCCCATATCCATAATTGGTACAAAACAAGTGTCATTTTTGTACCCCTTCATAGACACCTTGTTGACTTACAGATCAATAAGACAAATAATTAACAGCAATCGAAAGAAACCTGCGGGAAAGCGGTTGGTCTTACTCCGTAACACAAAATGAAGAATCTGTCTATCTAAAGCACCTGAACGTACATAGTATTATTTTCACGTGACTGTTAAGTACATAGAAAGTCTGTTTGAAAATGGTTGCATACGGCCAATCTTAAGACTCGGCGATATATCCAACCATTCTGGAATGAGAAGTAACTCTAAATGTATGCGGTCAAAAATAAGTGTTCATGCAATGTTTCAGTTAGTATCACTTCGAAACCAAGTGGAACTCATAATCAACAAACCTGAAAGAGACAAAAAGTTCCTGTTCCCGATAAACGCACACTAATTAAATCTCTACTCTTTTACATGCCGTGAAAAACAAACACATCTAGCAGAGTTTAACATTTGCCACACACTCTTTACAAGGAACAGGCACTCGACACAATCGATCGCTAGAAGTCATCGCCAGGCTGTGAAGTAAGTGTTGAGACTATATGCTATGTTATACTAATCACAAAGATGTGTATCTTCAGCCTGAGTATTATCATCAAGCCTTAATAACTAGTGCCTCAAAGCCTGGTACATGAAAAATCTATTTTGGGTAACTGAGTTTCAACATCCAAGAGTTTACGAACAACTGCCAACTAAAGTGAAAACGATTAGTGTCTGTCAGAAATATTGTTAACTGCCATGGATATACTGATAGAAGTGATCCTGACAACTTCCAATGCCTCTGTAATTCACTTCTCCCTGAATAAAGGCTGGTTAACTTAGAGTGCACAAGTCGCCCTGTTAGACAAAGACACAACATAATGCAGAATATTTTGAATATCATAAGGGAGAACTTCAATCCTTTCGGGTTTTTGAGCTTTTCAGCATCCATGACCAAACTATTTCTCTAACCTTGAATGAAGGAGGTAGTGCCTCCAAGCCAACTCAAACCTGCACAGAGTTAAATGAACTATGGTAAATTAGTAATCATATTAATAGTGCAATCACTAGTAAGGGTCGTAAACTATAAATCTCAGAACAATATTTTGGGATCAATATGTATTCATCGTTTGATGTGAAAGTTATATGTAGTATGCTGATTCGCGTTATGACACTACCAAGGGTGTTTCGGTCAGAGTGAACAAGAATTCTTTTTGATTTTTTATTACAGTTTGATTCCGCACCGTATTTTTTGGTACAGGTATGGAATTTTCAGCATGTGATATCGGTAGCCTAAATTTTGCAGGCCGACCATAGATATCAGGTGTGCGTCGCAGGGGATCGAACCCCGAACCATGTGCATGATCGGCGAGAGTCATAACCGCTGTGCCACCGACGCACAAATGCATTATCCAGTAAACCACACCTCCAAATTCGAAAGCACTAAATAAATACGCAACTTACATACAAATTTGAAAAGTATTACTGTGAAAGCATAATTTTTACAGAAAAAACAAACTCACTTGAACTCTTATGATGAATCTGCAGGTCAACATCAAGCATAATACAATAGCATTGGATGCTTCTCTTAACCCATCTCCTGCACGCCAAATGCCAAACAAGTGGAGTAACATCAAGACAAGCAGTACAACATTGCTGACATCTTGTGCGATACCTGGACAAGATGCAAGCACAACACCACCCACAACTTCCATTGCTCCATAAACTCGCCTGATTACATCAGGACTAACATTCCATCCAGTCAATGAACTAAGTGGAAATGTTTCAAGCATTCTAATGGAACTCTCTCTCTGTAAAACAAAACACTAGGTGTAATTTCTATTAATACAACTTACCACACTACGATATAACTCATCAATAAATAATGGGCCTAGTTTCAATGTCCCAAAGGATATCAAGAATACACCTATAACTATAGAAATAACTCTCACAGCGACGTTAGACATTCGGGAAGAAATGCTAGATTGTAAATGAAAGTAGTAGACCTAAAATGTAGAACAGGAAAAGATAAAAAGCTCAGCGTATTTGTAGCTCACACTTTTGTATTCAGTGAAACACAAATGGAATAAGGAAATAGGAAACACTATATGAGAAAGTGTTGCATTAACGCTCTTCTTTTTAGAACGCTTTATGGAAATAAAGTGACTGAAGACCAACTGTACTTTACACCTACCACATTAAACCGAGGATACATATAGCCTTTCGGATGTCGTCACGATATTTCAGTCAGATACAAGCTCAACAACATTTGGGAAGTAAACACTAGGAAAAAGCAGTTCGCACTAGTATATCAAGACTTCTAAAAATATTTGAGACGAATCTAGATTACCTTCACTGGCAGTGGAAAATGTAATGAAATAATCGGTGAAATATCCAGAGAAAAAGGGATTTGTGACCAATTATGTGCAGCAAGGAGCAATGACACCATATAACAAATTCACAGGATAACATTCACCGCAGTATGTTTTTACCAAACACATTACTGTCCTGCAAATGGACCTATTTTACGCAGTCCATATGACACCTAATTGCTAAAGATTTGTAGCTTAGGACGAAGATTGAAATCGGTTGATGTTCTCTGCGCTTTGAGACTTGCTGGATGAGACGTCAGCAAGCTTCTTAATGAAGTTAGTGCTCTATGACTATTTCATAATTAAGTCGTCAAGTATCTCAACAAGTAATCCAAATCAACGAACAAGACCTAAAAATCGCTGTCTTTCATGAAGAAAGAAGTGGAAATATTCCCTAATTCGGCAAGAATCTCAGACTTAGCTTTTGTGGTTTCAAATTCTGCACACCTCAACTTCCATACCAACAATGGATGCAGGCGATACACAAAGCCAGAGAATCGAGGACATGTTTTTCTAAGATACAATATATCTGCGAGAGGTGACGTATAAGTGAACTACTCACGAACAATCTAATATGCAGGCTGACAGCGTTTCCTCCAGTGAAAATAATGGGAGGAATTACGACGCCAAATTATCTTATTGAGAAACCAGTACTATACATGGCCATGCACCAGATAACATTCAGATAAAAATAAACAGCTAAACAATCACAAGTCTAAGCCAGAACATCTACCGTATTCTGGAATTTCTGTTATCTATTGAAAAGCTTTACGCAACAGTAGTTTCTCATACTCATTACTTAACTTGAGAGGAGAAAGACTTGCACGGATAGGATTTCGGTGGATTCAAAAGTACCCTAATGCACACCCGAATTGGACAAAAGTGCTTACAAACAGGTGAATAATGCCAAGTAATGAGCATAGCCTACAGTGAGCTGCTTTCGTGAATCATTTATTTTTATCCTATGTGCATTTCCTGAAACCTCGTTGAAACTATGGTCTCAGTAAGAAGATCACAGCCACTTTCAAAAATGTGATAAAAAAAAAGAAATAAATGACATTAACTTTAAAACTATCCCTAATCGTAACTCTAACCTTGATTCTGACCCTAAACCTAAACTTAACACTAACCCTAATTACAACCGTAAACGTAACCCTAATTATGACCCTGTTCCTCACCCTAACCCCAATACTTACCTTAACCCTAACGAGCTAATAACGCATTGTCCAAACAGTACTTTAAAACGTGATCTGGATGAAATTAGCTTCTTAGTTGGTGAACAGAGTTGATATTTCAGTTATGATAATGACAGGTGCCGTTAGCCAACGACTAGCATGCCTTCAGGGTCGTCAAGACGTTTGATGCTATGCACACATTTCTTGAGGTAGATGACTACACCACCACTATGTATATATCTATGTATTTCGAAATTTGGCAGGTTAACTTCGTTGTCAGTGACATCGGGTGTGACCCACGTCTCCGTGATGATAATTACATCCGGATTTTCGGAGTCTATCATATTACCCAGCTCAGACCGTTTGTTCAACAGGCTGTGGGCGTTTGCGCAGCAAATTGTCAATTCAGTTTGGTGCTTCCGCTAGTCACGTATTCGGTGGCTGAGCATTCCTCGCTCTCCTCCTGTGGTGGAAGACCCTAGCAGTCAATGGACTTAAGAGCCCTAGTGAGTCGCAATGGATTCCGTTATAAGAAACTTAGTCGCACTACAGCAGTCACTGCACAGCCAGTTCTCCAGAGGTTTGCAGCAGCGCTTGTATGCTCCAGGAGTTAAGTTTGTGCACACGCTATGAAACCTTCTCTTGCAGTTATCACACTGCATTCCCTCTACAACTGGATATTGACACAACCCTTCCAAATCGGTTCCTTTTGATCGACATGCTTCGTACAGCGAATTGGGGCATAAGGTTTAAGTGTGACTTTATACATATGCAATCAATGAGTGCACAAAAATGGATCTATATAACTACTAAGTTAAATAAACTCACACCTGCTGAAACGTACACTAACTTCGATCAGAAAAAACTGATTCAAAGTTAATCTTTCGACTTTACCAGAGTATAACACAACGAAGGCCAAAACCAAACGAGAGCGTGTGGATTTCAGTCCTTTTCAAAGCACGCGCGTGTGTTTGGAGTACGTAATTACGTATATGTGACTTCTGTTCCGAAGACAAAATTGTTTACTCTTGCCTAGGGAAATATCGATAGCAAAACGTTTTTACACTTGACACCTTGACAGCAATAAAGTCAATTGCATTTATCTAAAGACTACTTTAGCTGAATATACATACATAACACGACGTTGAGGTAACGTACAGTACTGAGAATGAGCAAAAGGACGAGGTCCAATTCAGATTCATTGATTGAGGATAGGAGGCTTGGAGCCTATGTTAATCCTTTTCTAGGAAACTTCTATGGTTTTCCAAACCCTTCTTGAACGATTGAGTTGAGGTTGCAGACACCGCTTCTTCTGGGAGTCGGTTCCAAGAGTTTATGACTCGATGCGAGAACCAGTACTCAACAGCAATATGATTTCTTCTTGGCTTTTGAACTCTCCTGCTATGTCCTCTAAGGTGTTCCGACCTGGTGGGAAGGAAAAGAGAGAATAGGTCAGGTCCGTAGTCATTATTTAAAATTTTAAACATTGTGATTAAATCTCCTCTCTGCCTACGGTATGACAAGGAGAAGAGATTTAAACTGTCTAGTCTTTCTTCGAATGATAAATTAGTCATTCCGAGAACCATACGTGTTGCCTTCCTTTGAGCCCTTTCTAGAATGTGTGAGTCCCCTTTTAGACAAGGGCTGGCGACCTGGATGCAGTTTTCCAGACTTGACCTCACCAAAGATGTAAATAGGGAGGTGAACATATCTCTGGTGATTCTAGTGAAGGCTCTGCGAATGACCCATAATGACCTGAAACTACGTGCAGCCACTGCGCGGCAGTGTGCTGTAGTTTTTAAGTCGTGGCTTGCTATGACACCTAAGTCCAAGTGAGTCTGAACTGATGGAAGTGTTATTCCCTCTAGTTCGTAGGAGCTCGTGCTTGCTTGTCCAATGCGCATGGTTGCACATTTTGCCACATTTATCAGGAGCATCCATTCTATGGACCACCCTGACAATTTGTTGAGGTCCTCTTGCAACGTGGATGTGCCACTGTTGCCCTTCAGCTCTCTCCAAAGTTTTAAGTCATCTGAATATAGGACCATAGGGGAGTCGGTGAGCAGAGATAACTCATTGATATACAAAATAAATAGGAGAGGTCCGAGTACCGTGCCTTGTGCCACTCCGCTACGTACTGCTGTTCAAGAGGAGAGTTTCGAGTTGATCCTAACCCTCTGCCTCCTATCTATGAGGAATTCGCTGAAACAGTTTAGTAAGCTGCCTTTGATACTTTAGAGGCTGCGGGTATCGACGTTCGCGAGTTGTACGGATTATACTAACGCAAGATCTTATACCAACAACCACTATAGTGTTCGTTCTTCGAGTACCAAATGGCAAAGCAAAAGTCCAGATTTTATCGTCCAAAGTACGTATTATATTTCGGGACAAAATCGCGGGTAGAGGTGAATGCTTAGCTAGCTAGTAATCGTGCACGCACGTGACACGACGGAGCACCAAATGGCGGGGATGCTTGACCGTAAGCCTTCAGCTAAACAAGTCGACTTAAACAGCGATGGTCAGCATCCAATGTTGAGTGATGATTGCTGTGGTTAATAATTTTGGGGAATTATTTACCGCTACAATACCAAGACTTTCCAGCTTCATGAGTAGTCTTTTGTGAGATACTTTATCAAAGGCTTTGCTGAAGTCTATGAAGACGACGTCAAGGGGTCTTCTGTTGTCCCTGGATTTCACCCAGCTTTCTCTTGCAGTGAGAAGATTTGACAGGCATGAGAGGTTCCTTCGGAAGCCATGCTGCGCTCTAGATAATAAGCTTCTATTTCCTAGATATGCCATGATGCTTTTCTTGATGATTCTTTCCAGTGTCTTGATCAAAGTGCTGGTGAGACTGATTGGCCTGTAATTTGAAGGACTTTGTCTTGATCCCCCTTTGTGGATGGGGGTTACTATGGCGTCTTTACAGTCAAGTGGTAACACTCCATTTGGGAGAGAAAGCTTGAAGATCGTAGTCAAAGGGCCGGCTGTGTGGGCTGACAGCTCCTTGAGAAGCCTCGGATGTAGATTATCAGGACCCATTGATTTCCCTGCATCTAGTTTCATCAGGCGGTTGAGCACGATGCCTTGGTCGATGTCAACGGAATCCATCCCATGTTCTTCTGATGCAACCAGAACTGATCCTTTAGGCAGTGATGACTCCTGAGTGAAGACTCGGGAGAAGTAGTTTACCATTGCTTCTGCTTTTTCTTGATCTTCTTCAATTGTATCATTGTCAATAGTCGGGTTTATGACACCATTGGATGTTTTATTCCTGAAGTTCATGTACGGGAAAATTTTCTTAGGTTGTGCCTCTGCATTTTGAGCCAGGTATGCTTCGAACTTCATCCGTGATTGGCGGATTTCTGCAATAGCTTTATTTCTAGCAGTGTTATATAATTGCCTGGTCTCAGAAGTCTCAAGTGTGGCAAACAAGTTCCAACATTTGTGTTTTCGTCTGAGTAACTTACGAGTCCCTCGGTTTATCCAAGAGGGACAATGTTTCCGACCAAGGGAGCGAACCAACCAGGAACCGATTGTGAAACAAATATGCAGAAGGAAATGGAGATGGATTGGCCATACTCTGAGGAAACCATCAAGTGACATCAATAGACAAGCCATTGCTCGAGTGGAACTCGAAAGGGAAGCGGCGAGTTTGTCGTCAGTGCAAGGGTGACTTGGAGGCGGTCATTTGAAGAGGAGATGAAAACGTGTGGGCAGGCATGGAGCCAGGTGAAGACTCTAGCAGCGAACCGAACTCAATGGAGACGCACGGCTGTTCCTCTAGGAATTAAAGGATACTATAATAATAACAATAATAATAAAGGATGAAAGGTTCAGTTACTTGGGCGTAAAGTTGTTTAAATTGGTTCCATGCGGCTTCTACTTGAGACTCAGGGTTAATGTACCAGTTTAATGAGTTGGCTGCTGAGACGATTGCATTTATATCAGCTTTCCAAACGTTTGGTCGAGCTGGGGTTTTGGCCCTTGCTGCCGTCGCTGTGAACTTGAAAGTGAGCACAGCATGGTCACTTCTTCCTAAAGGAGGAAGGTGTTGTATGAGATCCACATCATCCCCGTGGGAGAACACTAGGTCCAGAGTTGAGGAGGAGTGCTGTGAGTCATAGCGCGTGGGCTTAATGATATGTTGGACTAGACCTAACGATATACTAGATTCCAGCAGTTTATGATCAGAGGAGTTGACTGAAGATGGAGCTGTTAGGCTCGTCCAGTCAACTTTTGGGGCGTTGAAGTCGCCAACTACGAGACTTCGACATTTCGAGGTCCAGGAGCCTAGCTTCTGTAGCAGGAAGTCATCTGCACTGCAGTCAGGACTGCGGTATGTAGCAATGAGGTCAATGTCTTGGCCTATGCATTTAAGTCTGCAGCGTAGAAGTTCGCACGACTCACTTTCGTGAGCGAGTGCTTCGATACTACGCACGGTTAAGCATTTCTTGAGATAGATGACTACGCCACCTCCTTTGCCAAACCCTTCTAATGTTCAATCAACTGAAAGTGATAGAAAATCCCCCAAACATCGGCCACGGACTACATTTAGCAAGCCAACAGAACCCACTCATACATCCCATGTATCTAGTAGGGAGCATGTGCCAATTTCTGCACAAAACTTGCTATGGTCTGATGACTACCCAGAACAAATACCAACACTTCATTCTTGTACTGGCCAAAATTTACCGAATACTCATATCGGTTATACTTTCGGGCAGGATTTTCACCAGCGCCAGTTAACAGAAACACCTGGCATCATGCATATAGCACGCATGATATCAGATCGATTCCTTGCAGGCATAGCGAATAGTCTACAGCTGGGGCAAGGCATATTTCTCGGGAGATAGCTGACACAGTGTCAACACCAAATGAGTCTAGTAACATGCATATAGAGGATACTCATGGATTGTTTTATCAAGATGTTGTCCACTCACTGAAACCACATAACCAGTGTTTATCTATTATCCTAGTAAATACGAGATCAGTTCTAAGCAAACACTTAACACTAAGTACATTAGCTTCTATATGCAGACCGTCATTGATTATGATCACTGAAGCCCGGTGCACAAGTGATATCTCCAATGATAGCCTAAGGATTGATAAATACAACCTTTCTCGGGGGGACAGACAGAGAGGTCGTGGGGGTGGAACACTAATTTACTGTGAACAATCCTTATCTGCAACCCAGTTCAGTAACCCAATTCTGTCACAACTCAATGACTCGATCTGGGTTGAAATAAAAGTTGTCAGAAGTAAACCTATACTTGTGGGTTGTGTGTACCGACCCCCTTCATCCAACAGGGAATATGATAATATGCTCAGCGATATTTTTAATGTCACAGCCAATCTTCCCTACAGTTATAAAATTATCGGAGGTGATTTCAACATGCCAGAAGTATCATGGTCTTCACTCCGAAGGTATGATAATCTCCTGAATTCCATCGTCACAGGAGGGTGGACACAACACATAAATTCACCCACCATATCCGCAAATATCCTAGACCTTATTTCCACGAACAACATAAAACCATCTACAGTACATGTAGGACATGAATTTCCAGGTAGTGACCATAAAATAGTGGTGTGTTCTTTTGACATCTTTCCTGAAACAAAACGCAGAGATGAAGCTGGCCAGACACCTATGAGATTGTACACACATGCTGACTGGGAATTGTATCATCACCTAATTAGATGTCCTAATTGGGACTCGTACTTTTCGAACGAGTCCTTAGAGGCAATTCTTAACAACTTTTATCAGAATGTTAACTCAATTCATGACGTCATTGCACCTGAGAAGATTCTTAGCTTCAGATTCCCCCAAAGCGATTATATTCCGACATCGTTTAGGAGAAGTCTACGAAAGCACTCAATAAAATACTACAGATATCATGACTTATCATCACTAATTGCTATTACGTCCCTTCTCAATAGAATTGAAGAGTTGAGAAATATAGGCCTCAGAAACAAAGAAATGCGAGCCACTCAGGCACCGCATAACTCAGGAGAAATAGCCAAACTTTTCAAAAGTAGGTTGACGAACTCCAAAACAGCTTATCCTAAAATATTATACTTAGACGGGATTACTTACGAAAATACTGAAGTGATATGTGAACTGTTTAGCAAGCACTTCGCCAGATTATACACCTTAGAGAACGATGAGGTCGTGGATTTCCCACGTAAAACAGACGAATGTTTAAGTGACATACTTTTCACCAACCACACACGAGATCGATAAAGCTGTTGCAAATCTTAAGCTTAGTGACACTATTGGTCCAGATGGTATATCTTCCATTCTGCTGAAAAACGGTGGTAGTGACATGAATTTACTCCTACTCAAGTCATACTCAATTTCACTAAGCGATGGGACATACCCTACCTGCTGGAAGAAGTCTTACATTGTACCTATCCATAAATGCGGGCCTATAGCTGATATCAACAACTACCGCCCCATCAACATCACGTCTGCACTTTCACGTGTAATGGAAAAGATAGTAAAGACTCAAATCATTCAGTACTTGCTGTCAAATGACCTACTATCCCCATCCCAATACGGTTTCTTAAGTAGAAGGTCGTGCATTACTCGCCACTTAGATTATTTTGACTACATTACACAATGCATTGATAATGGACATTCGGTAACAACATTATTTCTCGACGTTTGCAAGGCTTTCGATAAAGTCCCATATATCAGACTCATAACAAAACTCCAATCCTACGGAATAACCGGGAAACTTCTCAAATGGATAAATTCTTTTCTCACACAAAGAGAGCAATTAGTCAAAATCAACCACCAGCTGTCTTCATCAAAGCCGATAACTAGTGGTGTAACACAGGGTAGCGTTCTTGGCCCTATTCTATTCCTCTTATTTGTAAATGACATAGTCTCTGTGATCAAGTATGGCAAGCCATATTTCTTTGCAGATGATCTCAAGATAGTATATGATTACGCGTACGATGATATGAGCGTCGAAAGCAAAATGACCAACATGACTTAAACAATCTAATGGATTGGAGCGAAAAGTGGCAACTGATTTTCAACCCAGACAAGTGCGGTATAGCCCACCTTGGACGCTGGAAACCGAGAATGTGCCTACATATGTGCGGTAAGCTCCTCTCGAAACTGAACACAGTCACAGATCTCGGGGTAACATACTCAGATCTAACCTTCTCCGATCATGCAAATAAGGTTGTATCTGACTGTAAACGACTTATTGGCTTTGTACTGCGTAACTTCTACACCCAAGAAGCAAGATTAGCTATATATAGAACATGTATCCGCCCCAAACGTGAATATCGTGCTCTCCTGTATAGTAACCTAAGGTATGCAGACCGAAAAAAATCGAAAGTGTTCAGAGATTCCTAACGAAACGCATAATAGGGTTTGACCAACAAGTGGAATATGTTGACAGGAGTATGCGTCTGAATTTAGAACCTCTGTGGTTAAGGAGAGTGGAGTGCAACTTATTTCTACTATTCAAAGTCATTAGGAAACATTGTTATAGTAACTCATCCATAACGTGGGAAAATATTAAATCATATCAGCTGCGAAACCACAACTACCTTGTCAAGGTGGCTACCCACAGAAAATCCATTAGGGCAAACTTTTTCACCATTAAATATTGCACTCTTTGGAACCAACTACCATCTGAAATTAGATGTTGTGAAAACCCCGATGGGTTCAAACGGAGCCTAGAAAGACACATTAACATGTCCACCCTAGCTTGTCTAAAAGACCACAAATGTTGGTAAAATGGTAAATGAAAGCCGGTCCAGTCTTCAGCTTAGTCAGTTACATATAACTCGACTCTACTACTTACACAGCAAACGTTTAACTAATTTACTGATTTTCCTTTCTGTATAGTCCTCAATAAGTTATGTTAATATAAGCATTTCTAGAAACAATTATATTAGCAACCACACCTTTTAATATTTTACATATGTATATACAGTTAATAATACAATACTATCTTTTGTGTCTGAATGACTTTACTCAGCCAATAACCACCTTTTCTCATACACTTTTCTAAAATGTATAATCTTTATAATATTTCGCAGTATTTTTAACATTATATAAGTTGAAGGGTTACTTTGCAATGTCTAATGCCCACCGTATGAAAATCGGTCTGTTAACCGGCTGTTTTCTTCAGGATCATTATACATAATTTTATCACTGATTGTTCCACTACACTTTTTACTCTGCTAAGTAGACTACAACTTAGTTGCTGTAATACTAGCTACTTCATACTTCTTAAACGCAATTTCCTAGGCGTTTGTTACAAATACATTATTAGTACTATTTTTGAGTTGAAATGACTATCTTCAGTCAACAGTAACCCATTTTCATATAATTTTCTAAAAAATTCATAATGTTAAAATTATGTAGTATTTTTTCCATTATATAATTGATGAGTCACTTTGCAATGTGTAACGCACACCATATAAAATCGGTCGTGAAAATTTGGCATAGCAAGTTCTGCCAACCAGTTGCCTTACTCAGGACCACTTTACATAATTTTATCACTAATTCTTCCACTACTCATATCACTCTGATAAAAAGAATATAACCTAGTTGCTTTAATATTAGCTATTTTTATATTTCATAACTCTTAAGCTGAAATCACACACACACACACCTGTATTCTCCAGCTACAATGCAAGTTAAGCATCAACTAAACCTCGACTATCTGTCACCATCTCGAGAGTCGGCGTAATATAAGCCTATCGAACAGAATTACTCCCTACGCCTCCTTATACATTGGGTGTTCGAAGGATTCTGAGAAATCATCATACGAAGCTGACATCAGTACGTCATTACAGTAAGCATGCAAGTCGAATATCAAAAGACGTAGACAGGCTTCGCCATATATATATTATGACAGCCGAAATACACACCCGTCGACCCTTCTTATCTCCATGCTCTTCTCAACTACTCCATAGGCATTTGCATTCTTCTTCCTCACGGCCTAGGAATGCTAGCTGATTTCACGCACCTCGGCAATTTCACACTCGGAGTGTCATTTCGCCAAACGAATTATCACAAACTTGTTAACGGCATTTTTCACTGAAGTCTGTCTTTTTTTATTTTATTCTCTATCATTCTATCACTCATTTGTTTTTTATAGAATTTTACATTCTTATTAATCATTGACAAGTACGTTTTTTAGGCAATCTTCACCCATGCGTCTGCTTCTTGTAGCCTGTACCATAATATACTTTCTGATATAATTTTGATCTGATAATGGGAAGATCTATGCAAAGAAAGTTCATGTGGGATGGATAAATTACGAACTTCTACTGTTGAACACCCCCACCACCCCCACCACCAGACAGATGTGTTTGTTAGTGGCTAACAACAGTGAGATTCAGGTTGGGCATTTGAAGCAATAGATAGTGGTTGAGAGGACCAGTAGGAACTTCGGAACATGTACATCTACCTGACAAGTCCTAAACAGGAAGGAACACGCCGCTTGGATTCAACTGCTAGCCTCCGCCACCACCATCAAAAAGAGCAATGATGAACAAATGAAAACAGCTATCCTGAACGTCTTATTATAAAAGCTACTAAAACAGGACCATATAAATACGGAACACTTCCGTTCCTTAAAAGCCACATTTGTTAAAAGAAGCCTCTTATGCAGCTCAATATAAACTCACTCTCTCCACATAAGTAATGATTTCAACTTCCTTATCACAGATAGGTATCAGTCACAATGACTGTGAGCCGAGAAACGTTAAATATATACCATTCTGATTGTACAAAGGAGAAAGAAGTCTGATTCTGGTCACCAGAAAACGACCCACAAAACTACTTTCAGTGACTATCCCTCCGAAGGCGAACAAGACAGACTTCTTTCTATGGATTGTGGAAAGTATGGTAATCCACATTCAACTACATCAATGCACGTAGCTTAGACGTTGGACTGTCAATAACCTGCCTGAAGAACTACTGAGGTGAACAATTAACGTTCAATTTAGGAAGCACGTGGTATGTAGATAAAAAGATGATACTGCAATGGGATCATCACATGGTCCCACTACTGGCTGACTGCTTCATGTCAAAGCTTGGAAACACTCAGCTTAGTCGAGCTATTGGATGCCTTGATATCTACTGAGGAAGATGTGTAGACAACACGTTTTTCTTGCAGGTATTTCGCTTTCACTCAAACAACTGCCATCCATCTTTAATATTTACTGTGAAAAAGGAATCTGAATCTAGCATTCCTATTCTTCAAGTGTTCATCACAAGAAATATTGACTCAGTGTCTTAAAAAAGTCATTTACTAAAGTGGAATAGCCGGTTAAGCAATCTCTATAGTTAGGTGTCTATCTACAGAATAAGAAATCGTATTCCTCTCCTCTGCCAGAGAATATAAAAGACTTGTATTTCAGACTTTGTACATTCATTCAGAACTTTCTTTTCTAACATCCACACTTTCTGAGAATCATTTTCCTAATCGTCTTAGCAGTAAAAACACGAAAATAAACACTCTAAATTAGTCAATGACTCATTATCAAAGAAAGACGTTTTCATGCATCTCTGACCAGGCTTATGATATGCCCAGCCGGAAACTATTCTCAGTTCGTATAGAAGATAAGCGCTCTCTTTGCCAGCCAAATATGCGTTCATCAGTTCATCTGTTTCTGTGGAGTAAGGTGCAACGACCGTAGCCAGAGAATACTTTCGACAGGATCAAACTCTGCCACTCAACTAACTAACTAACTTTGGTTATGATTTTAAAATCACAGGCAACACGCTTTCTCTTCAGTCTGGGGATTATATTCCAGATAACAAAACATCAACAAATTAAGTGGTGTTCGGTCTCTTGAATCGCCACTTGCAATATGACAGTCTAAACTGATTAAGGAGGGGAAATCAATCGACGAGGCTATGAAATTACATCGACTGAGATGGTTAGCACATGTGTTACCTATGCCTAGTCATCGCCTTCCTCGACAATGGGCAATGTTAGCTGATATAGGGTCAGGCCGGAAAAGAGCTAGCGGCGGTCAAACCAAAACATGGCACCAGTCAATGAAATCTACAACAGTTAGTTCAAGCCAGCCACGTAGGAAGGTGTAGACTTCCTGACTGGTTGGGGTCCTCGGAACGGTAAAAACCAATGCTTGGAAACAATTGATGCAATGGCTCAAAATCGTTCTCAATGGCTGGTGCAGATGCATCCACTCCTTGTGACTTCTATGTCGAAAACAGACAGACTAAAATGATTAAGGACAATAATCGTAAGACGGTTCCGCTTACAGATGAATTTTTTCCTTTAATTCGCCTAGGTTTATACTACTACTCATCAAGGAAGCTGAACAACAGTGACAAATTATCATTTAGAGAGAAGAGAACACGAAGTTCAGCAAAGATACCCTTTCGGCGATTTCATTTTCAAAAGCTATACAATCGCATTTAAATACATAAATTCACATACATACAATTTTTATTTGATTCCACATAATTACGAAGGCGAATATTTTCGACTAGATATGGTTTACAAGAGGCTTGGAAACAAAATTACACAGGATTAGGACGAATTACAGGTGTGTGTGAAAATGAGCATGGAAACAAATTGAAATAATAATTTTCAACTTGAAATGGAAGTTAGGAGGTGTGAATATAGATCACAAGAGCCTTAGAAACAAAAATTACGCAGGATTAGGATATAATTGTAAAATAGTTATTTTACCTAGTTTCCGATGGACATTGTGAAAACCAATTTAACTCAACTTACTAAAAATTTTGCTCAAGTAGCTAACCGAAATTCGCCTGCTCTGGACTGATTCGATTCAGGAAACTCAGCCGAACCAGGTAGATAACTGATGATTTCAACCCTAAACCAGCGAATCGACCCTCCAATGTTCCAAACCCTTAGACCTGGCTGACTGAAATTTCACCCCGAACCATGTACATTGAAAATTCGAGAATTAACTAGCGAAATAGTGAATTTCATTTAATGTATTACCAGTTCGACCAAGTAGCCAGCCAGAATTCGCTTAGTTTCAACGGATTCACATTCGGCTCTCTCTCTCTCTCTGAGCTGAGTCGAATCGGGTAACACAGCTGGTGAGATCAACTTCACACGCGCTGACCATTGCAAAATTGATGACAGTGATATAGGAATCAAGTTTGACGTTAAGTGTTTTGGATTAATTCTTTCTTCTCACCTATGTCTTAGCGATTTCTAGAAGAATACTTCGTCTGACTTTTTACATTAAGAAGTTAAGGCACTCAGGCATAACTCAACCACTCCTCTTACAGTCTGTCAACTCGTGCATCGTACCTATTCTTCTTCATTGTTCACCCTTATTCTTTCCTGGATTGATTAAAAAAGACTACATCATACTTTGTAGAACTCTAAAGACTGTCAGTAGGGCAAGTGGTGTCCCATTGGGTCATATCGTTGACATCGTCATTGATAGGCACTTGATTTCATGCAACAAATTTGCTAAAGGAATTTTCTCAGACTGTGAGCATCCACTTTACCCACAGCTCCAATCTTGTGTCTTCTCAGGTAAAACAAGAAGTCATTTCAAAAGATTTCATGCATGTACGTCTAAGTGTAAGAATTCCATCATACCATATTTGGCGCAAATTTTATGTGATGGAAATATTTGTCAGGAACGAACTAACTAACCTTCTTTGCACCAGTAAATAAACCATTTTCTCCATCCTTATTCCACCAAGCTTTATTGTTATTGTTCTTCTTATACTTATAATTCTCTCAATTGTTTTGTTTCTATTTCCTCATAAGTGTAAACATCACTTAAGCTGTGCAATAGCTGTTAATTTTGTCTTACCCCTCACCATGCTGCTATAATCAACAGAACATTAGATTCAATAATCTGTAAAATACCAAAATTTCCAAACTCTATCGACAATACTGTTTGAAACACACCCACTGTTATTACTATATTCATTATTCTCATTTTGTACTTCGAATATTTTTTGACTTTATGCCGTGTATGTGGACCAATTCCTGTGGTTAATTTTATTCACATTTTGACTTAACTAGATGCAATATTGTGACAAATGCTGACAATTCCATTCTGTATTATAAGTAACCTTTTGAAATAAAGCAGATTAGTATTATCATAATTGTTATTACTATACTCCACCACAGTGCCCAAGTTCTATTCACATAACACTTAGAATGCTATGTGCAATGATTTTAGGAATTCGACCACTAGTTATCACAACATATCATTCGTCTCTTGATACTGTATAGGATTCTAGTGCTGTCGAGCTTCACTGCAAAACGTTTACCAGAATCGACATGCCTAATCAGGAAATCATTGTAACTGTTGTTAGTCAAGTACAACATGATTCACCGAGTTCCCTTAGTTATTCGAAAATTAACGCCTTACATCCCTGTTTCGAGAATTGATCTGTCCGAACCATATTAAATCTCGAAGACTCGCGCATAATCGGAAATCAAACAAACTTGATCCGCTAATATGTGTTATTAGGCTGTCTTTTGACAAGTGTTACAGTCGAACAAATCCAGTTAACGGTATATTATTGTATTGTATTCGAATGCGATATTGTGACAAATGCCGAGAATTCCATTCTGTACTAGAAGTACTGTTTTTGGAATAAAGCAGATTATCATTATTATCATTAACTCTACTGTTCAGATCACTTCCACCTGACTAGGAAGCACCACCAACACCACCACGACCACCGGTTGATATGAGTGGTAGTCAATTACTCATTTCAATCAACCAATAGTGTAAAGAGTTGTGCATATTTATGCTCAATTTATTTTGCTTAACACCTGGTGTACATCACTGTTCAATGCATCAATAGCAAAAAATACTTACATAATTCAACCTTATATAAAGTTGTTACAATTGAAATATTTAATAAAAGTATAAATATTTTCTCACCGACACAACTGTCAAGTAAGTGCATCAACATATATAAATGTATATATAATCATGATTTGGTTGGGTCGGAAGAATTATTGTCATTATTTCGTTCAGCCTTATGAGTGTTTTGTTCTAATTGATTGCAGGCAGCATCCATTTTCTTTAATTCCCTTTGTAGCATAATAATTTGTTTTCGTATATCCTTTTTAACATATTCAAGCATTTCAGTGGCTTCCTCATTCTTTTGCATAAGCTTCAAAATAGTAAACAAAAATATAAAAGTGAATGAGGTTAAGTGACAACCATGAAGATGCATTTCACACTGAATATATATGTTTCTTCCGTTGGCACACAAAAACTCATTGAAAAGAAGAAAAATAATCTGTGGCTCATTGGTCCCCATCTAGGTCTTTCACTTCTATCCAACCAGTGGGTCGGTCACGAGTTCGATTCCCGCTGTACGTAGCGATGTCTGGACAGATCCGGGTAGTATAACCAGTCCTCAGGCAATAAGCTGTGGCTCATTGTCAACTGTATTGTTCAGTAACACTGATGATGACTATTGACCAAAACTAATTTAATACTTCATCACTGTACAAATAATAGGCAGTTAGCATTACACCTGGTATCAGCATTCACATGTTACACTCAGTTTGTTTATTTGAAATCAGTTAACCAGAACAAATTTCCCATGTATAGTAGGCCATGAGCAACACTAATTGTCTAAAGGCTGATGATACTACCCAGTTGTCCAAAGTAAAGCAGGTCGAGTGGGATTCGAAACTAGGACAAGCTGACTGAAGGCCAATTGTTCAAGCCAATGAGCGACACCTTCACTTTCACATGTTACATACTACCTACGCTACTCTTCACACGCTTCAACAAATCAGACAGATTAGCAAACAACGGAAAGTTGAATATATCATCACTGAGAAAACACAACCTTGTTCTGTACACAGAAAAAAGCAATCCAAAGAACCATTTTAAAATATATGCACAATATTTGTGCTATGTAGCATAACTCCTACACCAAGTGATAAGGATGATATGACGAAGAAGAGAAAGGGAAGAGAAAAAAATGACTGACTAAGTTTTCAAAGCAGAACCTAGCACAGAAGTACAGCAGTTCAAGTTGTCACATCCCGTATAGCACCCAAAATGGCGAAAAATTCAAAAAATTATCATGAGCAGAATAATCTAGGAGATTATAAACACTGAATACATCTGAAGTCACTGAGGACGATTTTTGGCTACAGCATTAACAGTCTCAAGGACCCCACCCCACCCCACCCCAGCCAGGCAGCCTACACCTAAACACGTAGCTAAAACTAAAAGCCAGGCTTTATAGATTGATGCTAGGTTCCGATTTCACCCCACCCCTAGTTCTTTTTCCAATCTAATTCTGTTTTGGCTAAGGTTTCTTGCCGAGAAAGGCAGCGGCTTGGCACTCCATCTCAATCAATATAGCTTCACTACCTCATCGATTGACCGACCCTCCTTATCTAGCACACTATACTATACGCCTGACCTTAGTGCTACTCACTGTAGTATACTACTTAACACGGGATACAGAATGCAAACAACTACAGCCAAAGGTAGTTAACCTCTTCATGTACTCCACTTTCAACAGCCTTACCTTATTGTCAAGAAGAGATGTGCACATATCATCAATAGCAGCAGTAAGACAAAGGAGAAGAGATAAAGAAATGCCTTTAATGATAGAATTAAACTAACCAACCAAGATAAACCAATATTACTGTACTTCAAGATTTACACTCAATGTCAAATATTAAGAGATACCTATAACAAACATACTTGTTATTTTTTATTGTAATCCATTTATAAACACTACTGTACAGCTACGAAGACAAAATTATGGCAAAGAGAATTTCCTTTGCTTAAACCTTTGTTTTATGTTCCTATGGTGATTATGAATTTAATCAAGATAAGCTATCACTGATTTTGTCATATCACTCAGTAACTCTGACCACAGATATCTGCTGTCTCAACTTTCTCCTTAGTACTTCGCCTTAGTCTGACCAATATTTGACATAGGTGATGATGAGGAGACGAGTGTGGTACAAACACGACCTCAGAAGACTGACTTATTAACGTAAAACTTCGGACAAAATGCATCAGTCAAAGTCCCTCACTTCAGAAGAGTACATTCAGAAGTAAGACAATGTCATGAAACTCCAATGAGCGGTGTTTTACAGAAGAAAATATAATTACATGTAAATTAGTGAGGATTTTCAAAATCTGAATGATAACGATAAGTGACCATGAGTAGAGTCATTGCAAACGACTTTTATCCATGTTATCAACAGTCTCGAACCATTAGTTGTCAGCATATCCAGGACCACAGTGTGGCAGTCTGCATATCTTCACAGACCTCAAAACAGTAAGTCAGAGACTTTCTCATTATGCGTCATGTTTTGTCCTGATTATTCTTAACTCACTTCCCAATCTAGTCCTATATCAGCTAATACTGCTTATTGAGGAAGGTTGTGGCTCAAAATGCATAACACATGTCCTAATCGTCTAAGTATATGAAGTTTCAAAGCCCCACCGACTGATTCCTCTTATTATTTATTACTGACCGCATAGCTCCAATTGACACGACTGACTGACCATTTTCCTTGCGTCTTGAGTGAAACATAAGGGCTTACAGCTTTAAAAGTCTCAGTAGCAATGCTGCTGCTTTCACGGGTCTATGTTTCTAGACTCAGGCCAAATCTTCCCACTTTCCCAAAATTGCTACCGACTGATAAACTGGACAAGGTTCAAGAGTTCATCGGTCGGGGATCGAACCCGAACTACATACGTGCTTGATAAGAATTCTACCTTTGAACCATCAACGCATCGCTGATAGCTACTCGGACAAATATACTTCCCCATATCCATAATTGGTACAAAACAAGTGTCATTTTTGTACCCCTTCATAGACACCTTGTTGACTTACAGATCAATAAGACAAATAATTAACAGCAATCGAAAGAAACCTGCGGGAAAGCGGTTGGTCTTACTCCGTAACACAAAATGAAGAATCTGTCTATCTAAAGCACCTGAACGTACATAGTATTATTTTTACGTGACTGTTAAGTACATAGAAAGTCTGTTTGAAAATGGTTGCATACGGCCAATCTTAAGACTCGGCGATATATCCAACCATTCTGGAATGAGAAGTAACTCTAAATGTATGCGGTCAAAAATAAGTGTTCATGCAATGTTTCAGTTAGTATCACTTCGAAACCAAGTGGAACTCATAATCAACAAACCTGAAAGAGACAAAAAGTTCCTGTTCCCGATAAACGCACACTAATTAAATCTCTACTCTTTTACATGCCGTGAAAAACAAACACATCTAGCAGAGTTTAACATTTGCCACACACTCTTTACAAGGAACAGGCACTCGACACAATCGATCGCTAGAAGTCATCGCCAGGCTGTGAAGTAAGTGTTGAGACTATATGCTATGTTATACTAATCACAAAGATGTGTATCTTCAGCCTGAGTATTATCATCAAGCCTTAATAACTAGTGCCTCAAAGCCTGGTACATGAAAAATCTATTTTGGGTAACTGAGTTTCAACATCCAAGAGTTTACGAACAACTGCCAACTAAAGTGAAAACGATTAGTATCTGTCAGAAATATTGTTAACTGCCATGGATATACTGATAGAAGTGATCCTGACAACTTCCAATGCCTCTGTAATTCACTTCTCGCTGAATAAAGGCTGGTTAACTTAGAGTGCACAAGTCGCCCTGTTAGACAAAGACATGATTTAATGCAGAATATTTTGAATATCATAAGGGAGAACTTCAATCCTTTCGGGTTTTTGAGCTTTTCAGCATCCATGACCAAACTACTTCTCTAACCTTGAATGAAGGAGGTAGTGCCTCCAAGCCAACTCAAACCTGCACAGAGTTAAATGAACTATGGTAAATTAGTAATCATATTAATAGTGCAATCACTAGTAAGGGTCGTAAACTATAAATCTCAGAACAATATTTTGGGATCAATATGTATTCATCGTTTGATGTGAAAGTTATATGTAGTATGCTGATTCGCGTTATGACACTACCAAGGGTGTTTCGGTCAGAGTGAACAAGAATTCTTTTTGATTTTTTATTACAGTTTGATTCCGCACCGTATTTTTTGGTACAGGTATGGAATTTTCAGCATGTGATATCGGTAGCCTAAATTTTGCAGGCCGACCATAGATATCAGGTGTGCGTCGCAGGGGATCGAACCCCGAACCATGTGCATGATCGGCGAGAGTCATAACCGCTGTGCCACCGACGCACAAATGCATTATCCAGTAAACCACACCTCCAAATTCGAAAGCACTAAATAAATACGCAACTTACATACAAATTTGAAAAGTATTACTGTGAAAGCATAATTTTTACAGAAAAAACAAACTCACTTGAACTCTTATGATGAATCTGCAGGTCAACATCAAGCATAATACAATAGCATTGGATGCTTCTCTTAACCCATCTCCTGCACGCCAAATGCCAAACAAGTGGAGTAACATCAAAACAAGCAGTACAACATTGCTGACATCTTGTGCGATACCTGGACAAGATGCAAGCACAACACCACCCACAACTTCCATTGCTCCATAAACTCGCCTGATTACATCAGGACTAACATTCCATCCAGTCAATGAACTAAGTGGAAATGTTTCAAGCATTCTAATGGAACTCTCTCTCTGTAAAACAAAACACTAGGTGTAATTTCTATTAATACAACTTACCACACTACGATATAACTCATCAATAAATAATGGGCCTAGTTTCAATGTCCCAAAGGATATCAAGAATACACCTATAACTATAGAAATAACTCTCACAGCGACGTTAGACATTCGGGAAGAAATGCTAGATTGTAAATGAAAGTAGTAGACCTAAAATGTAGAACAGGAAAAGATAAAAAGCTCAGCGTATTTGTAGCTCACACTTTTGTATTCAGTGAAACACAAATGAAATAAGGAAATAGGAAACACTATATGAGAAAGTGTTGCATTGACGCTCTTCTTTTTAGAACGCTTTGTGGAAATAAAGTGACTGAAGACCAACTGTACTTTATACCTACCACATAAAACCGAGGATACATATAGCCTTTCGGATGTCGTCACGATATTTCAGTCAGATACAAGCTCAACAACACTTGGGAAGTAAACACTAGGAAAAAGCAGTTTGCACTAGTATATCAAGACTTCTAAAAATATTTGAGACGAATCTAGATTACCTTCACTGGCAGTGGAAAATGTAATGAAATAATCGGTGAAATATCCAGAGAAAAAGGGATTTGTGACCAATTATGTGCAGCAAGGAGCAATGACACCATATAACAAATTCACAGGATAACATTCACCGCAGTATGTTTTTACCAAACACATTACTGTCCTGCAAATGGACCTATTTTACGCAGTCCATATGACACCTAATTGCTAAAGATTTGTAGCTTAGGACGAAGATTGAAATCGGTTGATGTTCTCTGCGCTTTGAGACTTGCTGGATGAGACGTCAGCAAGCTTCTTGATGAAGTTAGTGCTCTATGACTATTTCATAATTAAGTCGTCAAGTATCTCAACAAGTAATCCAAATCAACGAACAAGACCTAAAAATCGCTGTCTTTCATGAAGAAAGAAGTGGAAATATTCCCTAATTCGGCAAGAATCTCAGACTTAGCTTTTGTGGTTTCAAATTCTGCACACCTCAACTTCCATACCAACAATGGAATTTCTGTTATCTATTGAAAAGCTTCACGTAACAGTAGCTACTCATACTCATTACTTAACTTGAGAGGAGAAAGACTTGCACGGATAGGATTTCGGTGGATTCAAAAGTACCCTAATGCACACCCGAATTGGACAAAAGTGCTTACAAACAGGTGAATAATGCCAAGTAATGAGCATAGCCTACAGTGAGCTGCTTTTGTGAATCATTTATCTCTCTTATCCTCATGTGCAGTCTTCCTGAAAAGCCCTCGCTTGGATTACTATGGTCTGCAGTAAGAAGATCGACAGCCACTTATCAGGAAAATGTGGATAACAAAACAAAAGGAAATAAATGACATTAACTTTAAAACTATCCCTAATCGTAACTCTAACCTTGATTCTGACCCTAAACCTAAACTTAACACTAACCCCAATTACAACCGTAAACGTAACCCTAATTATGACCCTGTTCCTCACCTTAACCCCAATACTTACCTTAACCCTAACGAGCTAATAACGCATTGTCCAAACAGTACTTTAAAACGTGATCTGGATGAAATTAGCTTCTTAGTTGGTGAACAGAGTTGATATTTCAGTTATGATAATGACAGGTGCCGTTAGCCAACGACTAGCATGCCTTCAGGGTCGTCAAGACGTTTGATGCTATGCACACATTTCTTGAGGTAGATGACTACACCACCACTATGTATATATGTATGTATTTCGAAGTTTGACAGGTTAACTTCGTTGTCAGTGACATCGGGTGTGACCCACGTCTCCGTGATGATAATTACATCCGGATTTTCGGAGTCTATCATGTTAACCAGCTCAGACCGTTTGTTCAACAGTCTGTGGGCGTTTGCGCAGCAAATTGTCAATTCAGTTTGGTGCTTCCGCTAGTCACGTATTCGGTGGCTGAGCATTGGTCGCTCTTCTCCTGTGGTGGAAGACCCTAGCAGTCAATGGACTTAAGAGCCCTAGTGAGTCGCAATGGATTCCGTTATAAGAAACTTAGTCGCACTACAGCAGTCACTGCACATCCAGTTCTCCAGAGGTTTGCAGCAGCGCTTGTATGCTCCAGGAGTTAAGTTTGTGCACACGCTATGAAACCTTCTCTTGCAGTTATCACACTGCATTCCCTCTACAACTGGATATTGACACAACCCTTCCAAATCGGTTCCTTTTGATCGACATGCTTCGTACGGCGAATTGGGGCATAAGGTTTAAGTGTGACTTTATACATATGCAATCAATGAGTGCACAAAAATGGATCTATATAACTACTAAGTTAAATAAACTCACACCTGCTGAAACGTACACTAACTTCGATCAGAAAAAACTGATTCAAAGTTAATCTTTCGACTTTACCAGAGTATAACACAACGAAGGCCAAAATCAAACGAGAGCGTGTGGATTTCAGTCCTTTTCACAGCGCGCGCGTGTGTTTGGAGTACGTAATTACGTATATGTGACTTCTGTTCCGAAGACAAAATTGTTTACTCTTGCCTAGGGAACTATCAATAGCAAAACGTTTTTACACTTGACACCTTGACAGCAATAAAGTCAATTGCATTTATCTAAAGACTACTTTAGCTGAATATACATACATAACACGACGTTGAGGTAATGTACAGTACTGAGAATGAGCAAAAGGACGAGGTCCAATTCAGATTCAGATTCATTGATTGAGGATAGGAGGCTTGGAGCCTATGTTAATCCTTTTCTAGGAAACTTCTATGGTTTTCCAAACCCTTCTTGAACGATTGAGTTGAGGTTGCAGACACCACTTCTTCTGGGAGTCGGTTCCAAGAGTTTATGACTCGATGTGAGAACCAGTACTCAACAGCAATATCATTTCTTCTTGGCTTTTGAACTCTCCTGCTATGTCCTCTAAGGTGTTCTGACCTGGTGGGAAGGAAAAGAGAGAATAGGTCAGGTCCGTAGTCATTATTTAAAATTTTAAACATTGTGATTAAATCTCCTCTCTGCCTACGGTATGACAAGGAGAAGAGATTTAAACTGTCTAGTCTTTCTTCGAATGATAAATTAGTCATTCCGAGAACCATACGTGTTGCCTTCCTTTGAGCCCTTTCTAGAATGTGTGAGTCCCCTTTTAGACAAGGGCTGGCGACCTGGATGCAGTTTTCCAGACTTGACCTCACCAAAGATGTAAATAGGGAGGTGAACATATCTCTGGTGATTCTAGTGAAGGCTCTGCGAATGACCCATAATGACCTGAAACTACGTGCAGCCACTGCGCGGCAGTGTGCTGTAGTTTTTAAGTCGTGGCTTGTTATGACACCTAAGTCCAAGTGAGTCTGAACTGATGGAAGTGTTATTCCCTCTAGTTCGTAGGAGCTCGTGCTTGCTTGTCCAATGCGCATGGTTGCACATTTTGCCACATTTATCAGGAGCATCCATTCTATGGACCACTCTGACAATTTGTTGAGGTCCTCTTGCAACGTGGATGTGCCACTGTTGCCCTTCAGCTCTCTCCAAATTTTTAAGTCATCTGAATATAGGACCATAGGGGAGTCGGTGAGCAGAGATAACTCATTGATATACAAAATAAATAGGAGAGGTCCGAGTACCGTGCCTTGTGCCACTCCGCTACGTACTGCTGTTCAAGAGGAGAGTTTCGAGTTGATCCTAACCCTCTGCCTCCTATCTATGAGGAATTCGCTGAAACAGTTTAGTAAGCTGCCTTTGATACCAAGACTTTCCAGCTTCATGAGTAGTCTTTTGTGAGGTACTTTATCAAAGGCGTTGCTGAAGTCTATGAAGACGACGTCAAGGGTCTTCTGTTGTCCCTGGATTTCACCCAGCTTTCTCTTGCAGTGAGAAGATTAGGCAGGCATGAGAGGTTCCTTCGGAAGCCATGCTGCGCTCTAGATAATAAGCTTCTATTTCCTAGATATGCCATGATGCTTTTCTTGATGATTCTTTCCAGTGTCTTGATTAAAGTGCTGGTGAGACTGATTGGCCTGTAATTTGAAGGATACTACGCACGGTTAAGCATTTCTTGAGGTAGATGACTACGCCACCTCCTTCGCGGTTTAGTCGGTCCACCATATGCACTTCGAAGTTTGACAGGTTAACTTCGTTGTCAGTGTCATCGGGTGTGACCCACGTCTCCGTGATGATAATTACATCCGGGTTTCCGGAGTCTTTCATGTTAACCAGCTCAGTCCGTTTATTTAACAGGCTGCGGGCGTTTGCGCAGCAAACTGTCAATTCAGTTTGGTGCTTCCCGACCTAACCACAGAGGTTTCGGGATCATTAAACTGCGAACTTATCCACATTTCCATACTTAACAAGGATTGTATTGTATCACCTGAAACTACATATGGTATTCACTCGTGAAATCTATAAACCGGAATCCTCTGATACCCTCTCTAACCACGTGGAACTCAGGATTTTATCCACAGCAAGCACTGTAAGGGAAAGTCTGTCATTTTATTTTGCAATATGCATCTGTTTATCGTAGTTGTTTTGATACTTCGATAATACAGCTATCTTTTTCATATTCTCAAGACTTTTTTTCCGGAAATTGTGAAAATCTTACTTCTGTTATGTTTAAGTCAATCAAACGTGTAAGTACCGTTAAGAGACTGAGATATAATGCTCGTCAACTATCTGAGGGCCTCAGCTCCGTTGACGATTCTACACTTTTCACACCAGACACACCCAGAGTCATGGTATCTGATATCATGGGTGAACTGACAGAGAATGCGGCTTGTAGCAAAAATGATTTACTGATACTTCAGAAGTCAATGGAAGACCTACAGAGCAAGTTTGACAGCATTATGCCTCTCACGCAATTGTGTGACCCATCACAAAACATCCGTCTCGAATCACTTATCAAATCCGAGCGCATAATTGACTAATTGGCTGAAGAAGCTGTTAAGAGGGTTATGTCTTCACATAACGTCTTGGCCTATAACACCCCAGACAGAGAGCTTATTGCCAAACTTAAAGCTTCGTGTCTGAAGGCTTGTAATATGTCGTTGACAGAATGTCAGGTTTCGCGTCTTCGTAAGAAATCTGCAAACCACTCATGTCCGGTGCTTTTCAAGTTCAGGTCTGTCGAAGAATCCAGAAATTTTCTGAAAGCTGGTTAGACAATAGGCTCTTCAACACCCTACACTAACATTGTAACGACAGAAGGCAAGAGTCAGGCAACAGATCATTTATTAAGGAAATCAACGCATATTTATATGTGTTTTCATGTACATTACTATGGATATGTAAACAAACAAACACAGTCTTCCGATTGGTTGTTTCTCCCGACAAATCTTGGGAACGTAAATATTGACATAAATTACTGTCTACCAATTTGGCTAGTAGACAGCTCTCACCACAACATTAAGGTTGCACCTGCTTTAACACCATGCCAAAGACGATGCCGCTCAGGAACACTGAATACTGATAACTCTAATAGGACAACTGTAGATGATGTTCCATGCGTTATTCCGTCGAATGAAAAACCTGATGACCGCATGCATCAGACATTTTCTCAGGCACAGACTAATATTAGCCAAGTGCTATATAACGACACTGATGCTGACACTGAAATGGTGGACATAGATGAGTCAACGGAACATAATGTTGAAATACATCTTTTGTACACTGACACAAACGTCAAGAGCCCGAAACCATTGAAACCCATCCCACTGGTGTTCCATCCATCCGCTTATAAGTCAGTTACTCCTCAGTCTAACAATCCATCCACTGTGAAGCACCAGTCGAACGTAGCTACCCAAGTTTTCTAGGCGTTATGACAGACGTCCCATTTCCATTAGGAAAACTGAAGTGCATGAGGTGTCCAAGCAACAGAATCGCTACATAGCATGTGCTGGCTGCCCTGTTAGCCATCATCAACCAGTTGATCATAAGAAAAGGGAAAAAGAAGTAAATAAATTAAATACTGAACCCGGAGTAAGAAAGCCCTTTGATGTGATAGAGACGAAAGCACCTCTGAGCCATCATTCTAAGAGAAAGTCAAATGTGGTAAGCGTAGCTCCTAGAGGTAGGCCTAATTGGTGTCAAGTGGAAAGCCAATTATATCCTACCACTAATTCTAGACAAACAGCACAGCGAGGTAGTAGGTATTATTCTGCTCATCCACTACGTAAACCCATTGTTAGCCAACCCCCTTCTAATGTTCAATCAACTGAAAGTGATAGAAAATCCCCCAAACATCGGCCACAGACCACATTTAGCAAGCCAACAGAACCCACTCATACATCCCATGTATCTAGTAGGGAGCATGTGCCAATTTCTGCACAAAACTTGCTATGGTCTGATGACTACCCAGAACAAATACCAACACTTCATTCTTGTACTGGCCAAAAATTACCGAATACTCATATCGGTTATACTTTCGGGCAGGATTTTCACCAGCGCCAGTTAACAGAAACACCTGGCATCATGCATATAGCACGCATGATATCAGATCGATTCCTTGCCGGCATAGCGAATAGTCTACAGCTGGGGCAAGGCATATTTCCCGGGAGATAGCTGACACAGTGTCAACACCAAATGAGTCTAGTAACATGCATATAGAGGATACTCATGGATTATTTTATCAAGATGTTGTCCACTCACTGAAACCACATAACTAGTGTTTATCTATTATCCTAGTAAATACGAGATCAGTTCTAAGCAAACACTTAACACTAAGTACATTAGCTTCTATATGCAGACCGTCATTGATTATGATCACTGAAGCCCGGTGCACAAGTGATATCTCCAATGATAGCCTAAGGATTGATAAATACAACCTTTTCCGAGGGGACAGACAGGGAGGTCGTGGGGGTGGAACACTAATTTACTGTGAACAATCCTTATCTGCAACCCAGTTCAGTAACGCAATTCTGTCACAACTCAATGACTCGATCTGGATTGAAATGAAAGTTGTCAGAAGTAAACCTATACTTGTGGGTTGTGTGTACCGACCCCCTTCATCCAACAGGGAATATGATAATATGCTCAGCGATATTTTCAATGTCACAGCCAATCTTCCCTACAGTTATAAAATTATCGGAGGTGATTTCAACATGCCAGAAGTATCATGGTCTTCACTCCGAAGACCCCAAAGGTATGATAATCTCCTGAATTCCATCGTCACAGGAGGGCGGACACAACACATAAATTCACCCACCATATCCGCAAATATCCTAGACCTTATTTCCACGAACAACATAAAACCATCTACAGTACATGTAGGACATGAATTTCCAGGTAGTGACCATAAAATAGTGGTGTGTTCTTTTGACATCTTTCCTGAAACAAAACGCAGAGATGAAGCTGGCCAGACACCTATGAGATTGTACACACATGCTGACTGGGAATTGTATCATCACCTAATTAGATGTCCTAATTGGGACTCGTACTTTTCGAACGAGTCCTTAGAGGCAATTCTTAACAACTTTTATCAGAATGTTAACTCAATTCATGACGTCATTGCACCTGAGAAGATTCTTAGCTTCAGATTCCCCCAAAGCGATTATATTCCGACATCGTTTAGGAGAAGTCTACGAAAGCACTCAATAAAATACTACAGATATCATGACTTATCATCACTAATTGCTACTACGTCCCTTCTCAATAGAATTGAAGAGTTGAGAAATATAGGCGTCAGAAACAAAGAAATACGAGCCATTCAGACTCCGCATAACTCACCATTAAATATTGCACTCTTTGGAACCAACTACCATCTGAAATTAGATGTTGTGAAAACCCCGATGGGTTCAAACGGAGCCTAGAAAGACACATTAACATGTCCACCCTAGCTTGTCTGAAAGATCACAAATGTTGGTAAAATGGTAAATGAAAGCCGGTCCAGTCTTCAGCTTAGTCAGTTACATATAACTCGACTCTACTACTTACACAGCAAACGTTTAACTAATTTACTGATTTTCCTTTCTGTATAGTCTTCAATAAGTTATGTTAATATAAGCATTTCTAGAAACAATTATATTAGCAACCACACCTTTTAATATTTTACATATGTATATTCAGTTAATAATACAATACTATCTTTTGTGTCTGAATGACTTTACTCAGCCAATAACCACCTTTTCTCATACACTTTTCTAAAATGTATAATCTTTATAATATTTCGCAGTATTTTTAACATTATATAAGTTGAAGGGTTACTTTGCAATGTCTAATGCCCACCGTATGAAAATCGGTCTGTTAACCGGCTGTTTTCTTCAGGATCATTATACATAATTTTATCACTGATTGTTCCACTACACTTTTTACTCTGCTAAGTAGACTACAACTTAGTTGCTGTAATACTAGCTACTTCATTCTTCTTAAACGCAATTTCCTAGGCGTTTGTTACAAATACATTATTAGTACTATTTTTGAGTTGAAATGACTATCTTCAGTCAACAGTTACTCATTTTCATATAATTTTCTAAAAAATTCATAATGTTAAAATTATGTAGTATTTTTTCCATTATATAATTGATGAGTCACTTTGCAATGTGTAACGCACACCATATAAAATCGGTCGTGAAAATTTGGCATAGCAAGTTCTGCCAACCAGTTGCCTTACTCAGGACCACTTTACATAATTTTATCACTAATTCTTCCACTACTCATATCACTCTGATAAAAAGAATATAACCTAGTTGCTCTAATATTAGCTATTTTTATATTTCATAACTCTTAGGCTGAAATCACACACACACACACCTGTATTCTCCAGCTACAATGCAAGTTAAGCATCAACTAAACCTCGACTATCTGTCACCATCTCGAGAGTCGGCGTAATATAAGCCTATCGAACAGAATTACTCCCTACGCCTCCTTATACATTGGGTGTTCGAAGGATTCTGAGAAATTATCATACGAAGCTGACATCAGTACGTCATTACAGTAAGCATGCAAGTCGAATATGAAAAGACGTAGACAGGCTTCGCCATATATATATTATGACAGCCGAAATACACACCCGTCGACCCTTCTTATCTCCATGCTCTTCTCAACTACTCCATAGGCATTTGCATTCTTCTTCCTCACGGCCTAGGAATGCTAGCTGATTTCACGCACCTCGGCAATTTCACACTCGGAGTGTCATTTCGCCAAACGAATTATCACAAACTTGTTAACGGCATTTTTCACTGAAGTCCGTCTTTTTTTATTTTATTCTCTATCATTCTATCACTCATTTGTTTTTTATAGAATCTTACATTCTTATTAATCATTGACAAGTACGTTTTTTAGGCAATCTTCACCCATGCGTCTGCTTCTTGTAGCCTGTACCATAATATACTTTCTGATATAATTTTGATCTGATAATGGGAAGACCTATGCAAAGAAAGTTCATGTGGGATGGATAAATTACGAACTTCTACGGTTGAACAACCCCCCACCACCACCACCACCAGACAGATGTGTTTGTTAGTGGCTAACAACAGTGAGATTCAGGTTGGGCATTTGAAGCAATAGATAGTGGTTGAGAGGACCAGTAGGAACTTCGGAACATGTACATCTACCTGACAAGTCCTAAACAGGAAGGAACACGCCGCTTGGATTCAACTGCTAGCCTCCGCCACCACCATCAAAAAGAGCAATGATGAACAAATGAAAACAGCTATCCTGAACGTCTTATTATAAAAGCCTACTAAAACAGGACCATATAAATACGGAACACTTCCGTTCCTTAAAAGCCACATTTGTTAAAAGAAGCCTCTTATGCAGCTCAATATAAACTCACTCTCTCCGCATAAGTAATGATTTCAACTTCCTTATCACAGATAGGTATCAGTCACAATGACTGTGAGCCGAGAAACGTTAAATATATACCATTCTGATTGTACAAAGGAGAAAGAAGTCTGATTCTGGTCACCAGAAAACGACCCACAAAACTACTTTCAGTGACTATCCCTCCGAAGGCGAACAAGACAGACTTCTTTCTATGGATTGTGGAAAGTATGGTAATCCACATTCAACTACATCAATGCACGTAGCTTAGACGTTGGACTGTCAATAACCTGCCTGAAGAACTACTGAGGTGAACAATTAACGTTCAATTTAGGAAGCACGTGGTATGTAGATAAAAAGATGATACTGCAATGGGATCATCACATGGTCCCACTACTGGCTGACTGCTTCATGTCAAAGCTTGGAAACACTCAGCTTAGTCGAGCTATTGGATGCCTTGATATCTACTGAGGAAGATGTGTAGACAACACGTTTTTCTTGCAGGTATTTCGCTTTCACTCAAACAACTGCCATCCATCTTTAATATTTACTGTGAAAAAGGAATCTGAATCTGGCATTCCTATTCTTCAAGTGTTCATCACAAGAAATATTGACTCAGTGTCTTAAAAAAGTCATTTACTAAAGTGGAATAGCCGGTTAAGCAACCTCTATAGTTAGGTGTCTATCTACAGAATAAGAAATCGTATTCCTCTCCTCTGCCAGAGAATATAAAAGACTTGTATTTCAGACTTTGTACATTCATTCAGAACTTTCTTTTCTAACATCCACACTTTCTGAGAATCATTTTCCTAATCGTCTTAGCAGTAAAAACACGAAAATAAACACTCTAAATTAGTCAATGACTCATTATCAAAGAAAGACGTTTTCATGCATCTCTGACCAGGCTTATGATATGCCCAGCCGGAAACTATTCTCAGTTCGTATAGAAGATAAGCGCTCTCTTTGCCAGCCAAATATGCGTTCATCAGTTTCTGTGGAGTAAGGCGCAACGACCGTAGCCAGAGAATACTTTCGACAGGATCAAACTCTGCCACTCAACTAACTAACTAACTTTGGTTATGATTTTAAAATCACAGGCAACACGCTTTCTCTTCAGTCTGGGGATTATATTCCAGATAACAAAACATCAACAAATTAAGTGGTGTTCGGTCTCTTGAATCGCCACTTGCAATATGACAGTCTAAACTGATTAAGGAGGGGAAATCAATCGACGAGGCTATGAAATTACATCGACTGAGATGGTTAGCACATGTGTTACCTATGCCCAGTCATCGCCTTCCTCGACAATGGGCAATGTTAGCTGATATAGGGTCAGGCCGGAAAAGAGCTAGCGGCGGTCAAACCAAAACATGGCACCAGTCAATGAAATCTACAACAGTTAGTTCAAGCCAGCCACGTAGGAAGGTGTAGACTTCCTGACTGGTTGGGGTCCTCGGAACGGTAAAAACCAATGCTTGGAAACAATTGATGCAATGGCTCAAAATCGTTCTCAATGGCTGGTGCAGATGCATCCACTCCTTGTGACTTCTATGTCGAAAACAGACAGACTAAAATGATTAAGGACAATAATCGTAAGACGGTTCCGCTTACAGATGAATTTTTTCCTTTAATTCGCCTAGGTTTATACTACTACTCATCAAGGAAGCTGAACAACAGTGACAAATTATCATTTAGAGAGAAGAGAACACGAAGTTCAGCAAAGATACCCTTTCGGCGATTTCATTTTCAAAAGCTATACAATCGCATTTAAATACATAAATTTACATACATACAATTTTTATTTGATTCCACATAATGACGAAGGCGAATATTTTCGACTAGATATGGTTTACAAGAGGCTTGGAAACAAAATTACACAGGATTAGGACGAATTACAGGTGTGTGTGAAAATGAGCATGGAAACAAATTGAAATAATAATTTTCAACTTGAAATGGAAGTTAGGAGGTGTGAATATAGATCACAAGAGCCCTAGAAACAAAAATTACGCAGGATTAGGATATAATTGTAAAATAGTTATTTTACCTAGTTTCCGATGGACATTGTGAAAACCAATTTAACTCAACTTACTAAAAATTTTGCTCAAGTAGCTAACCGAAATTCGCCTGCTCTGGACTGATTCGATTCAGGAAACTCAGCCGAACCAGGTAGATAACTGATGATTTCAACCCTAAACCAGCGAATCGACCCTCCAATGTTCCAAACCCTTAGACCTGGCTGACTGAAATTTCACCCCGAACCATGTACATTGAAAATTCGAGAATTAACTAGCGAAATAGTGAATTTCATTTAATGTATTACCAGTTCGACCAAGTAGCCAGCCAGAATTCGCTTAGTTTCAACGGATTCACATTCGGCTCTCTCTCTCTCTGAGCTGAGTCGAATCGGGTAACACAGCTGGTGAGATCAACTTCACACGAGCTGACCATTGCAAAATTGATGACAGTGATATAGGAATCAAGTTTGACGTTAAGTGTTTTGGATTAATTCTTTCTTCTCACCTATGTCTTAGCGATTTCTAGAAGAATACTTCGTCTGACTTTTTACATTAAGAAGTTAAGGCACTCAGGCATAACTCAACCACTCCTCTTACAGTCTGTCAACTCGTGCATCGTACCTATTCTTCTTCATTGTTCACCCTTATTCTTTCCTGGATTGATTAAAAAAGACTACATCATACTTTGTAGAACTCTAAAGACTGTCAGTAGGGCAAGTGGTGTCCCATTGGGTCATATCGTTGACATCGTCATTGATAGGCACTTGATTTCATGCAACAAATTTGCTAAAGGAATTTTCTCAGACTGTGAGCATCCACTTTACCCACAGCTCCAATCTTGTGTCTTCTCAGGTAAAACAAGAAGTCATTTCAAAAGATTTCATGCATGTACGTCTAAGTGTAAGAATTCCATCATACCATATTTGGTGCAAATTTTATGTGATGGAAATATTTGTCAGGAACGAACTAACTAACCTTCTTTGCACCAGTAAATAAACCATTTTCTCCATCCTTATTCCACCAAGCTTTATTGTTATTGTTCTTCTTATACTCATAATTCTCTCAATTTTTTCGTTTCTATTTCCTCATAAGTGTAAACATCACTTAAGCTGTGTAATAGCTGTTAATTTTGTCTTACTCCTCACCATGCTGCTATATCAACAGAACATTAGATTCAATAACCTGTAAAATACCAAAATTTCCAAACTCTATCGACAATACTGTTTGAAACACACCCACTGTTATTACTATATTCATTATTCTCATTTTGTACTTCGAATATTTTTTGACTTTATGCCGTGTATGTGGACAAATTCCTGTGGTTAATTTTATTCACATTTTGACTTAACTAGATGCAATATTGTGACAAATGCAGACAATTCCATTCTGTATTATAAGTAACCTTTTGAAATAAAGCAGATTAGTATTATCATAATTGTTATTACTATACTCCACCACAGTGCCCAAGTTCTATTCACATAACACTTAGAATGCTATGTGCAATGATTTTAGGAATTCGACCACTAGTTATCACAACATATCATTCGTCTCTTGATACTGTATAGGATTCTAGTGCTGTCGAGCTTCACTGCAAAACGTTTACCAGAATCGACATGCCTAATCAGGAAATCATTGTAACTGTTGTTAGTCAAGTACAACATGATTCACCGAGTTCTCTTAGTTATTCGAAAATTAACGCCTTACATCCCTGTTTCGAGAATTGATCTGTCCGAACCATATTAAATCTCGAAGACTCGCACATAATCGGAAATCAAACAAACTTGATCCGCTAATATGTGTTATTAGGCTGTCTTTTGACAAGTGTTACAGTCGAACAAATCCAGTTAACGGTATATTATTGTATTGTATTCGAATGCGATATTGTGACAAATGCCGAGAATTCCATCCTGTACTAGAAGTACTGTTTTTGGAATAAAGCAGATTATCATTATTATCATTAACTCTACTGTTCAGATCACTTCCACCTGACTAGGAAGCACCACCAACACCACCACGACCACCGGTTGATATGAGTGGTAGTCAATTACTCATTTCAATCAACCAATAGTGTAGAGTTGTGCATATTTATGCTCAATTTATTTTGCTTAACACCTGGTGTACATCACTGTGCAATGCATCAATAGCAAAAAATACTTACATAATTCAACCTTATATAAAGTTGTTACAATTGAAATATTTAATAAAAGTATAAATATTTTCTCACCGACACAACTGTCAAGTAAGTGCATCAACATATATAAATGTATATATAATCATGATTTGGTTGGGTCGGAAGAATTATTGTCATTATTTCGTTCAGCCTTATGAGTGTTTTGTTCTGATTGATTGCAGGCAGCATCCATTTTCTTTAATTCCCTTTGTAGCATAATAATTTGTTTTCGTATATCCTTTTTAACATATTCAAGCCTTTCAGTGGCTTCCTCATTCTTTTGCATAAGCTTCAAAATAGTAAACAAAAATATAAAAGTGAATGAGGTTAAGTGACAACCATGAAGATGCATTTCACACTGAATATATATGTTTCTTCCGTTGGCACACAAAAACTCATTGAAAAGAAGAAAAATAATCTGTGGCTCATTGGTCCCCATCTAGGTCTTTCACTTCTATCCAACCAGTGGGTCGGTCACGAGTTCGATTCCCGCTGTACGTAGCGATGTCTGGACAGATCCGGGTAGTATAACCAGTCCTCAGGCAATAAGCTGTGGCTCATTGTCAACTGTATTGTTCAGTAACACTGATGATGACTATTGACCAAAACTAATTTAATACTTCATCACTGTACAAATAATAGGTAGCTAGCATTACACTTGGTATCAGCATTCACATGTTACACTCAGTTGGTTTATTTGAAATCAGTTAACCGGAACAAATTTCCTATGTATAGTAGGCCATGAGCAACACTAATTGTCTAAAGGCTGATGATACTACCCAGTTGTCCAAAGTAAAGCAGGTCGAGTGGGATTCGAAACTAGGACAAGCTGACTGAAGGCCAATTGTTCAAGCCAATGAGCGACACCTTCACTTTCACATGTTACATACTACCTACGCTACTCTTCACACGCTTCAACAAATCAGACAGATTAGCAAACAACGGAAAGTTGAATATATCATCACTGAGAAAACACAACCTTGTTCTGTACACAGAAAAAAGCAATCCAAAGAACCATTTTAAAATATATGCACAATATTTGTGCTATGTAGCATAACTCCTACACCAAGTGATAAGGATGATATGACGAAGAAGAGAAAGGGAAGAGAAAAAAATGACTGACTAAGTTTTCAAAGCAGAACCTAGCACAGAAGTACAGCAGTTCAAGTTGTCACATCCCGTATAGCACCCAAAATGGCGAAAAATTCAAAAAATTATCATGAGCAGAATAATCTAGGAGATTATAAACACTGAATACATCTGAAGTCACTGAGGACGATTTTTGGCTACAGCATTAACAGTCTCAAGGACCCCACCCCACCCCACCCCAGCCAGGCAGCCTACACCTAAACACGTAGCTAAAACTAAAAGCCAGGCTTTATAGATTGATGCTAGGTTTCGATTTCACCCCACCCCTAGTTCTTTTTCCAATCTAATTCTGTTTTGGCTAAGGTTTCTTGCCGAGAAAGGCAGCGGCTTGGCACTCCATCTCAATCAATATAGCTTCACTACCTCATCGATTGACCGACCCTCCTTATCTAGCACACTATACTATACGCCTGACCTTAGTGCTACTCACTGTAGTATACTACTTAACACGGGATACAGAATGCAAACAACTACAGCCAAAGGTAGTTAACCTCTTCATGTACTCCACTTTCAACAGCCTTACCTTATTGTCAAGAAGAGATGTGCACATATCATCAATAGCAGCAGTAAGACAAAGGAGAAGAGATAAAGAAATGCCTTTAATGATAGAATTAAACTAACCAACCAAGATAAACCAATATTACTGTACTTCAAGATTTACACTCAATGTCAAATATTAAGAGATACCTATAACAAACATACTTGTTATTTTTTATTGTAATCCATTTATAAACACTACTGTACAGCTACGAAGACAAAATTATGGCAAAGAGAATTTCCTTTGCTTAAACCTTTGTTTTATGTTCCTATGGTGATTATGAATTTAATCAAGATAAGCTATCACTGATTTTGTCATATCACTCAGTAACTCTGACCACAGATATCTGCTGTCTCAACTTTCTCCTTAGTACTTCGCCTTAGTCTGACCAATATTTGACATAGGTGATGATGAGGAGACGAGTGTGGTACAAACACGACCTCAGAAGACTGACTTATTAACGTAAAACTTCGGACAAAATGCATCAGTCAAAGTCTCTCACTTCAGAAGAGTACATTCAGAAGTAAGACAATGTCATGAAACTCCAATGAGCGGTGTTTTACAGAAGAAAATATAATTATATGTAAATTAGTGAGGATTTTCAAAATCTGAATGATAACGATAAGTGACCATGAGTAGAGTCATTGCAAACGACTTTTATCCATGTTATCAACAGTCTCGAACCATTAGTTGTCAGCATATCGAGGACCACAGTGTGGCAGTCTGCATATCTCCACAGACCTCAAAACAGTAAGTCAGAGACTTTCTCATTATGCGTCATGTTTTGTCCTGATTATTCTTAACTCATTTCCCAATCTAGTCCTATATCAGCTAATACTGCTTATTGAGGAAGGTTGTGGCTCAAAATGCATAACACATGTCCTAATCGTCTAAGTATATGAAGTTTCAAAACCCCACCGACTGATTCCTCTTATTATTTATTACTGACCGCATAACTCCAATTGACACGACTGACTGACTGACTCATGGTTAGAAACTGCTAACCATTTCCCTTGCGTCTTGAGTGAAACATAAGGGCTTACAGCTTTAAAAGTCTCAGTAGCAATGCTGCTGCTTTCACGGGTCTATGTTTCTAGACTCAGGCCAAATCTTCCCACTTTCCCAAAATTGCTACCGACTGATAAACTGGACAAGGTTCAAGAGTTCATCGGTCGGGGATTGAACCCGAACTACATACGTGCTTGATAAGAATTCTACCTTTGAACCATCGACGCATCGCTGATAGCTACTCGGACAAATATACTTCCCCATATCCATAATTGGTACAAAACAAGTGTCATTTTTGTACCCCTTCATAGACACCTTGTTGACTTACAGATCAATAAGACAAATAATTAACAGCAATCGAAAGAAACCTGCGGGAAAGCGGTTGGTCTTACTCCGTAACACAAAATGAAGAATCTGTCTATCTAAAGCACCTGAACGTACATAGTATTATTTTTACGTGACTGTTAAGTACATAGAAAGTCTGTTTGAAAATGGTTGCATACGGCCAATCTTAAGACTCGGCGATATATCCAACCATTCTGGAATGAGAAGTAACTCTAAATGTATGCGGTCAAAAATAAGTGTTCATGCAATGTTTCAGTTAGTATCACTTCGAAACCAAGTGGAACTCATAATCAACAAACCTGAAAGAGACAAAAAGTTCCTGTTCCCGATAAACGCACACTAATTAAATCTCTACTCTTTTACATGCCGTGAAAAACAAACACATCTAGCAGAGTTTAACATTTGCCACACACTCTTTACAAGGAACAGGCACTCGACACAATCGATCGCTAGAAGTCATCGCCAGGCTGTGAAGTAAGTGTTGAGACTATATGCTATGTTATACTAATCACAAAGATGTGTATCTTCAGCCTGAGTATTATCATCAAGCCTTAATAATTAGTGCCTCAAAGCCTGGTACATGAAAAATCTATTTTGGGTAACTGAGTTTCAACATCCAAGAGTTTACGAACAACTGCCAACTAAAGTGAAAACGATTAGTATCTGTCAGAAATATTGTTAACTGCCATGGATATACTGATAGAAGTGATCCTGACAACTTCCAATGCCTCTGTAATTCACTTCTCGCTGAATAAAGGCTGGTTAACTTAGAGTGCACAAGTCGCCCTGTTAGACAAAGACATGATTTAATGCAGAATATTTTGAATATCATAAGGGAGAACTTCAATCCTTTCGGGTTTTTGAGCTTTTCAGCATCCATGACCAAACTACTTCTCTAACCGTGAATGAAGGAGGTAGTGCCTCCAAGCCAACTCAAACCTGCACAGAGTTAAATGAACTATGGTAAATTAGTAATCATATTAATAGTGCAATCACTAGTAAGGGTCGTAAACTATAAATCTCAGAACAATATTTTGGGATCAATATGTATTCATCGTTTGATGTGAAAGTTATATGTAGTATGCTGATTCGCGTTATGACACTACCAAGGGTGTTTCGGTCAGAGTGAACAAGAATTCTTTTTGATTTTTTATTACAGTTTGATTCCGCACCGTATTTTTTGGTACAGGTATGGAATTTTCAGCATGTGATATCGGTAGCCTAAATTTTGCAGGCCGACCATAGATATCAGGTGTGCGTCGCAGGGGATCGAACCCCGAACCATGTGCATGATCGGCGAGAGTCATAACCGCTGTGCCACCGACGCACAAATGCATTATCCAGTAAACCACACCTCCAAATTCGAAAGCACTAAATAAATACGCAACTTACATACAAATTTGAAAAGTATTACTGTGAAAGCATAATTTTTACAGAAAAAACAAACTCACTTGAACTCTTATGATGAATCTGCAGGTCAACATCAAGCATAATACAATAGCATTGGATGCTTCTCTTAACCCATCTCCTGCACGCCAAATGCCAAACAAGTGGAGTAACATCAAAACAAGCAGTACAACATTGCTGACATCTTGTGCGATACCTGGACAAGATGCAAGCACAACACCACCCACAACTTCCATTACTCCATAAACTCGCCTGATTACATCAGGACTAACATTCCATCCAGTCAATGAACTAAGTGGAAATGTTTCAAGCATTCTAATGGAACTCTCTCTCTGTAAAACAAAACACTAGGTGTAATTTCTATTAATACAACTTACCACACTACGATATAACTCATCAATAAATAATGGGCCTAGTTTCAATGTCCCAAAGGATATCAAGAATACACCTATAACTATAGAAATAACTCTCACAGCGACGTTAGACATTCGGGAAGAAATGCTAGATTGTAAATGAAAGTAGTAGACCTAAAATGTAGAACAGGAAAAGATAAAAAGCTCAGCGTATTTGTAGCTCACACTTTTGTATTCAGTGAAACACAAATGAAATAAGGAAATAGGAAACACTATATGAGAAAGTGTTGCATTGACGCTCTTCTTTTTAGAACGCTTTGTGGAAATAAAGTGACTGAAGACCAACTGTACTTTACACCTACCACATAAAACCGAGGATACATATAGCCTTTCGGATGTCGTCACGATATTTCAGTCAGATACAAGCTCAACAACACTTGGGAAGTAAACACTAGGAAAAAGCAGTTCGCACTAGTATATCAAGACTTCTAAAAATATTTGAGACGAATCTAGATTACCTTCACTGGCAGTGGAAAATGTAATGAAATAATCGGTGAAATATCCAGAGAAAAAGGGATTTGTGACCAATTATGTGCAGCAAGGAGCAATGACACCATATAACAAATTCACAGGATAACATTCACCGCAGTATGTTTTTACCAAACACATTACTGTCCTGCAAATGGACCTATTTTACGCAGTCCATATGACACCTAATTGCTAAAGATTTGTAGCTTAGGACGAAGATTGAAATCGGTTGATGTTCTCTGCGCTTTGAGACTTGCTGGATGAGACGTCAGCAAGCTTCTTGATGAAGTTAGTGCTCTATGACTATTTCATAATTAAGTCGTCAAGTATCTCAACAAGTAATCCAAATCAACGAACAAGACCTAAAAATCGCTGTCTTTCATGAAGAAAGAAGTGGAAATATTCCCTAATTCGGCAAGAATCTCAGACTTAGCTTTTGTGGTTTCAAATTCTGCACACCTCAACTTCCATACCAACAATGGATGCAGGCGATACACAAAGCCAGAGAATCGAGGACATGTTTTTCTAAGATACAATATATCTGCGAGAGGTGACGTATAAGTGAACTACTCACGAACAATCTAATATGCAGGCTGACAGCGTTTCCTCCAGTGAAAATAATGGGAGGAATTACGACGCCAAATTATCTTATTGAGAAACCAGTACTATACATGGCCATGCACCAGATAACATTCAGATAAAAATAAACAGCTAAACAATCACAAGTCTAAGCCAGAACATCTACCGTATTCTGGAATTTCTGTTATCTATTGAAAAGCTTTACGTAACAGTAGCTACTCATACTCATTACTTAACTTGAGAGGAGAAAGACTTGCACGGATAGGATTTCGGTGGATTCAAAAGTACCCTAATGCACACCCGAATTGGACAAAAGTGCTTACAAACAGGTGAATAATGCCAAGTAATGAGCATAGCCTACAGTGAGCTGCTTTTGTGAATCATTTATCTCTCTTATCCTCATGTGCAGTCTTCCTGAAAAGCCCTCGCTTGGATTACTATGGTCTGCAGTAAGAAGATCGACAGCCACTTATCAGGAAAATGTGGATAACAAAACAAAAGGAAATAAATGACATTAACTTTAAAACTATCCCTAATCGTAACTCTAACCTTGATTCTGACCCTAAACCTAAACTTAACACTAACCCTAATTACAACCGTAAACGTAACCCTAATTATGACCCTGTTCCTCACCTTAACCCCAATACTTACCTTAACCCTAACGAGCTAATAACGCATTGTCCAAACAGTACTTTAAAACGTGATCTGGATGAAATTAGCTTCTTAGTTGGTGAACAGAGTTGATATTTCAGTTATGATAATGACAGGTGCCGTTAGCCAACGACTAGCATGCCTTCAGGGTCGTCAAGACGTTTGATGCTATGCACACATTTCTTGAGGTAGATGACTACACCACCACTATGTATATATGTATGTATTTCGAAGTTTGACAGGTTAACTTCGTTGTCAGTGACATCGGGTGTGACCCACGTCTCCGTGATGATAATTACATCCGGATTTTCGGAGTCTATCATGTTAACCAGCTCAGACCGTTTGTTCAACAGGCTGTGGGCGTTTGCGCAGCAAACTGCCAATTCAGTTTGGTGCTTCCGCTAGTCACGTATTCGGTGGCTGAGCATTGGTCGCTCTTCTCCTGTGGTGGAAGACCCTAGCAGTCAATGGACTTAAGAGCCCTAGTGAGTCGCAATGGATTCCGTTATAAGAAACTTAGTCGCACTACAGCAGTCACTGCACAGCCAGTTCTCCAGAGGTTTGCAGCAGCGCTTGTATGCTCCAGGAGTTAAGTTTGTGCACACGCTATGAAACCTTCTCTTGCAGTTATCACACTGCATTCCCTCTACAACTGGATATTGACACAACCCTTCCAAATCGGTTCCTTTTGATCGACATGCTTCGTACGGCGAATTGGGGCATAAGGTTTAAGTGTGACTTTATACATATGCAATCAATGAGTGCACAAAAATGGACCTATATAACTACTAAGTTAAATAAACTCACACCTGCTGAAACGTACACTAACTTCGATCAGAAAAAACTGATTCAAAGTTAATCTTTCGACTTTACCAGAGTATAACACAACGAAGGCCAAAATCAAACGAGAGCGTGTGGATTTCAGTCCTTTTCACAGCGCGCGCGTGTGTTTGGAGTACGTAATTACGTATATGTGACTTCTGTTCCGAAGACAAAATTGTTTACTCTTGCCTAGGGAACTATCAATAGCAAAACGTTTTTACACTTGACACCTTGACAGCAATAAAGTCAATTGCATTTATCTAAAGACTACTTTAGCTGAATATACATACATAACACGACGTTGAGGTAATGTACAGTACTGAGAATGAGCAAAAGGACGAGGTCCAATTCAGATTCAGATTCATTGATTGAGGATAGGAGGCTTGGAGCCTATGTTAATCCTTTTCTAGGAAACTTCTATGGTTTTCCAAACCCTTCTTGAACGATTGAGTTGAGGTTGCAGACACCACTTCTTCTGGGAGTCGGTTCCAAGAGTTTATGACTCGATGTGAGAACCAGTACTCAACAGCAATATCATTTCTTCTTGGCTTTTGAACTCTCCTGCTATGTCCTCTAAGGTGTTCCGACCTGGTGGGAAGGAAAAGAGAGAATAGGTCAGGTCCGTAGTCATTATTTAAAATTTTAAACATTGTGATTAAATCTCCTCTCTGCCTACGGTATGACAAGGAGAAGAGATTTAAACTGTCTAGTCTTTCTTCGAATGATAAATTAGTCATTCCGAGAACCATACGTGTTGCCTTCCTTTGAGCCCTTTCTAGAATGTGTGAGTCCCCTTTTAGACAAGGGCTGGCGACCTGGATGCAGTTTTCCAGACTTGACCTCACCAAAGATGTAAATAGGGAGGTGAACATATCTCTGGTGATTCTAGTGAAGGCAACGTGGATGTGCCACTGTTGCCCTTCAGCTCTCTCCAAATTTTTAAGTCATCTGAATATAGGACCATAGGGGAGTCGGTGAGCAGAGATAACTCATTGATATACAAAATAAATAGGAGAGGTCCGAGTACCGTGCCTTGTGCCACTCCGCTACGTACTGCTGTTCAAGAGGAGAGTTTCGAGTTGATCCTAACCCTCTGCCTCCTATCTATGAGGAATTCGCTGAAACAGTTTAGTAAGCTGCCTTTGATACCAAGACTTTCCAGCTTCATGAGTAGTCTTTTGTGAGGTACTTTATCAAAGGCGTTGCTGAAGTCTATGAAGACGACGTCAAGGGTCTTCTGTTGTCCCTGGATTTCACCCAGCTTTCTCTTGCAGTGAGAAGATTAGGCAGGCATGAGAGGTTCCTTCGGAAGCCATGCTGCGCTCTAGATAATAAGCTTCTATTTCCTAGATATGCCATGATGCTTTTCTTGATGATTCTTTCCAGTGTCTTGATTAAAGTGCTGGTGAGACTGATTGGCCTGTAATTTGAAGGATACTACGCACGGTTAAGCATTTCTTGAGGTAGATGACTACGCCACCTCCTTCGCGGTTTAGTCGGTCCACCATATGCACTTCGAAGTTTGACAGGTTAACTTCGTTGTCAGTGTCATCGGGTGTGACCCACGTCTCCGTGATGATAATTACATCCGGGTTTCCGGAGTCTTTCATGTTAACCAGCTCAGTCCGTTTATTTAACAGGCTGCGGGCGTTTGCGCAGCAAACTGTCAATTCAGTTTGGTGCTTCCCGACCTAACCACAGAGGTTTCGGGATCATTAAACTGCGAACTTATCCACATTTCCATACTTAACAAGGATTGTATTGTATCACCTGAAACTACATATGGTATTCACTCGTGAAATCTATAAACCGGAATCCTCTGATACCCTCTCTAACCACGTGGAACTCAGGATTTTATCCACAGCAAGCACTGTAAGGGAAAGTCTGTCATTTTATTTTGCAATATGCATCTGTTTATCGTAGTTGTTTTGATACTTCGATAATACAGCTATCTTTTTCATATTCTCAAGACTTTTTTTCCGGAAATTGTGAAAATCTTACTTCTGTTATGTTTAAGTCAATCAAACGTGTAAGTACCGTTAAGAGACTGAGATATAATGCTCGTCAACTATCTGAGGGCCTCAGCTCCGTTGACGATTCTACACTTTTCACACCAGACACACCCAGAGTCATGGTATCTGATATCATGGGTGAACTGACAGAGAATGCGGCTTGTAGCAAAAATGATTTACTGATACTTCAGAAGTCAATGGAAGACCTACAGAGCAAGTTTGACAGCATTATGCCTCTCACGCAATTGTGTGACCCATCACAAAACATCCGTCTCGAATCACTTATCAAATCCGAGCGCATAATTGACTAATTGGCTGAAGAAGCTGTTAAGAGGGTTATGTCTTCACATAACGTCTTGGCCTATAACACCCCAGACAGAGAGCTTATTGCCAAACTTAAAGCTTCGTGTCTGAAGGCTTGTAATATGTCGTTGACAGAATGTCAGGTTTCGCGTCTTCGTAAGAAATCTGCAAACCACTCATGTCCGGTGCTTTTCAAGTTCAGGTCTGTCGAAGAATCCAGAAATTTTCTGAAAGCTGGTTAGACAATAGGCTCTTCAACACCCTACACTAACATTGTAACGACAGAAGGCAAGAGTCAGGCAACAGATCATTTATTAAGGAAATCAACGCATATTTATATGTGTTTTCATGTACATTACTATGGATATGTAAACAAACAAACACAGTCTTCCGATTGGTTGTTTCTCCCGACAAATCTTGGGAACGTAAATATTGACATAAATTACTGTCTACCAATTTGGCTAGTAGACAGCTCTCACCACAACATTAAGGTTGCACCTGATTTAACACCATGCCAAAGACGATGCCGCTCAGGAACACTGAATACTGATAACTCTAATAGGACAACTGTAGATGATGTTCCATGCGTTATTCCGTCGAATGAAAAACCTGATGACCGCATGCATCAGACATTTTCTCAGGCACAGACTAATATTAGCCAAGTGCTATATAACGACACTGATGCTGACACTGAAATGGTGGACATAGATGAGTCAACGGAACATAATGTTGAAATACATCTTTTGTACACTGACACAAACGTCAAGAGCCCGAAACCATTGAAACCCATCCCACTGGTGTTCCATCCATCCGCTTATAAGTCAGTTACTCCTCAGTCTAACAATCCATCCACTGTGAAGCACCAGTCGAACGTAGCTACCCAAGTTTTCTAGGCGTTATGACAGACGTCCCATTTCCATTAGGAAAACTGAAGTGCATGAGGTGTCCAAGCAACAGAATCGCTACATAGCATGTGCTGGCTGCCCTGTTAGCCATCATCAACCAGTTGATCATAAGAAAAGGGAAAAAGAAGTAAATAAATTAAATACTGAACCCGGAGTAAGAAAGCCCTTTGATGTGATAGAGACGAAAGCACCTCTGAGCCATCATTCTAAGAGAAAGTCAAATGTGGTAAGCGTAGCTCCTAGAGGTAGGCCTAATTGGTGTCAAGTGGAAAGCCAATTATATCCTACCACTAATTCTAGACAAACAGCACAGCGAGGTAGTAGGTATTATTCTGCTCATCCACTACGTAAACCCATTGTTAGCCAACCCCCTTCTAATGTTCAATCAACTGAAAGTGATAGAAAATCCCCCAAACATCGGCCACAGACCACATTTAGCAAGCCAACAGAACCCACTCATACATCCCATGTATCTAGTAGGGAGCATGTGCCAATTTCTGCACAAAACTTGCTATGGTCTGATGACTACCCAGAACAAATACCAACACTTCATTCTTGTACTGGCCAAAAATTACCGAATACTCATATCGGTTATACTTTCGGGCAGGATTTTCACCAGCGCCAGTTAACAGAAACACCTGGCATCATGCATATAGCACGCATGATATCAGATCAATTCCTTGCCGGCAAAGCGAATAGTCTACAGCTAGGGCAAGGCATTGTAGCGGTAAATAATTCCCCAAAATTATTAACCACAGCAATCATCACTCAACATTGGATGCTGACCATCACTGTTTAAGTCGACTTGTTTAGCTGAAGGCTTACGGTCAAGCATCCCCGCCATTTGGTGCTCCGTCGTGTCACGTGCGTGCACGATTACTAGCTAGCTAAGCATTCACCTCTACCCGCGATTTTGTCCCGAAATATAATACGTACTTTGGACGACAAAATCTGGTCTTTTGCTTTACCATTTGGTACTCGAAGAACGAACACTATAGTGGTTGTTGGTATAAGATCTTGCGTTAGTATAATCCGTACAACTCGCGAACGTCGACACCGTCACCCCTAAACTGGTGAGCCCGACCACGAACTACATCTTCAATTCACACGCAGATGAACCCGGTGAGTTCGTTCCTTTTTGTGTTTATTCTTGTACTATATTGTTATCGATATACGTTTCGTCATGAATGATCCTAGCCCCAAAGTTATTCGGATTCGCTCAACCGCCACAACAATCCAGCTAGTACCATATTGGCCAGATAATGCTGAAACGTGGTTTCAGATTTCTGAGTCTGATTTTTGTGAACATGGCATAACCGATCAACGTTCACAGTTCCTTGCAGTTATTCACGCTCTACCGCGGGAACTCAGCAAGTGCGTAACTCTGCAGATGTCGGTAAGTAACTCGTACGAGTTGCTAAAAGCATCCATACTCAAGAGAAACGTTCTCACAGATCGACAACGTCTGGATGAGTTATTTCGTAACATCGAGTTAGGAGATCAGTCAGCCGTGAGCATGCTGGCAAGAATGAAAGAGATCATTGGCCAAAGTCAGTTCGATGAAGGACTGTTTAGAGAACTATTTTTATCCAAACTGCCACAGTCAGTTCAGACTGTACTTGTGACACTTCAGGGTGTTCTCATAGATGATTTAGCTGTCTCTGCAGATAGAATTCTAGAGATAACGAAACGGCCAGTTACCGAAGTATACTCTGTTACCGAACAGACTTCGAAGAAGGATTCTGCAATGATAGAGTTATGCAACTCCGTCCAGCAGATGCTTAGGTCAAACAAGCCTAGTAATTCCTCAAACCGTCGTTCTAGATCCCCTCAACGGCAAAACGCACGTGGACGATCTAAGTCCAACACACGTTCTGTCAAAAATCCTGACTGGTGTTGGTATCACAACACCTATGGCAAGGAAGCGAAATGTTGTCGAAAACCTTGTGATTTCGGCAAAGCCTCCAAGTCTGTGGGAAACTATCCCGCCGGCACGCGTTAGCGGCAACCGTCGCCGGTGGCACTAGCCGCTTACTTTACATCCATGATGTAATTAGCCAGACTAGATATCTAGTCGACACAGGCGCCGAAGTCAGCGTCCTTCCTGCTACAGCAGCAGATCGACAGAAGGATCCTAACTTCAACCTACAGGCTGCAAATGGAAAACCAATTGCAACCTATGGTCGGAAATACGTCTATCTGAACGTAGGTTTACGCAAACCTATTCAGTGGATTTTCCTAATCGCTGACGTCACAATGCCCATCATTGGCACGGACCTACTTAATCATCATGATTTGCTCGTAGACGTCCGCCGTAAACGACTAATTGACAACACTACTAGTTTGTCTATCAAAGGCATAACTTACAGTGGCCCCAGCTTGTCAATCGTTAAGATGAAAGCAATCCTCGATCCAACTTTTCAACCGATTGTTGACAAATACCCGGAACTCAATTGCCCATCTAACGATCTACCATGCATAACCAGCAATGTTATGCACCACATCATAACCTCAGGACAGCCCGTGACATCTAAAGCACGACGACTGGCCCCTGATAAACTGAGAATTGCCAGAAACGAATTCGATCATATGCTCACCCTTGGCATCATTCGGCCATCGAATAGTCCATGGGCATCCCCATTGCATATGGTACCGAAAAAGGATAGTAACGATTGGCGACCCACTGGTGATTACCGGCGAGTGAACGCCAAAACAACCCCCGATTGCTACCCTTTGCCTCACATACACGACTTGACGGCAACATTATCTGGAGCATCTATATTCTCCAAAATCGACTTGGTAAAAGCGTATAACCAAATCCCGATGGCAACGGAAGATATTCCGAAAACGGCTATCATTACGCCTTTCGGACTTTTCGAGTTCCTACGTATGCCATTCGGCCTCCGGAATGCGGCCCAAACATTCCAACGCTTCATCAACGAAGTATTTCGCGGTCTCGACTTTGTATACGCACACTTAGACGACTGCCTCATTGCCAGTCCAAATAAGGAAACTCACCTTAGACACTTGGACTTGGCATTTGAAAGGTTACGCCAACATGGTGTTACCATCAATATACAGAAGTGTCAAATAGGCGTTGACTCACTCGATTTTCTGGGTCACACTATTGACTGTCAGGGCATTCGCCCACTGGCTACTTCTGTCGATCACTCTAAGAAAACGCGTTCTGGACGTCACGTTAGATTCCCAGAATACCTTCACACCTATTTCACATAACTGAGTGACACATCAATTTTTTTATGTCGCATCATTTAACACAAGTAAATGATATTTTTCCTATAACCGTACATTAAATTAAATTAGATGTGTATTTTTTTCCCGATATTTTGAACTTTACATTATTTTACTGTATAGTAAATGCATGTCATTTTTTTGGTAAAAAAACGCTTATTTGGTACATTTTTCTTGACAAGGTTCTCAGCATTCTTGTTTTCTTTTCCAGGTGCAACGGGCACTGGACAGGAAACAAACGAAGCACGGGATCCAACGAACAATACCGAGGAAGCTATGTACAGACACCCTATTAGCATAGGCAGACAGACCAGCAGGCTCTCCATCAAGCCGCTCGGAAGATTTTTTTTCACCCATCAGGGAACCATCCAGATTTTTCTACTTCCGGCTGGTCATGTCTTAGGGTCCTCACAAACCCACTAGGGGGGGAGTGAGCTGTAGCGGTAAATAATTCCCCAAAATTATTAACCACAGCAATCATCACTCAACATTGGATGCTGACCATCACTGTTTAAGTCGACTTGTTTAGCTGAAGGCTTACGGTCAAGCATCCCCGCCATTTGGTGCTCCGTCGTGTCACGTGCGTGCACGATTACTAGCTAGCTAAGCATTCACCTCTACCCGCGATTTTGTCCCGAAATATAATACGTACTTTGGACGACAAAATCTGGTCTTTTGCTTTACCATTTGGTACTCGAAGAACGAACACTATAGTGGTTGTTGGTATAAGATCTTGCGTTAGTATAATCCGTACAACTCGCGAACGTCGATACCCTCAACCTCTAAAGCATATTTCCCGGGAGATAGCTGACACAGTGTCAACACCAAATGAGTCTAGTAACATGCATATAGAGGATACTCATGGATTATTTTATCAAGATGTTGTCCACTCACTGAAACCACATAACCAGTGTTTATCTATTATCCTAGTAAATACGAGATCAGTTCTAAGCAAACACTTAACACTAAGTACATTAGCTTCTATATGCAGACCGTCATTGATTATGATCACTGAAGCCCGGTGCACAAGTGATATCTCCAATGATAGCCTAAGGATTGATAAATACAACCTTTCTCGGGGGGACAGACAGAGAGGACGTGGAGGTGGAACACTAATTTACTGTGAACAATCCTTATCTGCAACCCAGTTCAGTAACGCAATTCTGTCACAACTCAATGACTCGATCTGGATTGAAATGAAAGTTGTCAGAAGTAAACCTATACTTGTGGGTTGTGTGTACCGACCCCCTTCATCCAACAGGGAATATGATAATATGCTCAGCGATATTTTCAATGTCACAGCCAATCTTCCCTACAGTTATAAAATTATCGGAGGTGATTTCAACATGCCAGAAGTATCATGGTCTTCACTCCGAAGACCCCAAAGGTATGATAATCTCCTGAATTCCATCGTCACAGGAGGGCGGACACAACACATAAATTCACCCACCATATCCGCAAATATCCTAGACCTTATTTCCACGAACAACATAAAACCATCTACAGTACATGTAGGACATGAATTTTCAGGTAGTGACCATAAAATAGTGGTGTGTTCTTTTGACATCTTTCCTGAAACAAAACGCAGAGATGAAGCTGGCCAGACACCTATGAGATTGTACACACATGCTGACTGGGAATTGTATCATCACCTAATTAGATGTCCTAATTGGGACTCGTACTTTTCGAACGAGTCCTTAGAGGCAATTCTTAACAACTTTTATCAGAATGTTAACTCAATTCATGACGTCATTGCACCTGAGAAGATTCTTAGCTTCAGATTCCCCCAAAGCGATTATATTCTGACATCGTTTAGGAGAAGTCTACGAAAGCACTCAATAAAATACTACAGATATCATGACTTATCATCACTAATTGCTATTACGTCCCTTCTCAATAGAATTGAAGAGTTGAGAAATATAGGCGTCAGAAACAAAGAAATGCGAGCCACTCAGGCACCACATAACTCAGGAGAAATAGCCAAACTTTTCAAAAGTAGGTTGACGAACTCCAAAACAGCTTATCCTAAAATATTATACTTAGACGGGATTACTTACGAAAATGCTGAAGTGATATGTGAACTGTTTAGCAAGCACTTCGCCAGATTATACACCTTAGAGAACGATGAGGTCGTGGATTTCCCACGTAAAACAGACGAATGTTTAAGTGACATACTTTTCACCAACCACACACGAGATCGATAAAGCTGTTGCAAATCTTAAGCTTAGTGACACTATTGGTCCAGATGGTATATCTTCCATTCTGCTGAAAAACGGTGGCAGTGACATGAATTTACTCCTACTCAAGTCATACTCAATTTCACTAAGCGATGGGACATACCCTACCTGCTGGAAGAAGTCTTACATTGTACCTATCCATAAATGCGGGCCTATAGCTGATATCAACAACCACCGCCCCATCAACATCACGTCTGCACTTTCACGTGTAATGGAAAAGATAGTAAAGACTCAAATCATTCAGTACTTGCTGTCAAATGACCTACTATCCCCATCCCAATACGATTTCTTAAGTAGAAGTTCGTGCATTACTCGCCACTTAGATTATTTTGACTACATTACACAATGCATTGATAATGGGCATTCGGTAACAACATTATTTCTCGACGTTTGCAAGGCTTTCGATAAAGTCCCACATATCAGACTCATAACAAAACTCCGATCCTACGGAATAACCGGGAAACTTCTCAAATGGATAAATTCTTTTCTCACACAAAGAGAGCAATTAGTCAAAATCAACCACCAGCTGTCTTCATCAAAGCCGATAACTAGTGGTGTAACACAGGGTAGCGTTCTTGGCCCTATTCTATTCCTCTTATTTGTAAATGACATAGTCTCTGTGATCAAGTATGGCAAGCCATATTTCTTTGCAGATGATCTCAAGATAGTATATGATTACGCGTACGATGATATGAGCGTCGAAAGCAAAATCCAACATGACTTAAACAATCTAGTGGATTGGAGCGAAAAGTGGCAACTGATTTTCAACCCAGACAAGTGCGGTATAGCCCACCTTGGACGCTGGAAACCGAGAATGTGCCTACATATGTGCGGTAAGCTCCTCTCGAAACTGAACACAGTCACAGATCTCGGGGTAACATACTCAGATCTAACCTTCTCCGATCATGCAAATAAGGTTGTATCTGACTGTAAACGACTTATTGGCTTTGTACTGCGTAACTTCTACACCCAAGAAGCAAGATTAGCTATATATAGAACATGTATCCGCCCCAAACGTGAATACCGTGCTCTCCTGTATAGTAACCTAAGGTATGCAGACCGAAAAAAATCGAAAGTGTTCAGAGATTCCTAACGAAACGCATAATAGGGTTTGACCAACAAGTGGAATATGTTGACAGGAGTATGCGTCTGAATTTAGAACCTCTGTGGTTAAGGAGAGTGGAGTGCAACTTATTTCTACTATTCAAAGTCATTAGGAAACATTGTTATAGTAACTCATCCATAACGTGGGAAAATATTAGATCATATCAGCTGCGAAACCACAACTACCTTGTCAAGGTGGCTACCCACAAAAAATCCATTAGGGCAAACTTTTCACCATTAAATATTGCACTCTTTGGAACCAACTACCATCTGAAATTAGATGTTGTGAAAACCCCGATGGGTTCAAACGGAGCCTAGAAAGACACATTAACATGTCCACCCTAGCTTGTCTAAAAGACCACAAATGTTGGTAAAATGGTAAATGAAAGCCGGTCCAGTCTTCAGCTTAGTCAGTTACATATAACTCGACTCTACTACTTACACAGCAAACGTTTAACTAATTTACTGATTTTCCTTTCTGTATAGTCTTCAATAAGTTATGTTAATATAAGCATTTCTAGAAACAATTATATTAGCAACCACACCTTTTAATATTTTACATGTGTATATTCAGTTAATAATACAATACTATCTTTTGTGTCTGAATGACTTTACTCAGCCAATAACCACCTTTTCTCATACACTTTTCTAAAATGTATAATCTTTATAATATTTCGCAGTATTTTTAACATTATATAAGTTGAAGGGTTACTTTGCAATGTCTAATGCCCACCGTATGAACATCGGTCATGAAAATTTAGCATAACTAGCTCTGTTAACCGGCTGTTTTCTTCAGGATCATTATACATAATTTTATCACTGATTGTTCCACTACACTTTTTACTCTGCTAAGTAGACTACAACTTAGTTGCTGTAATACTAGCTACTTCATACTTCTTAAACGCAATTTCCTAGGCGTTTGTTACAAATACATTATTAGTACTATTTTTGAGTTGAAATGACTATCTTCAGTCAACAGTTACTCATTTTCATATAATTTTCTAAAAAATTCATAATGTTAAAATTATGTAGTATTTTTTCCATTATATAATTGATGAGTCACTTTGCAATGTGTAACGCACACCATATAAAATCGGTCGTGAAAATTTGGCATAGCAAGTTCTGCCAACCAGTTGCCTTACTCAGGACCACTTTACATAATTTTATCACTAATTCTTCCACTACTCATATCACTCTGATAAAAAGAATATAACCTAGTTGCTCTAATATTACCTATTTTTATACTTCATAACTCTTAAGGGAAACCTAATTTCTTAGTCTCTTGTAGTAACCCACTTGCTCACTAGTATGATGATAATACTGCTAACAATGTCCTCTGGTATTATTGTGCCATGTGACCTAATGGGAAGCACTTGTCATGAAAGCTGTTAATGTGCAGCTTACTGTATGATTGGGACGGAGTAAAAGCAATCCAATATTACAACTGCAGTCATTGTAAAAGGTCTCAGAGCTTAATGATAAAAAAGGAGGGAGGGTGGTGCATGCTGATCAGCAGTAGTCACAAATGTGAATCGCTCCCATCTCTAGGACAGCAACATGCATTATTTTGGCAGCTCGAGATTTAATCATGAGTTTAGATACTGAATGTATAAAAAAATATAAAAAAATTAGACTTTAAAAATAATTTAAAAAGCTAAAACAATAATGACTGCACAGATTTAACTCATAAAAAAAAATTATGCTTTCGCTCCTAACATCTACAAGCCTGCTCAGTTTCTTGTCATGATGTTACCCCATGGGCCATACACAAGTTCGCCAGACATCCTACAGGTCACCATATCCAACACGTTTTAATCCTTCAAGCCACTTCTCTCTGAAATGTCACTTATATACTTCACGATAATCCTTCTACCTAATTACTATTATACTCTCTTTTATCTTAACTTCCTAGGACTTTAATAAAGCTGAAATTTACTTTTTTTTCTTTTTTCTCATTTACACTCTTCTCTCGCATAAAGCTCGGTTGCTCTGATGATAAGGGAAAACATACAACACTCATGTTTGAGAATAACTATATTTTCATAGAAAATGTCATAGTTTTCCATGGTAAGACCAATATGGTTAGCATCATACATTGCAAATGTGCACTATCACTATAGCTTATTCTTGTATTTTCTTGTAAATATACTTCCAATAATGTATTATTGATGATTGCATTTTATACCACTTTGTAGCTGTGCAGGATTTTCTCCTTTTCCTGAAAGAGCGTTTGAGCGCGTGGGGTCACAGTATAACGACAGAAGGCAAGAGTCAGGCAACAGATCATTTATTAAGGAAATCAACGCATATTTATATATTTTCATGTACATTATTATGGATAGTTAAGCGAACAAACACAGTCTTCCGATTGGTTGTTTCTCACTTAAAATTAATCTTTCATCTCTTTGTGACTGTTTCTTGAATGTCAAATCATCTATATGTTAACTGCATCCGCCTACGCAAAGTCTGCTGTGGTCGATTTTGAATCAATCTTTGTTCACACTTTCTCACGACAAATCTTGGGAACGTAAATATTGACGTCAATTACTGTCTACCAATTTGGCTAGTAGACAGCTCTCACCACAACAGTACTCACTCAAATATATGTTGTTTATCGATTGGTCATAACTACCATCAGGAAATGGAACGAAGTATGGGTTATAAGAATCTGTACCGATTGCTTGTACTACAATTCAACAATTTGAACTTTTTTAAAAAGTGATAATGTATGCTAATTCTGAACTGTAATTCGTAACATAATTGATCGTGCTTGTAAAAATGACATGCATTTCATGTAAACTTACCCGTTTATCCAAAATATAAATTATTATTATTATTGTAACCCAAAAACCCTTAATCTTAAGGTTCTTTTCGCCGTTTCGGAGTCGTTCGGTTAGTTCTAGGGCCGCAGACTGTCTTTTGACGCGGTCTGCTAGGCTTAAGTCGGCGTGGACATATATGCCTGATCCTTTAGGAATATGAGAGTTCCTTAGAATAGCATCCCTCTCTTTTTTCGAGTTTAGTACGACTTTGAGGAGACGTACAGACTCACTTACTGTAGGGTCAGGCTTTTGGCCTATTCTATATACGCTGTGTATAGTAATGCCTGATACTGTTCGTGGCAGTAGCTTGTCTGAAAGTGGCTAAACCAAGTTAAGGTCATGCTCGAATTTAGTCTTGGGATCGGGGGCCAGTGACTCTTCCACTTTGTGGAGAATGAGCGACCTGTCAGAGAGATCAGCTTTGCTTGACGTGACTTTCTTGCTCTGCGGGGTGTGTTTCTGTCCTTCGTTTTACTAGCCACTGTAAACCAAACTGATTTCTTTGTGCTTACTTATTGATTGTAATATAAAGGTTCCTAGTCTTCATTAAACCTCTGATTAGTTCGTTTCGCAGCTAAACTATAGTAGATTTGGTTTACTTCAAAAGGAGTGGTGCTGGAATTAATTACATGTCGTTTGTAGTATGTGGTGTGCTAAGATTGCAACGTCACTGTTAACTGAGTGTATTCTTTTGCCCATTAGTCTTCCAGTGTCAAATAACAGAGATTACAATAAAAGAAATAAAAATTAAAAAAAAATTTATACACATATACAAGATGGGATCGCAATGGGATCTCCACTAGGCCCGTTACTAGCAGACAGCTTCATGACAAGCCTCGAGAACGGCCCACTGAAATCATCTATTGACAATTTCCAACTGTATGTTAGATATGTGGACGACATCATTATTATCAGTGATGACGGCCACGATCTCAATCCGTTACTGCAAATATTCAACAAATGCCATCCAGCCACAAAGTTCACTCTTGAAATTGAAAACGAATCTAAAATACCTTTTCTTGATGTTGAACTTACAAGGAGAGCTGACGGAACTTGAAGAAGGTCCATCCATAGGAAACCCAAATGGAACGGCCAACTGACAAGTTTCTACAGCTAGGTACCAATCAGTAGGAAAAGAAACTTAATTAGATCTCTTGCCACTCGCGTCCGACGCATCTGCAGCTCTGATACCATGGAAGAAGAACTAAACTTCCTGAAAGAAACCTTCATACAAAGCGGTTACCCATCAAGATTCGTAGACAAAAACATCAAACAAAAAATCCCAAAGCAAGAAACAGCATCGGTGTCAAAAAGATACTTTATATGAACCTCGACTTCAAAGGAGACCTACTCCTTAGAAGGAGAATCTCCACCTCTTTAAGAAGAACTTTCTTTGCGGCAACACTGGGAGTAGTGTTCTCTAGTCGCCCGCTGATCTGCAGAAGCCCAAAAGACAAGATCCCGCACCTGACCACTTCTATGTGTATATGTAACGACAGAAGGCAAGAGTCAGGCAACAGAATGTTTATTAAGGAAAACCAACATATATATATATTTGAATATACGTTATTGTAGATTAATGTTAGTAGAAAATACAGTCTTTTGTTTGGTTGTTTCTCACTTAAAATTAATCTTTCATCTCTTTGTGACTGTTTCTTGAATGTCAAATCATCTATATGTTAACTGTCTGCTGTCCATCTTTGACCTTGTTTTCACATGACCAATATTTGATACATAAACATTGACTTCAATTACTGTCAACCAACTTGGCTAGCAACCATTTCTCACCACATATATATCAGTTCACCTGTTGCTGTGGAGCCAGTTACATCGGTCATTCAACGCGTACCCTGTCAAATAGGGTCAATGAACACTATCCAGCGTGGCTGCAGAAAGGAAGAAATGGCTGCATAAGGAGTGCAATAATAGAACACCTAGTCAACACTGGTCATTCCATCTCAACAAACGCCTCCTTCAAAGTAATCTACGAAGTGAAGAACAACCTTCTAAAGACAGTACGATTCGTCTTCTTTGCATCACAGAGGCCCTAGCCATTGAGCTAGAGGAACCGGAACTGTGCATACAAAAGAAAATTATTCAACCATTTCTACTCCCATGGTAACAACTGTGTTGATTTGACTTAACTTTCCTTTGTTTGTTTGATTTGACTTAACTTTTGTTTGTATGCTTATTTTTCTACTCAAAACCCTTGTGTAATTCCGTATATTTTGTTTCCATGTACACCCTGAGTACAACTCTTTCATTAAACCATTCATGTTATTACGTAACTCTTCTTTAACAATCGTATGTGACAACTCATCACTTTTGTTACTACTCTCTTATATCAATATCCAACTCATCTGAACTTAATAATTGTATTTTCGTTTGACAAATTTAATGTACACACACATACAAAACAACCATATATATTTGCGATTGTACAGCTATGAAAATGAATTCACCGAAAAGAGACTCTTCGCTGAACTACTTGTCTTCTGTCTAGATTGCATGCCTCTCTTCATCCATGAGGATCGCCTTTTAGATTGCAGTGTGGTTATGGTGGCGGCATTCCAATGCCCTCTGCTGATAACGTCCCAGTCGATGGAGCATTCTGAGTCAGGTTAATGTCTTCTAATTCTAGTGTAGGCAGCTTCGCTGTAGCACAGACTGCGTCGCGTAGCATCCCTCTGTGAGCAATCGCAATGAACCGGATCAAACACAGACCTCACGGTCACTACCATCTAGAATGGTCATGAATTGAGTGTTTCCGACTAGTTTCTGATAACTAGTTGGGCTATAATCCAGTTTTTATGACTTTCGACTAGGGATCCACCTACTTTACAGTAGTTCAAACCGAATTCGTTCGAGCGTAGGGGACCCCGGAAAGTGACGTTACTTTCTTTTTCTGCTGTGAATGAGTTTAACTTAGTCAAGGCCTTTCAAAGGTTAATGGCTCCGTGCCATGGTTCGTGCTCAGTGGAGGCGCAGTCCATCCTTTTCCTCTTAATCTAATGAATATACTCTTCAGGTGACAGTATCGAAAGTGACACATAATTGGTCAGTTACTAAATTTGTTCAAATGATATTGTGTCAGGGTTAAGGCGGTGAATGTTTCTAGTAAATCTACTAGCTTACATTATCATCATCCAACACTAGGTTCATTATCAGGTAGAAGATACATGGCTAACCACCTGCCCCAGCTGGCTTGATTTCACGTTAACTTCGTTTCTTCGTTCATGACATCAAGTTATCTAACCATAAATGGACGCGAAATATGTCCCTCATTTTGTTTTGTCTGATTGTTATCATGATTTCACTGTCAACTTTTTCTGGTCACTATCATATTAGTACATTTGTTGGAAAGCCTGAACGCCTGTCACTGTATCGTCGCACTTTCCTGCTTTTCAAAAGTTGATGAGGCCTCGACCGACCTTAATCAAATACCATGAGTTTCTTCCTCTTTGTTACTGCTTGCCACTTTTCAACTACGGTTGAAATCCATGAAAACACCCCAAAACACATATGCATCAAGCCGGAATACAGTCCTGTCCATCTAATATCAAGCTGACCTGTTAGTGCAGAAACATGGTTGTTCTACACTAGAACTAACTTCTGAGAACATAATATGATACGTGCTCCGCTGAGGGGTCCAGACGATTCCAGCAAAGTTAATTTTAACCGGAAACTGTTTAAAACTCTTTAGCGTTTAGTGACCTGGTGATTCGAGACAGTGTGCATAACCACAGAATAAGCATGAAGTGATGTAGGTTCCTATAGACAGATCTCAAGATAGTGGGAACGCTGCTTGGGGAGGTAGGCAGATGAAGGATCGAACCAATATCTGGTGCAAGTAACCCTTATGATCGAGCTGAAGACCAATAAAGAACCTGGAGATAGAAAAAATTGAAGTCCAACACTCTGAAACTGAAAGAAGAAGCTACGAAGGACACCTTCGCAGTCATCAAGAAAAAACAGAAGACATTAAGTAAACTTCCTGAAAGGACACTCGAACTTTCTGCAGATGACGTTGAAAGAAACCTGCATAGACACCTCATGCAAGATGAAGAATCAGGACAAGGAATGACTCTACATGAATGCATGGAATCCGGTAACCGCGAGGAAGATGAGTGAGAAGGTGAGCCAGTTCAGAGATGAGCGATGGATAGAGAACGTAAGTATAATCCACAACACAATGAACGAAGGAGTGAAGAAGAGCTCTCAAAAAGGCTAAACACAACCTTTTGGTTCATTACTGAATGAACCGGAACAAGTTCCATTTTATGAGGGTATCACAGCACTTAACTCAATGCCCATGTTTCCAAAAGGGAAGAGATCAACACAGATGAAGCCAGTGAAAGACAGGGAGAAAAACCAATTACCGGAATGATAGAAAGGATGAAACATTGCGTTGATCAACTCACTTGACTACTAAGTCCACCTCTACCTATAAATCATGCAGAGGTGCCATTAGCAGTCAGCACTATCAGTGAGCACAAATTCTCCGGCAAGAACAAGAGTCTTAGAATCACAAAGTTACTGAAAACCAACTGAGCAGCAGCTGGATCAAATGGAATTCCTCAGAATCAGTGAAAAAGGACCCAAGGACCTCTGCCTGAACTTATACTATACGCTGGTTGAAATTTTTGTGGTAGGTTTCTTTGTTGATAATTTTTATTAAAATCGTGTTGTATGGTGTCTGGATTGATGAGAACTCAAATATTGCGACGCGACATATTTCTGTGAGCGTCATTTGATCTGACCGCGGCAGACTCACTACATATTGGGTGCAAAGGTTTGCATCACAGCTGGAGTGTCTTGAAATATTGGTACAATGAGCGGGATAGTACACCTGGAAGGTAAAGTCACCGGCAACTCTAAACATAAGCGACCAAAACGAATGGCCGACTAAAATGGAACTAATTACTTTGAATAACCAAACAGGTAAGCTACAACTAAAGGCGCGGAAATGCACACACAATAAGAGAAACATCACGCGAATTCTATCAATAGGTACAATTTCAGTACTGTAGGAATAACAACTCCCTGACAGTCTCCTCAATGTAAAAACTTAGGAATTAGGCGAAGTATCATTTCATGAAGAATTAATGGAGGCTAAGTGTATTGATGTTAACGGATGGTACGATTTATGCTAACGCAAGATCTTATGCTAACAACTTATATAGTATTCATTCCGCGTAGACCAAAAGCGAAGCAAAACACCAAATTGGCCGTCTAAAATATGAAGTGGGTAATCTCAATCGTCAAGCAATGATCTGAAACAGAAAGCAAAGCGCACGATAGCAGGGTGATCACACAAGTGCCGCGCGCTAGTAAGAACTAAGACTCAAGGTCAAGGACTATATTTACAACTAATCATAATGCAATTAGGTGAGAGAGAAAGGGTATTCCTATTGGTCATCCACTGCATCGTCTTGGGCGATCAATCCTTTCATGCTACGTAACCAACCTGAAATTAGACTATCACAGTTTAAACATTGGAAAGCCGCCGAACTTACCATTCCTTACAAGTGTATTCGGGAACAAATTCGTAATGCGAGGGTGATTGTTTAACTAGCTAGGGATTGTGCACGAATAACCAAACGTGTGGTGAGAGCTGTCCGTTGGCCGAAATTGCAGACAACAATTTATGTCAGTGTTACTTCCCGAATCAGGGTAGTGAGAAAAATCCATAATAAAGCTTAACCCTGAGGAACTCACCAACCAATCACAGCACACTTAGCGTATGCAAATACAATTCACGGATATATGGCTTAGCTTTCTGAGAAACGGTCACAAGTAGTACAAAATAATAATAATGAACATAAAAATCTATAAATATCTCTTGATTTTCTCAATAAACGACCTGTTGTCTGGCCCTTGTCTTGTGTAACGACAGAAGACAAGGGCCAGACAACAGGTCGTTTATTGAGAAAATCAAGAGATATTTATAGATTTTTAAGTTCATTATTATTAGCGTTATTGTTAGCAGAGATGCGACTTCTTCTGGTTGGTTGTTTTCTTGCTGAAGGTTATTCTGTACTACTTGTGACCGTTTCTCAGAAAGCTAAGCCATATATCCGTGAATTGTATTTGCATACGTTAAGTGTGCTGTGATTGGTTGGTGAGTTCCTCAGGGTTAAGCTTTATTATGGATTTTTCTCACTACCCTGATTCGGGAAGTAACACTGACGTAAATTGTTGTCTGCAATTTCGGCTTGCAGCCAGCTCTCACATCAATAGCAGTGATTCAGTCCAATGAACAGTATTCGCGGCTGATAACCCAGCTTTCAACTGTCGGTGTAAATGTTCAACCATTCCATTTGCCTTAGAATGGTAAGCTGTAGTTTCTAAACGCATACAACCTAGGATTTTAGTCAAGGCTATGAATAAGCCACTTTCAAATGGCCGCCCACGATCAGTTGTTATGGAGGATGGGCACCCAAGACTTGCGAACCATCGTTCGACAAAGACGCATGCCTCCGACTCGTCAATCACATCCTAGAGGGGTACTGCTTCAGGCCAGTGTGTAAAACGGTCAATGCAGGTCAGGATAAAAGTATATCCACGAAATTCTGGAGGAGGTCAAACCAGATCTATGTGAACGTGTTTGAAACGAGCATCAGGGATAAGGATGGTGCCAAGAGGGCTTCTGGTGTGTCTTACTGTTTTGCGAATTTGGCAAGCTAGGCACGCATGAGCTCATTCCCTTACTTCTCTATTAATACCAGGCCAACAAAACCAACTGGTAACGAGCTTGGCGGTAGTTCGAATACCTGGGTGGGATAAGCCACGCAACCTATTGGAGACGTCATGGCGATAACCACTAGGCACGATAGGGCGAGGAGCACTCGTGGAAATGTCACATACAATAGTGTCTCCTCCCAAGCTCAAGGGTTTCATGACTAATTGCAGAGTTGTTTTCGACAAAACATGTTGAAGCTCAGTATCTTCCTTTTGATGACCAGTCAGTTTCACAAGGTCTATGCCATCTATTTGGACGAGGGAACAAGTGTGCGACAATGCATCTATCACAGTGTTGTTCACTCCGTACACACGGCGAATATCTGACATAAACTGTGAAACGTATTCCAGTTGTCGTGATTCCCTTGGTGATTACTGATCTCAAGTTGAGTTCAGGGAGTACGTAGGCGATTTGTGGTCAGTGAAAATTAATATTTATTTTTTTAAAATTTTTAAAATTTTTGATTACAGCTTGATGTCACACCGTATTTTTAGTACAAGTATGGAATTTTCAGCATGGATATCGGTAGCCAGAATTTCGCAGGCTGACCATAGATACCGGGAGTACGTCGGCAGGGGATCGAACCCCGGACCATGTACATGGTCGGCGAGAGTCCTAACCACTGTGCCACCGACGCACGATCCTTCACTGAATGTCGTATAGCAGAGTACATAGCCAGAAATTCTCTTCCGAATGTGCCGTACTTAGTTTTGGCTAGTTGTAGGTGCCATGAGAAAAAGGTGAGTGGATTCCACTTTTAGGTGATTAGTTTTTGAAGGAATGCGCCGATTGCAGTGTCGGAGGCATCAACTGAAATGCTTAATGATGCCTCTGGATCCTGATAGATGAGAAGGATGGCATCCTCGACATCTTTTTTAACCTAAATGGAAGCATTTTTGGTGGATGCGTCAAGTTCTATGGATTTTTTGTTCTCTCGAAGAAGGTCCGCTAGTGGCTGAATCAGCGAAGCACAGTTAGGAACAAAGCGTCGGTGATAACTTCTCAAGCCATTAAACGGCGAAGACTGTTCACCGCCTTTGGCTGCGGAAAGCTAAGAATCACCTCACATTTAGCCAGTGGGTGGATACCCTTGTAGTAATTGGTGTGGCCGAAAAAGTCTAGTGATTCTACTCCTACCTGACACTTTCGAATATTAATGGTAACACCATGTCTGCGAATCATTTTGAATGCCAAGTCCCAGTGCCTAAGGTGAGTTTCCTTGTCTGAACTCGCAATGAGGCAGTTGTCGAAGTATGCGTGTACAAAGCCAAGACCGCAAAATACTTCGACAGTGAAACATTGGAATGTTTGTGCTGCATTCCGGAGACCGAATGGCATACGTGAACATTTAAACAGCCAAAAAAGTGTAATGAAAGCCTTTGTCGGAATGTCTTCTAGTACCATAATGATTTGTTTGTATGCCTTAACCAAATCTCTTTTCGAGAAATTAGTTGCACCAGATAGTGCTGCTTTTAATTCATGTATGTCAGGCAGTGGATACCATTCAGGGGTGGTTTTGGCGTTCACTCGTCGGTAATTTTTATTTATTTTTTTTATATTTTGATTTGCAGCTTGATTCCACACCGTATTTTCAGTACAAGTGTGGAATTTTCAGCATGGATTTCGGTAGCCCAAATTCAGGCCGACCATAGATATCGGGTGTGCGCCGGCAGAGGATCGGACCCCGGACCATGTGCATGGTCGGCGAGAGTCCTAACCACTGTGCCACCGGTGGGTCACCAATCATTGCTATCTTTTTGGAATATCATCTAAAGTAGGGATGCCCATAGGCTATTTGATGGCCGAATGATGCCGAGGGCGAGCATATGGTCGAATTCATTGCTCGTCAGCCGTAGTTTTTCAGGAGCAAGCCATCGTGATTTGGATATCACGGGCTGTCCTGAGGTTGTGATGTGATGCACAACATTGCTGATTACACACGGTAGATCTTTGGAGTGGAAATTAAGTACTGGGTACTTGTTTACAATCAGCTGAAAAGTTGGATCAGAGATCGCCTTCTCATTGACAAGCTGTGACCTTCATAGGCGATGCCTTTAATAGACAGGCTAGTGGTCGTCTATCAGTCTTTTTCGACGGACATCTACTAGTAGATCATGATGGTTTAGTAGGCTTATGCCAATGATAGGCATAGTGACGTCAGCAAGAAGGGAAATCTTCTGAATGGGTTTGCGTAAAGCTACATTCAGATAGACATATTCCCTACCAAAGATTGCAATAGGTTCTCCATTCGCAGCCTGTAAGTAGAAGGCAGATTCCTTCTGTCGATCTGCCCCTGTAGCAGGAGGGATGTATACTTCTACACCTGCGTCAACCAAGTACCGAGTTTGGTTGACTACATCACGGATGTATAGTAGGCGCCCACTGCTCCCGGCGAAGGTTTCCACTAACCCGTGCCGGCGGGGTAGTTTCCCATAGTTGTTGAGTCACTGCCAAAATTACTAGGTTTTCGGTAGATTTTCGCTTCCTGGCCAAAGGTATTGTGATGACAACACTAATCAGGGTTTTTCGGTGAGCGTAGTTTGGATTTTGATCGAATTCTGTAGATGGTAGTGGAAAATATGGGGACCATTTGGCCTGAGTAGTTTCTCAACAGAGTTGCATAACTCTGTCACTTCAGTGTCACCACTCGAAGACTCTATAGTGATCAAGCACACTTCCGTGATTGTTCATTGTATTATTTCTGGAATTTTATCAGCAGAAGCAGCTAAACCTCTATAATCGCACCTTGGAGTGTCACAAGAACAGCCTGTACCAACCGTGGCAACTAAGATAAGAACAGCTCTCTAAAGAGTGACTCATCGAATCGATGTTGGTCGATAGCTTCCCACATTCTCGTTAGCATGTTCACAGCCGATTGATCGCCTAACTCGACATTGCGAAATAGTTCATCAAGACGCTGTTGATCCATGAAATCGTTTCTCTCTAGGAGGGCTGCTTCAAGCACACCATAGTAGTTGCTTACTTCTGGGCTTGACATAAGCGGTGAGAGTCAGCAACCAATGTTGACTGATGAATACTGTGGCTAATAATGTTAGGGGATTATCTGCCGCTACAGTAGGAACAAGTTTAAATTCAGGTAGAATGTTTTGGGAATATAAATCTTACACTTTGCATTCTGTTTCCGTATTAAATGGTATCACTGACTGATGCTCACGGAAATCTAAAAGATATTAAATAGTCATAAGATGCAACGAAATGTTATGCCCTTGCACAACAGAAAAATCGGAGATAAGAAGAAGACACACAGTGAACCTAGTTTTATTGAGCAACGAATTGCAGTTTACTGGATAATAAGCTTAATAAAATGGGTCACATGACGTGCCAGGCTCTAGACTGTGCTTTTCATCATAGTGTAAAATGAAGGTTGGATTAAACGACGCATACAAACTGTGAAATTCCGACAAATAAATTTCAGCAAATCGTTTGACACCTCAGTCTTTTGATGCTGATTCCAGAGAGTACTCGTTTTGTTGAATTTGTAATCACTAGTAAGCACGCCATCATGAAATAAGTTTGGATGTGCTGGAGTCATGTTTTTTAGTTGATGAGAAGATAACGTAGGGAAAGTTACTGTGGCAACTGGCAAACCGTTTCAGCGTGTTGACAAGATGCTGGAAAGGGGAGAATATGTGTTACACAGGATTCAGTGCTTTCCTTTCTAGTGGTGATTGTGAATAATAGAAAATCACTGGCTCATCGCCGTGATCTGGAGCAGCATTTGTAAAAGGAGTGGGAGGAGACACAAGGAAGCTGCTAGAAAAGATCAGAAGAAGGCCACGGAATACTAAGAGTTTATCTAAAGAAACTTCAGATGGTACTTGGTTGAAGCACTATACAAAATAATTATATGATTCACCTCATTTCAGTACTTCAAGTACTTAGATTATGAGTAAAACTTTTCAGTTTGGTGAACGATTTGAATTTTTAGTCATAAACAGCACAAAACTGTTGTCTTATTTTGATAAATCTCATGTGTATAAAGTGAAGGAAGTGGGCAACGGAAAAAAGCAAGTACTCTTAAACTGTCGATTAAAAGAGTAGGCAATAGTTTATACAAGGTTGTATTGATGGTTTTGAAGTTTTGATAAGAATTATCCCTACATTTCCTAATTTTTAGTAGGCCATTCATTTACAATTCCATCATAGCTTTCACCTCACATTCACCATAACCATACACTATCTTCCAAGCTTACTCCAAGCATCGAACCACACCACGGCCCACTACAGAGTTTCATTGTGATAAAATGAGTGAGGGGAAAGTGGTGTGTTATTTATTTTCATACACAGAATGCATCTATTATAGCCCTACCTGGTCGCTTATTTCTCGCCCTCTTGTCTCCGTTTTTATTTCTTACTAGAAAAAAGTTGCATAGTATTTCAGAAGAAGAAGAGGAATGCTGATGGGTGCTCACGATATGCTATGGGAAAATGAAAGTGTATATTCTCCAGCTCACATTGTTATTGTCTCACTTATACCAGACAACTGTTTGCATGACAAATCAGAACACTAAACTGACCTTCTAAGATAATAAAGATAATTCGGGATCAGGAATGTGGAGCGGTGATGTTTGTTCAGCCAGCTAGAGTAGGTACAAGAACAACCAAATATAACATGACAGATTGCCAATAGGTGAGTATGCTTGACCGTGTACCTTCAGCTTAGCTAGTCGACATAAACAGGTTACCATCCATTGTCGAAAGATGAAAGCTGTAGGCTAACAATTTTAGGAAAGTATTTAACGCTATAACTCGCTCGCCTCACTAATGGGGTAGTGAGAATCCTATGACAATACTGTTGCTGCTATATTTTGACTGAACTAGAATACACGTATATCTGCATGTGAAACAAAGAATTTATCCATGCGTTTAACGATTACATCTGGTCCATAATATGGAGGTTCCAAAGCCTAACGTATAAAGCAATGACGAAGAAATACATGTGAAGATCACAGAAAATGCTCATTGAGTCATGAAGAAAATAAAGGATAATTCAACGAGGAAAATTTTCTTTATTGACGAAGTCATCTTCGGAAACAACTACGCGAGATTTTAAGTAATAAAGACTTGGTGCTGATCTATCCCGATAAAGGCGCCGACATCGTTCTAGTGAATTGCCAAGACTGCGTCGATTAAATGTTATCCATCATATCAGACAAAAACAAATTTTAAAAAAAGTAACCAGAAAGACGGAAGTCAGCAAGTTGAAGGCCAGATAACACAAATGCTGAAGATGAAGAACGAATCGATTATTAGCTCTGAGTTATTTAAGCAAGTACGACCCTCGAGCTCTGTAATTCCCCAGTTATATGGTCTCCCGAAAGTGCACAAAGAGGACGTAGCACTGCGTCCAATCTTGGATATGACAAAAATATGTCAAATGGCTTGCAAACATCCTTCTGTTGCTGCTATATTTTGACTGAACTAGGGTACACGTATCTTCTAGTATTTCTTCGCGTTTATAATTGTAACCTAACGTTGCGATTACTCGACATCCACAACGTAATTCAAAAGGCACTTGCGAAGGAATACGATAGTGTATTATTGCAGCAATCAAGATTCAAAAATCGAGCGAGTACAAAAGGTATCAATTGTTAACATGCAAGATTTAGAGTAATAAACAAATCAAAGTACAATTACACAATGAAAGTATAGTACGATGATGATTAATAAAATGGGTCACTACAATAGCCCCTCCGTAGAATGCAGGTAAATGAAGTTTACCTGTATTCGGAATGATATTGTAAATTACAAGGACAAAAAAAAATATGAAAACCGAATTGAGGCTTTTAAGTTTTTGAGGTTTGATAATATAACTGTATATATGCAAAAATGTTAACAACTTCGAAACGAACCAAAATGTTTAGAAAGTTGTGCAACATGTAACAATAAAAGCAGAAAAATTATTATTAGAATAATAATGAAGTTGTTATTGTAAAGAGTTACAGAATAGATTTATATCTTAACATACAGTTAATAGTATAGTAATAAGGAAGTATGGAAATGACTTGGGTAAACATTCAGTTACCTCTATTTCCATGAAAGCTGGTTGTACAAGTGGAATTGTACAAGAAGAGATGGCTGTGCCAGAGAAGAGTGCAGCAGTAGCTGCTGCTGATACGGTTGAAAGTGAACGTCCGTCAGCATGTTGTTGTTGTTGCTGGGGTGTTGTTACTCGGCGTTGAGGAGTAACTTGAATTGATGTTTGCTGAGGTTGGAGAGTAGAAGTTGGTTGATTGATAGCCATTCTAACAAGAGCAGTTGGCATAAACTGTGGTAAACCAGTGGTTTGAATCAACTGACCGTTAGGACCAACAGTCATGACTTTCAATGGAGCTCCTGGTGCCAGAGTGATAAACTGGGGAGTAGCATAGGAGCATGCAGCTACAGTACAAGGTTGACCACTGACAGAGACGTCAGTTGCCATCATTGTTGCTTGTTGCTGATGTTGTTGGATATAAGCTTGCTGTTGAGCTGGTTGTAACTGATGAGCTTGTGCTTGAATCTGTTGTTGTTGAGGTGATTGGGTAAACTGTTGTAATTGAACAGCTGTAGGACCGGCTTGAGTAAATGGAGTTGCAGACCATTGTGAGAGTGTTTGCACACCTGTAGACAATGCTGAAGCTTGAGGACAGAGAACTGGAATTGAGGTGTTGCATAACAGCCAGCTGCTACAGCTGCTTGAGTATCAGGGTGAACTGGGATAGCAGTCGCTGTGCCGCCAGGTCCGGAGGTACTTTTAGCAGAAATATCAGTAATTATACATCCAAATGTTATGAAGTTATAAAAGTTAATGCGATGGCAAAGATTATTTATTCCACTGTGTATACTTCGAAATGATGTAGTCCATCAATCAGCTCTGTCGGGCTCACCAATTTGTTGTTGGACATATTTTGACTGAACTAGGGTACACGTATCTTCTAGTATTTCTTCGCGTTTATAATTGTAACCTAACGTTGCGATTACTCGACATCCACAACGTAATTCAAAAGGCACTTGCGAAGGAATACGATAGTGTATTATTGCAGCAATCAAGATTCAAAAATCGAGCGAGTACAAAAGGTATCAATTGTTAACATGCAAGATTTAGAGTAATAACAAATCAAAGTACAATTACACAATGAAAGTATAGTACGATGATGATTAATAAAATGGATCACTACACTTCTACCCATCAGAAATAATCTCTGTCAGCATAGCTTTTCAGATTCATTTGAATTTGTCGATTCAGTAAGTTATACTAATGTATTCAGAAAGAAAATGGTATCTCTAAATGTCATGTATCTCTTCACTAATGTTCCTCCCACTGAAAATATTTGCCTTATATGCAAATTCATCGAGAATAGTAATTCGGACGTGGGTATTCCGACCCACCACTTAAAGAAACTACTAGTGAGATACACTTCCAATGTCCATTTCAAGTTCTTCAACACTCTCCATAAACAAAGAGATGGAGTGACAATGGGGTCGCCATTGACCGGCAGACTGCTTCTTGGCAAGTCTAGAGAATAGTATGTTACGACCCACTATCGATAGTTTTCATATGTACCAAAGATACATGGATGATACTTTTATCATATGTGACGAGAATGCCAACATCGAAACGATAACTAGAGAGTTCAACAGCTGCCATGATGCCATCCAGTTCACGTCAGAATCAGAGATGAACTCTGAATTCCATTTTTTGAATGTTTTACTGAAAAAAAGTTCTGACGGTTCTCTTTAAAGATCGATCTACAGGAAACCAACATGGGATGGTCGATACATGAATTTTCATAGTTGCGTCCCTTTGAGAAGAAACAGAAATCTAATCCATTTCTTATCCTCAAGAATAAAAAGGAAATTTACCAGTGATACATTCGATGGTGAACCGGGGAAACTCAGACAAGTCCTCATGGAAAATGGATATCCTTCAAGATTCATCGAGAAAAACATGAAAGTGAGGCAAATGCCAAGCGGCGCCGAAGACACTGCTCTTCATGAATGTTGTATTTCAAGTTGATACTGCAGCTGAGATTCTGACGAACCGATTATCCAGATCACTGAGAAAAGACTTCTTTTCGGCTGAGCTACGTATCAATTTCTATAGCCAACAAATGATCAATGGATGTGTGAAGGATAAACTGCCGCTTTGGGGCACCTCAGTGTGTGTTTATAAATTCACCTGCTCCTGCGGAGCTAGTTCTATTGGCCACATAAATTGCACACTTTCCAAGCCCATCTTTGAACATTATCCGTCATGGTTAGCAAAAGAACAATGCAAGACAGTTACTAGCTCAATTATCGAGCACGTGGTGAACCCAAGTCACTCAGCTCCACCAGATTCGTCTTTCAAGATCATTTACAAGCTGAGACCAAATGGTACAAAGGGAGTCAGGTTTCGGTATTTGTGTATGGCGGAGGCGTTGGCAATTCGTCAATACAACCACGAACTCTATATACAGAATAAGTTTCTAGAGTCTTTTATTCTGCCATCGTCTTATCCTCTTCATTAGCCGTTCCCTGTAAATTTTTTATTTTTAATGATTATTTTGCTTTTACTTTAATGAATAATTTACTATTAACACTCTCACACGTTCCTTTTGTACGTTTTGTCACCCTCTTCACACTTGTTAAATGAAAACTCAACTATGTTTCATCTCAGTCAATAAAAATTTTCACCTTATCAAATTTACAACGCTTTCTTCCTTTGTGCCATTGAGTATTACATAGTTTATAACTTTTACTTTTACTTTCGAAGCCATTTCCAAGTTATTATTATTGTATACTTTAATTCCTACAGGAACATAGGGCTTCAGCCGTGCGTCCCCATTGAGTTCGGTTCTATGCTAGAGTCTTCACCTGGCTCCATGTCTGCCCACACACTTTCATCTCCTCTTCACATAACCTCCTCCAAGTCACCCTCACACTGACGACCAACTCGCCGCTTCCCTTTCGAGTTCCACTCGAGCAATGGCTTGTCTAGTGATGTCACTTGATGATTTCTTCAGAGTATGGCCAATCCATCTCCATTTCTTCCTGCCTATTTGTTTCACAATCGGTTCCTGCTGTGTTGGTTCGCTCATTGCCAGAGATCTCTGTTGCTGATCTTTTCTGGCCGGCCATCTGATCTTGAGTGGTATTGAGCGAAGACAACTGTTAATGAAGGTCTGTAGTTTGTTTGAGATGCTCTTTACCAGGCGCCAAGTGTCTCATCCGTATAGTAGCACTGACTTCACATTGGAGTTGAAAATCCAGATCTTATTTTTGATTCTGAGTGCTGTTGACCTCCACACAGACTTGAGAGTAGTGAAAGCTTGTCTCGCTTTTCCGATTCTTGCTTTGATATCCTCGTCAGTTCCGCCTGTAGTTGAAACGATGCTTCCCAGGTCGGTAGGTGATGGAGGTTGTTTCTTTCAGGTTCCTCCCATTTATGCTGATTGTTGTCAGTTGTTGTTGTTGCTGTTGGTGGTGTTGGCCAGGAATCTTCATCACCTGTGTTTTCTCTATGTTAACCTGGAGTCGTATCTTTGATGCTTCTTCTGCTAACTTGTTGCTTTTCGCTTGCATATCTTCCAGTTTGTGGGAAATCAGACATATATCATCGGCGAAGTCCAGATCCTCCAAGTTTTTTGTGTGTGTCCATTTTATGCCTGTTTCCTCATTGCCCACTGTTTGTCGCATTATCCAGTCTACTGCAATCAAGAAAATCATTGGTGATAGTAGGCAGCCTTGTCTTACTCCTGTCCTCACTTCGAAGGGTTCCGTAAGTTTCCCATTATGGATTACTTGGCATGCAGCATTGTCGTATAGCTGTTGGATGAGATGTATTATTGTCGGTGGCACCCCGTAGTAGCGAAGTAGTTTCCAAATCACTTCTCGATCGACGCTTCGCTGTCGAAGGCCTTTTCAAAGTCGAGGAAGTTGAGATAGAGAGGGGACTGCCATTCCAGGCTTTGTTCAATGATGATCCGTAATGTGGCGATCTGATCAATGCATGACTTGTTTCTCCTGAATCCAGCCTGTTCCGGTCGAAGTTTTTCATCCAGGGCATGTTTGATTCTCTCCAGGATGATGCGGCTTAGTATTTTGCTTGGGATGGACAGGAGCATAATTCCGTGCCAGTTCTTGCATTGACTTAGGTCTCCTTTCTTTGGTAGTTTGAATAAGTATCCTTTCTTCCAATCCTCGGGTACTTTGCCTTCTTTCCAAGTAATTATATCAATTATGACACCAACCCCCCTATTACTCAATAATGGACTGCTATATAATTTTGATAAATATAAATACTACTGTACAGCCTCTGAAGACGACTTCGTCGATAGAGGAAATTTTCTTCGCTTAACTGTCTTCTATTTTCTACATGTGAAGATATTTTTAAATATGGATAAGCTTAGTGTTTTTGACCTTACTGGTATACGAGGCATAATTCATTACCAGTAGAAAACTGGAGGGTGAAATAAACTCGCCTAATAGTCATAATGTTGCTCCAAACACCACTTCAGTGGTGGTTCACCGTGCGTTAGCCTTCAGCGCATTCTGTAAGCTGCGGTGGACTAACGTCAGTAACTCCATTCAATGCAGTTTATTTGTGGCCAATAGTTCAGCTTTCAACTCTCAATGGAAGCGTCCTATCTCATGATTTACTTGAGGATGGAAGGCTATTGTTCTGAAACGCATGCAGCCTGAGTGTTTATTTAAGGCTGTAAATCGGAGGCTTTCGACTAGCCATTCACAATCGTCTTTTAAGGAGGATGGGCATCAAAAATTCATAATCCGAACGCGTGTGACTATTTCGGTAGATACGTGCTTGTGTGGTTTGCTTTATGCCATTCAGTGTAACGATCGGCAAATGTCAGTATAAAGTTATGTCCATGAGATTCTGGAAGGGCTCCAACCAAATCTGTTTGAGCGTAGTCGAAGTGGCGATTCGGGTAAGAAAAGCACCAGGAGGGCTTGTTGTGTGTGTCACATTAGTTTGAACTATTGACAAGTTGAGCATTTACTAGCTAATTGCCTTACTTCCTAATTTGTGCCACATCAAACCAACGGAACAGTGATAAGTTTAGAGATGGACCGGCTATTCAAGTCATTTTGTAACTTAATTTTGCACAGACGGCGTCAAGTGGTGAAGATGATTAGTCGAGTGTCTTCGGTTAAATGAATTCAATAGAAAATAAACATCATTAAGCATTAGACTTTTAATTCTAGAGGATTACTTACTGCTGCATATTTGCAGTGCGCGTTGGCACCTGTTAGAAGGTAATAAGAATCCTTGTTAGATTTTAACAGAATAATAGTTAAGGTTTTTCGTGAATCTACGTGTTAGAATAGCATCCATGCCTGAAATGAAACAGTTGACAAAGTATGTTACCTCTCAAATTTACTCAAGAGTAAACACATGGAAAAATATTCACATTTCTTTTGTCCAAAATAGACAATCTAAATCAAAACGGTTAATAGTAAATTAAATCTCCAAGATTCAGAGGCTTTTGAAAACTCATCTGCAGACGAACTAAAAAGTCAGTGCAAGTAGTTCATAAATTACAGAATGTATTATTGAAAATAATGTATCCGCAGGCAATAGCTCCGGAGAACGTACTTCTACCATATACTGTCTGCTTTAGAAGCTTCATTTATTCACACCTTTGATCTAATCCCCTCACTGGATATAATTTCTTAAAAACCATATATATACGACTGTACAGCTTGATAATAAATTCATTGAAAAAAGTCTCCTAGCTGAATATTCTGTTCTCAAAACTAAGTTTACCAAGAAAGGTTTAGCGTGATGACGAATTGTTTTTGAACGCATAAAGATGGTTTAAACTTATTGACTGTAAGGGCTGACACAAACTTTAGGATACGCCCCAAACACATTTTATGGGTAGGTTTAAAAGATGAGTAAACATCAATTTTATATCCTGTCTCTATAATATGTTTCGCAATAGAGGAGCTAGGTCGCCTGTTCTCACCATTAATGCGTTCTGGAGATTCTGTTTGCTTCTGAAGCCAGCCCTCACTTGCAGAGACCGATGAATCCTCACTATGTATGTGTGACCACACGTACATTCAAAATGATAAATGCAGTGGGATGTGACATCATTTTTCGCATGAACAAAGGGCTTAGATGGATATATTGGCTTCACATTCTGAATTGTTCTGATCCTAGCTGCATAAAAAGTCTTTCTAACCATACAGTTCAACTGATGTCGAGTTACCAAGCTGCTATGATTACCTTTATAGTGTAGTTTGATGTACATGTCTTCCTTAGCAGCGAGTTGGAGAGTGGGTCTTGATGTTCTGACCACTTTATATCTCCTAATCAACTTGTCTAGATAATTATTATTAACCAGAGTTTGTGTCAAATTTCTTCCTCCCTCATCAAGTGTGTCTTTAGCGTATATTCGTTAGATTCTAATGAAGAGGCACCTTACTAAGGCTCTTTTGTACCGAACAGGGCAGATACTGTGATAATTAAGATACCGTCCTTCCTGTCCAGGTAGGTTTTCTATAAATAAATCGTCTTATTGACCCATCAAGCCATCGATGTATCTAGGATAGACAAACAATTATCTTCCTCATCTACAGATGTAAGTGATATCCTATTCCAAACTTCATTCATTCGATTTAAAATTGATGTGGCAGAAGAAGGCTTATCACATGATTATAATGTCGTCTATTTTGTGATAACATCGACCTGACGGAAGCAGTCGCCTTCAAATGTGAATCTAACATTGCTAGTACATAGAAGTAATAAACCCCTTAAAGAAGATATAGGGGACGGGATGAAAAAGCTATGTATGAGAATGTAATCACACAAAATATCAACTGTTTTAAGGAAAGGCATATTAGTGAATAAAGAGTTTACATCAAAATAATACATATTTTTATTCATAATGTTAATATCGTCAAGATAATTAACCAATGCAAATGTGTCTTTAATACATACTTACAGAATCGTGTTTTGACTGGATGCAATAATTCTACTAACCATTTAGAAAGTTTATGTGTTAAGGATCTGCACATTGACAATACAGGAAGTGGAGGATTATTGGGTTTATGTATTTTCGGTACACCATACATATGTGGGAATTTACATTCTGATGGTGTTAAAGAGTCAAATGTATCTTTAACTATAGTATTTAGGCCAAAAAGCTTCACTAGATTAGGTGTCACCTGAATATCCTCTGAAGAAGGATCACAGCTGAATTTGCTTTTATCATCAAGAATATATAGCATTTTGGATTTTCAGTTACTTTTGTTCATGATGACGACTCCAGAACCTTTATCAGGTTTCGTAATTGTTATATTAAGGTTTTCTCGTAGCTCTTTCAAGTTAAGTATTTATTCTCGTATCGGTATCACTGAATGGTACTGGACAACCTTCTAAGTCTCAATCTAATCAACTGCGAATTTAAAACAGACAAAACTGAAATATATTACTAAATCAAATAACTTTTTAATAGAAGAGTAGAGTTTGGGCTCTGTGGTAGGATTTAACTTCATATTAAATAAGTATGCTTGATATGTTACAGTGATCCAGCATGAATAAGTGGATGACATTTCGACCACAAAATACAGATAAGCCTTAGACACTCCTGTTTTTAATTTCAATTTCTGCATATCAAGGATAGGCGTTGCATCATTTCGATTCCACGCTTTTAGTATTGATTTGATAAACAAAGGTAGGGTGATTAGCCTCTCTCTTTCTTTCTCTCTCCACCTGACTATATTGATTTTAATACTTTTAGGCTATCCCACTTTATTCTGTGATCGCAGATGAAGGAATCAATTACAGTGACCAAGCTTCTTTCAAGATTATTTAGCCTAGCACTGTCAGTTATTCTAGGTGTAACTAAATTTCTATGTTCCGGTAATTTAAATGACCTCGACCTACTAGTTTGACACATGTGACTGATTACAAGGCGAGCTCATAGACCATTGAGCCACTGGGACACGATCCAGTGGCTGGCCCATGAATTCTATCTGCTACCAATTCACGACATAGCGCGTCCAGTTGGCAATGTCTTCGATGAGTAACTGTCCTCACCTTCAGCCTGCTGTACCCTGGTGGGCTATTGGATCGGGTTTCAGTGTCTGAAAGGTCTACGAGCTTGCTAGCCTTGTAACCAGAAGGTCCTGGGCTCAAACTCTAGCGGTGGGTGCGTTCTGTTGAAGAGTGCCGAACCAAGACGAAGCAGCTGTCCAGTACTCCAGTGCTGCTTTCCAATGGTTCCCTAACCGATGTCAGCTCATGATGAAATCCTCCAACCAACCAAACAAACAAAAAACCCCCACAAACCAATACTTGAAAAATATGTAACTGATCTGAGAGTCATTATATGATATCTGGCAAATTATATTGTTTTTCTTAGTTGCATCTCTTGAGTACCCGAACCGACAGAGTTTGTTTCTGAATCAGTTGTTTAGCTTTAATCCCACTATAATTTAAGCCTTGCTAATAACCCTACAAAGACGCCCTGATGCCTCTTCCTGATTTGGCAGTACTGTTAAGACTTTTAATTTCTTACTATTTGTGTCATTTACATTATTACTCTTATATTTCTTATGAGTCCTGATAGATTCTTGAACGAAATCACGTGATTAGTCGTCCACTCTTAAAATTGGTATAGTTTCCCGATGTTTAATTGCTACCGTAATTTATGTTCAAATTTGATAGATGGTCAAATGAAGCCAAGTTGTCTACTGTATGCAAAGACTGTCATGGTGAAAGTCACATGAATTTTATATTCCAGAAAAGTATAGTTGTCAGTTCTCGGTTGCCATGGTAATTCTAAATTTCAAAAATTGCAACTGCATAGTTTAATAATTTATCACAAGTTATTCTGTCTCTTCATATGGTTTTTTTTCCTATCTCAAAATATTTTCTGTCTTCTGTTCATTTCACTGAATAATCAATCTGCTATATGCCTGTTAACTTTCATTCCGCGAAAGAGATTTGAAGAACAGATTTTTAGCAAATTCAGGTAATAATTACTACCAACCTCCTTTCAGTGTTTTTTTTTTGTTGTTGGATTTTTCTGAATATTTACTTGATCATTCTATAGCTAAACAACTTCCTGAATTACTGGTCACAGTTATCCCTGGCTTATACAACTGATGTGAAATATCTATGTGGACAGCATTTCTCCACCTAATTCTAGACTTGGATGATTGGCCTTTATTAGTTCATGTGGGCCTTATTAAGCTGACTTAGAATTAGTCGATAGTTCTATTCTAGTGAAAGACTTACTGTGGTATTGCACAGTGAAAGTTTCATTTTTTGCTGGATTTTTTAATTCAGATGCATCCTGTAGTTTGATTGTCAAAATGTGCTCCCAAACTAGGACGAAACAGCTGTCCAGTACTCCAGTGCTGGTTTCCAATGTTCTCTAACTGATGTCAGCTCAACCAGACGGAAACAATTCCTGCAAAAATAACAGTTGAACATTCAGTAACTGTCAAGAGTTGATTTGTAAGGATTTCATTTGTTTTTTCGAGTCTGATATCAGTTAGAGAACCATTGAAAACATTCAATAGTATAAATTTCAATGAGAATCGACAATTACAGTTTAGAAGTAAGAACAAAATACAATTTTTACTACTTTATAACGATAAGTAGTATGAAATATACAAAAATGAAGACAGTAGCGAAAGATAGATGTAATAATTAATAGGAAGTGACGGATATATGGAGATGGATTGGACGTACGACGAGGAGACCGTTGAGTGACATTATACAACCGGAAGGGAAGCATCTAGTTAGGTGTTGGTTTGAGGATGACGTTGACGAGATTGTGTCAGGGGGAAAGGAAATATTGTGGGAATGGGGGAAACTGATGACAGGATCGAGTGAAATGTATGCGTTCCACTGAAGCCCTATGTCCTACTAGGAACCTGAGGGAATGACAATAATAATAACACAGAGTGAAATATTGTCTTTTTTTAGTCTGATTGGCCTATAAAGACAGTAATAGTTACCCTTTCAGTATCGTTTTGGTGAAGTCACATCCCAAATGTACATTACACATGATAGTTCAGTGGACTTATGATTTAATGCAGCTTGTAAAGATATGTCATCAATTAAAGAGACATGTTTTTCAGACCTAATAGAAGGTTTAGAACTACATATGTAGGCGAAAAATATTGTTTTCAATTAGATCTCATCACGCTCAACTCTAATGTACATAACTTCATACATAAAAATTCAAACATAAACCAATCATGGTGTTTTGTCTATAGGATAATAAGATTGTACACATTAATTGTGTAATTAGTCATAATAATAATAATAATGGTTCTATCAATAATAAGGATGAAAAGTGAGGCGATCTGTGATAACAAGAATAGCAAAAAATGAAAAAAAGCATGATTAAACAAACAAATGTTCAGGTAGAAGTAGTCGATAAAGGCCAAGAAAAACAAATGAACCGATTAAGTAATGTTAGATTGTAAGGGAAGTAAATGAAGTACATTTTTAATGAAGATGTGATAAGATTAAGGGATGTTAAAAAAGGCATTGATAATATAAGTGAGGGGTGGTGGAGAAGTCATCAGTTGGTTATATCTTAATAGGCTAACAAGGGAGGGATAATGGCTATACGAACTTCTTTTGAATGTATAGTTTAGGTTTAATAGGTCGAATGCCTATCGCCTCAGCTGTGTGCAGTGAAACATTCTGTGGGATACGATGAACTAGCTTGAAGGCTCTCATTTTCTCCACCACATGACCACTATCAACAAAATATGACAAAATGGAGCTACGGATCATTTTTGCCTGTCTTATCGTAACGATGGATCACATTTGCCAAGAAATCACCGGAAGGCAACTAAACTTAGGAATTCCCTTGTGCAGCCTCAAAGAATTACTCCTTTTTTCATTTTTTGTTATTCTTGTTATCACAGATCGCTTCACTTTTCATCCTTATTATTGATAGAACCATATTATTTTTTATTATTATTATGACTAATTACACAATTAATGTGTACAATCTTATTATCCTATAGACAAATCACCATGATTGGTTTATATTTGAATTTTTGTTTATAAAGTTGTTTATATTAGAGTTGAGCGTGATGAGATCTAATTGAAAACAACATTGTTCGCTTAAATGAGTTGTTCTAAATTTTACTATGGGAATATTTAATATATTTCAACAGAATGTATTTTCTTTTGTGTATAGAATGTTTAAGTTAGACGATTCCGGTCTACTGTCAATTACCATCTCATTACGTTTCATGACACCACAGCTGTTATGTCCATTTAATGAGAATCTAATCTGTGCAGTAACCTGATGGAAAAGATGCTTTTAAATTGTCTTCATCAACAGACTGACTAGTGGTTCTCATCAAAGTATGAACAATGATGTGTGTGACCGATGGATGGCCACAGTGAATACCTACGAATAAGCGAAGAAACACTCTTCTGCTGTTTTGTTTCCTTTAGATGAGTTGTCACGCTTATATACGACTTTTGTTCACAAAAGTGGGTGGTTACGAAAGGGATGAGTTGTCATAAGCATAGCTTCCATCATTAACCTTTACATAAGAGAATTTGAATTACAGTGATGGAGATAAGCAATGAGATAAATTACTTAATGAATGGGCTGCAATCAGGATATGTACAGAAATAAAGTAAGTGTGGTATTATATGATAGTTTGAAAGAATAGATTTAGAGATTTTTTAGAAAGGCTGAAAATAACGCAGTGATTACCATAGTAATAGAAGTGATTGGTGAATTATCTTACATATGCGCAGCCCCGATTTTTTTTATCCATCTTGCTGGAGCTTAAGTTTTGCAAAGCAGAAGGAAGCAGGTTGCTTTTCACCTTCCAGATCCCTTTGAAGGAGGTAGATATAGAGTTTTTAATGTGGACGAGATGGTTCAACTTTCTCAGTCCTTATGGAGCCACTGCTACATTTTTACAGCCATATGAGATAGTATTCATGAGTCATTTTAGACTAGATACACACAGTAAACGACCGACATACCCGGTTCTAAAGGAGAAAGTGGACTGATACACGCAGGGAGAAGTGGTCGAATGAGAGGTATCGTTTTTCGGCCTCTTTCATATAAGTGGTAGACTAACGAACACTACTTCTAGTTTTACAGAAGAAAATGGCCGTACGCAACGTCAAATCCGTAAACATATCCTGGGAGACTATCCAGCTTGCCTAGCCAGAGGAGAAAAGAAGAATACTAGCAGCTCCATCCCCGAACACCATGTCAACTCTGGACATCGAGCACCCCCGCATGAATGCTTCACAGTGCAACACAGAGTCCCTCAATATCGTTCGAAAGGACTTCGAATACGCTATCTGTACATAACTGAATCATTGGCTATCCGGCATATATGACCGAACCTCTGCATTCAAAAGCACCACATATATTCTCTCACCCTACTGAGGCCAGAGTGACGTTCTTACTTTAATTTCGCTTCTTTTTATCATGTAAGTTTACTGTTATTATTATTATTATCCTCACTGTCCTTATTTCATTATCTCCCTATTATTGTTTATCAATAACATTGCGTTTTCATACAGATTTTATATAATGAGAAACACTTTATCGTCTTTCCACTAGTTCTTGTCCAATCTACACGAATGTATCGATTAGTCATTTTCTCACTCATATTACATCATGCCAACTCCTACACTCCATCTAATTTCCAATTATCCACCCCTTCTAGACTATAATTAACATTACGTAATACGTTTTCGAGGACAAATTTTACCAGTATCTGATTGGTCTTATGAATTCTTTATCAAATATTTAATTACGATTGTACAGCTTATGAAAATGAATCGTCGAAAATAAAAATTTTCTTCGCTGTTTACGTCTTTTTCTTATGACTCAATATGGAAATATTTCGTCCCTAGAGGAAAATGTTCTTCTTAAAGATATGTTGAAATTCTCCGCGTAATGAAATTTCGTAAGTCGAGCCATTGTTGAAATCAAGGTTCATGTTAAATTTCTTCTTTGTCAAGAACGATATCTCGTGTCTGTGAATTTTTGGTTCTTGCCAGTAAATCTTGATGGATATCCATTTTGGATGAAGACTTCTTTCAGATAGTCTTATTCTCCTCCGAGGAGATCAGAGCTGTAGATAAGTTAGATGACGAAGGTCAGCTTGATCAGTAGTATCACGTCTTAATAAATTGTAATACAGCAGACGTTTAATTTATTATACATTTATACCTGGCTGAAGAAGCAGTGAAGACAGGACGCCAAGTGAGCATAGAGAAGACGGAGGTGATGAACATAACCAGCGAACCTCAACAACAACAACAACCAGCACCAATCACCGTCGGCGGAAGAGATTTGATAGAGGCCATTTCCTTCAGTTATCTCGGAGGCATCGTCTTAACTATAGGCGCAACGGATGAAGGTGTCAAAGCCGACCAGCCAGAATTGGAAAGGCAAGATAAGCCTTAGATATAATAGAGAAGATTTGTAGCTCAGGTGGATGATTTTGGTGTGGTTGTGTTCTCTGAGCTGGATGGTTTGGTTGCGAAGCTTTCATTGCTCTACTGAGCAACATCTTCAGCGCATACTTCGATGTGAAGTGAGCTTTTAGAATTCTCTATGAGTTTATTAGTCATCTCTTCTAGTAACCCTGAACGTGATTGGTTGTTTTCGTGTGACATTTCATCTCCTAGTTTGCTTGTCTCGGTGCTGGCTGCTTCTTTGGTCTGAATGTCGTTAGTCATTCCTTCTGCTAACCTTGAACGTGATTGGTTGTTTTTGTGTGACTTCTCACTTTCTCGTTCATTTGTTTTGGTGTTGACTGTTTCCTTGACCTGAAGTTTGACTTTGTTTTTGTGTGAATTTCTTCGTATGGATTGGTATATTTTGTCAATCTCTATGTGTCTATTGATTGCTGATTCATTTGAATACCAGGCCTCTAGGAATTCTCTGGCATTTTTGCAGTTCCCTTTGTCTAAGATTTGCACATTGTCCCAGTCGAATTGGTGCCCGTGGTTGTCTGCATGTAGTGATATGAGGGAGTGTTTGTCGTGTCTTTTGACAGCTAGTTTGTGTTCGTGAGAAGTCACACAAAAACAACCAATCACGTTCAAGGTTAGCAGAAGGAATGACTAACGACATTCAGACCAAAGAAGCAGCCAGCACCGAGACAAGCAAACTAGGAGATAAAATGTCACACGAAAACAACCAATCACGTTCAGGGTTACTAGAAGAGATGACTAATAAACTCATAGAGAATTCTAAAAGCTCACTTCACATCGAAGTATGCGCTGAAGATGTTGCTCAGTAGAGCAATGAAAGCTTCGCAACCAAACCATCCAGCTCAGAGAACACAACCACACCAAGATAAGCCTTGATCAACCTAAACCAGTTTGGAAATCTTCTGCACTCCGCATCAGCATAAAGAACGAGATTCGGATTTTCAAAACGAATGTGTAGTCAGTCAGTTAGTTCTTCTATATGAGTCAGAAACTTGGCATGCCAGTCGCGAAAAGCATTTCCAACAAGTTACAGACTTTGACCAACAGCTGCCTTCTCTTTATACTGAAGATGGAATGATCAGCCAGAAAGAATTAGCAACAAGAAACTCTGGCTGATAACAAACCAGTCAAGAGCTGACTGGTCAATAAATATGTGGGAGAAAATGGAGATAGATTGGGCATACGTTGAGGAGGCCATAGAACGATATAGTGTGCAATGCAGGTCATCGCTCGAGTGGAATCCCAATGGGAAGTGACGAGTGAATCGTCAGTGCGAGGGTGACATTCAGGAGATCGTTTGGCGAGAAGGAGATGAGAGATTATAGACAATCGTGGAGCTAGCCAGCTGAAGAGGACAGCAGAAAATAGAATAAAGTGTGGATGTGCTGTTGAAACCGTATGTTCCACTCGGAACCCAAGGGATTAATAATAATATGCCTTGTTTATATATTTACTCTGATTCTAAGCAACTGACTATCTGTTTCCGCTTTCAAGTTGTTTGGTTTTGCCGTGACACTGTCTTTGTCTGCCTAAAAGCGGACCACCAACGTAAAGAACACAAAGTATTGAGAAACCTTACTGTGATAAAATGTTAAAACAATAAATGTTGAAGATAATTCTTACAAAAAAAACGGGTGCATGTCAACATCCTATGCATATTAACATAATGCACTTATTTTTAGCATGATTCTGAGATAGTAGCAGCATATGGGGCTATAAGTTGCCTATGCATCTGTAACTGGCCCAAAACTCATTTAAAATATTTGATATTTATCTGCATAAAGTTACCCGGAAGTTGATCTAGACTGAGTAAGTGTTTATTTCGTTGATTTGTGCTACCACTCGTTGTAAATTTCACCCAGTTCTAGATTAGAGTGGTATGTATTAAATAAAATGCTCATATTCAGTGGAAAATAAGAAAAATAAAAAAAGTGATGTCTTTTCAAAAACTTCATACATTTGGTTCCCTTGATAAATTTTTTCTATGAAGAAAGGAAGACGAAATTTGCAGTATAAAATGATATCATTCTATTTCACAAGTTCTCATCAGCTGCACACCACTACTTGAAATTACAATGGTTACATAGATGATAATAACATACTTTAATGTTTGAGTGGTAGTAGAGAAGAGATACTATAAAATTGACGCATCCAAAATGAAAGTATTACAATTACCAGCAATTACCAGACATATTGTTGATACCGGACATCTCGTAGAGATTTCTAAGTCCTTCAAACTATTAAATAGACAAAGGACAGCATGGACAGGATGATTTACGACTCTGAAGGTACACGAGATTTCAACGGATTTATTAACAGAAGCGACCAGTAACAGTGGGCAATATGCAAGCCGGACAGTAAAGTAATCTGAAATTAGAATGTAACAGGAGAGTTTCAACACTCTACTTCACATGATACTCGAAGTTCTTTTTTAATTCATTCAGTTCTATGTGTGACTAGTTATGACATGAATAGCCCATTGGTGAATTATCCAGATTCGTGATTGATTGACATAAGATAGAAACTCGGAGCTGATAGACACTTTTGCTATCGGATGCTAACAAATGTGACATCTTATTTTAGGGTAAATTTTCCCCTCTACCTTATCCCTCGTCGTTTAACACAATTTAAAGATAACTACAGAGCAAGCAGATGTTTTAAGAACATGCCATTTTGCACTGACTTGTCAGTCCCAAAACCTAGGTATCCTAACAGGGATTCCTGTCAGATAATAAGTGATGCTACGGAATTAGAACTTGGCAGAAAGGCATTTCAATGTTCCACTGGTTTTAGCCACCCTTTTTCTTCAGCTAATCTACAAAATTAGTTTCATACTACACTAATTAAACATACGTTACTAGACTGATTCCTGTAGAATCGTTCAGTATATGAATATATATTAGCCTAGGGATCAGGACTTAGTCTGTATATTTAGCCTCACTCTGGTCAGTGAGTGATAAAGTGCTTGTCACTAGTGTGTTATGTGCTACTGATGAGATTTATCAGTAGTATATACATATAAAGAGATGTACTTTGGCATAAAACATCAGATAACAGGGAGGTAGATTTAATGTCTGAGAAAGCAAATGATACAGAGCTATGGAGATACATGGGAGTTGCGCAAAGAACACAAAGAAACACAATATGAAGGTCACAAGTAACACAACACGGAAGACCTGTGTAAATGGTGATAAGATAAGATAAGATAAGGTGTACATGATTTGGCTACATAGAGATACCAAATTGCAAATAAATATCCCTTTACCAAGTCTTCATATTCTGCCGTTACACCAGAACTGGGAGTACTTAATTCGATTACAGTCATGCTTAATAGTCTCAGTCCAATGTGCCCTAATTTCTAACTATTCTCCATCTGATGTCTGTATTCATGAAAAACAAACAGCTAGAGAATATCCCTGCATTCTTATCTGTTGTTTCTAAATACACTTGAACGGGGTTACTACTTTCTCTCCAGCAACTACAACCAACTATAAATATTAATTTCATGGAAGTGCTAAAGTACTCTACAGATATTGAGTTCATTACAAATTAACTTCCCTAAACATCACTGACCTATGGTAGAACACACTGTAAGCTTTAAAAGTCTATTCATCAGAAGAATATATGTACCTTCTTTCCAGTTAGTTTAAAGGGAATAAAAGATAGTGGAAAATAATGAATAACTGAAAGAATGAATAGCAGATCTTGACAAAGACACCAATTTTCAAACTCCTTCAATTAAACTCTGTATTGAGTCCTTGACTTTAAGTTTTCTATCCTTTTCGAGTGCATTTACGCTTAACAGTATGTTAGATAGTCGTGGTGTTCAGTCTCAAACCACGATCGAATTATTATGAGTTAACTGTTCATCTCGAACTAAATTTGCTTTGATCGGTTGGAGGATTTCATCATGAGCTGACTTCAGTTAGAGAACCAACACTGGAGTACTGGACAGCTGTTTCGTCTTAGTTTGGGACTCTGCACTAGTAGGCACCACTAGTGACTGGCTGTATTCAGGCAGTTACCTGGAGTTCAAGTGGGAGGCCATGAGCAGTAGGGTGTAGCAGGTTGAAAGTGAGGCGGTAACTCATCAAAGAAAACACTGCTAAGGGGTCGCTAAATGTCAAGAATTGTCAGAGGTTAGAATTCATGCGGTGGCCATTGGATCGGTTCCCAGTGGCTCAATGGTCGACGAGCTCGTTAGCCTTGTAACGGGAAGGCTGTGTGTTCGAACGCTGTTAGTGTGTCCATTCTGTGAAGAGTGCCAAACTAGGACGAAACAGATTTCCAGTACTCCCAGGTATTCCAATGTTTCTTTAACCGATGTCAGCTCATGATGAAATCCTCCAACCGATGAAACTAAATTTCTGACAAAACCAATGCTACTGCCGTTAACTAACCCGGCAGCAGTAGAGAAATGATACCACAGCAAAGTGACTTTCAAGCAGCCAGTCATATTCTTCTAGGTCAAATATGGCATTTCAGTATGTTTACAGGATATATGTATATATAAATTATCTGGCGTATGTGCCTCTAATATGCTGCAAAAACGAGTTCCGATTTTAAATAGGATCGGTTGTGAACATATACCATTCGAATTCATTTTTTGATTTGCTCAACATCCTTCAACAGATTTTGAATGAGTCCCAGTTTTAGGATCTACTAATAAGGATGAATGATTGACTATTTGATGAATGTATCCTGATGACGATAGTCACAACGCTCAACACTTCAAACGGATGCTGTCCATAATCTTCGTTACAAGTTTCACCTTAAATAAAGTGATTATTATTATTATAATCTAGAGCTAAGCATACCCTCTTCTAACCCTAGCCCTACACTAACCACAACCGTAACACTAACCCTCAGTCAAGTTGAAACTTAAGCCGAAGACTATGAAAGGCGTCCTTATATAATGTTAAGCGGTCTGATTGGTTGGTTTTACGTTATTTGGCTGTGGTATTTATTCTTTGCTCTTGCCACTAACCATATTAGAACTAAGGAGTAGAATGAGAACGACTGAAAGTGATTAGACTTTTCAACGGTGACAGATTCTGTGGGGTATGCAGTCCACCCAACAAATCGAATGAATTCTGGTACGCTCAGTCAGTGAAATTCATCCACAGTATTTTCGCCTAAGACTCATCAGCAGTTTCAGAAATTTCTGTATGTGTGCCATAATGCTCCAAAATTATTAATATACATATTGACGGTTTGTTACATAGCATGAATTGTGATGATTAACTGGTGAAATTCAAGGCTACATGTTCTGTACTGTAGTGTAGTGCTGCCTACATTACAAGCAGGATCGATAGGCTTTGTTCATTACTAGGGTTTCGATAGCTAAATCGATTAGCATTCTGTCGCCACTACTTTGTGTTATCCCAACTTTAAAACATCTACACATCAAGTTTTTTTATTGCTATTGAACATTTTGCACATCTGATCAATTTTTCTTTAACAAATAACTTTGTATAAGATAAAGAAAGCTTCGCTTACGCCTGAACTGACTACATATTTAGTAAATTCCAATGATAAAACTAAATTTAGACATTTACGTCATGGTCAGTTTATTTATCCATCTGCTGTTGCCCAATTTTTCATCCTTAGGCTGCTAAACCCTTTTTCCTATTCAGTCTCCTTTTTTATATTTATTGATCATTCAAAACAGTATAGAAAGAAACTGTTTTTGTTTTAGTGCGTGAAGGTCAATAGCTTTCGGAAAATATTTCTGCCATTCTTTTCTTATTTCACCTTATCAAAAATTCGTAAAATTAGAGCTGTCGTTTGCAAATCACGCAATTCGAAGCGGGAAATCACTTCAAGTTTCATTTAGAAACCAAAAATATCCCGATCACATGTGATGGCATATATTCCGCTGGTTAATCTGTGTAGTGAAAAACCATTCAAGTTTGCCCACGGATTGAAATCAGTTAGAAAACCACTGCAAACCAGCACTGAAGTGCTGGACAGCTGTTTCATCCTAGTTTGGGAATCATCGGCAGTAGGTACCCACTGGGGTTCGAACCCAGGATCTTCCGGGAGCTGGAAATTAATCTGATACTCTCCAGTGACTTTCTACAGGACGGAGTTTCCTGGAGTTCTAGTGAGAAGTCGTGACCAGTGAGGTTCATCTAGTCGGGAGTGAGAGTGGAGTTCCCGTCGATGAAAATGGTTGGTGGTCGCGCTAAAAATCATGAATTGGTAGAAGTTAGAATTCATGGCCATTGAATTGGGTCCCAGTGGTTGAATGGCATGCGAACTGGCATTGCAACTGGAAGGTCATGGGTTCGAAACCCCGTGGGTGCGTTTTGCTGATGATTCCTAAACTAGGATGAAACAGCTGTTCAGTACTACAGTGCTGGTTTTCAGTGGTTCTTTAACTGACCTCAGTCCGTGGTTAAACTCGAAAACAAATCAAAACCATTCCTGTGAAACACTGATGTTTGCTGACCTGATTAAAGTGACTTGAACACCGGATGGCTATTTCGCTTGTTTGGAGTCGAGCTCATCAACTGTGAACACATATATGACTCAACGCAGAGAAACGAATCAGTTCTACCCCCCCCCCCCCAAAAAAAATCTAGCCAGTTAGCAGATCACATCTTATGATCTGAATGTTTTTGCTTTCGAAAAGAAACTGTGATCATTTCTCAGCTCAACTTGTGTAATTTGTAAACGAAGAGCTCGATTCTATGGATTACTAGTTCAATCAAGCGGCTAGCCAGAATGTGGTCGGTTTAAACTGATTCCGCTCTCTGTCTTGAGTTACATTGAATGCACCTCTGTTGGCTGGTGTTGCCAGGCGCGAGAAATGGCCGACCGCTGTTCAGATCACTTTAATGAGGCTATCAAGCACTACAGTTTTGCTGTGAATGGTTTCCAACTAATCATTTCAACAGGGTTCACGAGTCGACTTCTCACCTGTGGGTTAAAATTCTATGAGATTAAGTATAACACTGACCTTTAAAAATATTACGAGTAATAAGTAAGATTTTATAAGATTTCGGTGAATTCCTTGAAACGACTGACTGATTGATTTCCTTGAAATTTTCCAATCATCTAAGTAGACACCCTTTCACAGATGTTCATTATAGAATATCTTATTTTTCAGATAAAAATAGGCCAGAAGATGACAATGAAAACAGCTGAATTCTCGAATGTTATAACTTATTTCAAATTCACATTGTTGCCTGCAGACAATCCCAGATATATGTTCATAATATCAGGATATATGAAAATTTAAGTTAGTGGATACAAAGATTATTCTCTGGTTTTTCGAAGCTTGCCAATCATTTCAATCAGTGGTTCATAAACTGCCTGAAACAAAACCCAACACATCAGCCTATGAAAATTAACTATAAGGTCAAAGGTCATGTGAATAAAACAGCCGGATATGATGAATAAAGTAGAAGTCTGTACCTCGTTTGCATGTTGTATTAAAAATTAATTCACGTGTATGAAAATCTTGTACATAAAGCACCAGTTAGTTTTCCTCCAACCCCCACTTCCGTGCCTTTCACTTTTAGTATACCTTGCTTTCACATAAGAAAATCCATTCTTATTTAGAGTGAATGTGAAATACTCTGCAAGTGGATGCAATAGTAGGTTTTATCAGTAAACATCCCATCAGAAATCTGTATTTCACCAGTCATTGGATAAAATCTTAAGAATGGCTTAATTACACCACCTAACAGTTAGTAATAATAATACAGAGAAATTTTCGGCTGCAATGTAATAGCATACAAGCTGGTAAATTTTCAATAATCATGGTATAAAATACTGTATTTCCGCAAAGGTTAAAACTCAGCCTCAACCGCTGAATACTATTATTATTATAATTGTTTCCTTTAGTTCCTAGGGGAACATAGGGCTTCAGCCGTGCGTCTTCACCTGGCTCCAAGTCTGCCCACACGTTTTCATCTCCTCTTCAAATGACCTCCTCCAAGTCACCCTCACACTGACGACCAACTCGCCGCTTCCCTTTCGGGTTCCACTCGAGCAATGACTTGTCTAGTGATGTCACTTGATGGTTTCCTCAGAGTATGGCCAGCCAATCCATCTCCATTTCTTCCTGCCGATTTGTTTCACAATCGGTTCCTGGTTGGTTCGCTCATTGCCAGAGATCTCTGTTGCTGATCTTTTCTGGCCGGCCATCTGATCTTGAGTGTTGAGCGCAGAAAACTGTTAATGAAGGTTTGTAGTTTGTTTGAGGTGCTCTTTACGAGGCGTCAAGTGTCTGATCCGTATAGTAGCACTGACTTCACATTGGAGTTGAAAATCCGGACCTCATTTTTGATGCTGAATGCTGTTGACCTCCACACAGACTTGAGAGTAGTGAAAGCTGGTCTTGCTTTTCCGATTCTTGCTTTGATATCCTCGTCAGTTCTATCCGCCTGTAGTTGACACAATGCTTCCCAGGTAAGTAAAGGAGGTTGTTTCTTTCAGGTTCCTTCCATTTATGCTGATTGTTGTCAGTTGTTGTTGCTGTTGGTGGTGTTGGCCAGGAATCTTCATCACCTCTGTTTTCTCTATGTTCACCTGAAGTCCCCCTATCTTTGATGCTTCTTCTGCCAACTTGTTGCTTTTCGCTTGCATATCTTCCAGTTTGTAGGAAATCAGACATATATCATCGGCGAAGTCCAGATCCTCCAAGTTTTTGTGTGAGTCCATTTAATGCCTGTTTCATCATTGCCCGCTGTCTGTCGCATTATCCAACCGCTGAATGTAGTGGATGGAAACTGCACAGTTGTATAAGAGGTGCAGAAAGTTTTCGCTACTGAGTAAATTCCAAATGGATCAGGATTCACAGGATTTTTGAAGTTTTTTTGAGACTATTAATTCTTGTCCATGGTAAATAGATGGCTTGGATAGGTATGATTACGAGTAATCTCACTTCTCATAAGTTATTATTATTCGCCTCTGGCGTTCCGACTAAAACGTAGGGCTTCAGCAGCACATCTCCATGATCCACTTCACCGTGCTTAGGAAGACCACCGGTGACGGAGGATAGACTTGTCTTACTCCTGTCTTCACTTCAAGTACCGAGGTGACTGCCCCCTTGTGAACTACCTGGCACGCGACATCATTGCGTAGATGTTGAAAGAGATTCATAAATTTTCGCGGAGCTTCACTCCGCAGTGTTGAAATAGTCTACAACTTACTTCACGGTTGACGGTCTCGAAGGCCTTCTCAAAGTCGATGAAGCTGACATGAAGAGTTAACTGCCAACCTATTCTGAGTTCGATGATGATGCTTGGTTCTGCGATTCCATCCGCTCATGATTAGTTTGTCTTGAATCTAGCTCATCCTGCAGTTTCTGAATGCTGGACTTTAATTGTGATCTATCTGCAGCTTCTTTGAAGACTTCCAACTTGGCCTTGAAGTATAGTTGAACTAGATAATGATATGAGCATACATCTCCTCCTGTTATCCATCTGGTGTCGAGTGGTCCACGCCTCCAATTTCTTGAGATTGAGATGAAATCTATCTGATTTTTGGTGTATCCATCTGGTGTAACCCATGTTGTCTTGTGTATATTCTTACGCTTGTACATGCTGCCTCTAACCACCAAATCAATGAAGGCTCAGAGGTCGAAAAAGAGTTCCCCGTTATCAACAATTTCACCGGGCGTTTCTGAACTCATGATGGGTTCTCTTCCCGTGTTGTCATCTACTTCCATTTTGGTATTCACATCATCCATTACAACTCTGATTTATTCGTTTGGGTTCTTGTCCATTACTTTATGCAGTAATGTATAGAATTCCTCCTTCTTCCACGGGTCTGCGTTGTTTGTAGGTGGATTACATTGTATAATTGTGACCTTCCTTCCCCTTGAGTTGAATCTTGCCGTTAGTATCCTGAGGCGGCTTGGTTCTCAGTGTACGAGAACCTTCAAGGTTGTTGGAAACATCATGACATCCACATCCTGAATGTACTCATGGTTGTTGTCTGGGTAGCTGCACTAGGAGATCAACTTTCCAGTTGACAGTTGGGACAGTCTTCTTCAATTCTATCTTTTCTCAAAGATTCCTAGCACTTCTATAAAAATATCTTTTCATTTTTCAGTAATCCGAGCAGTCTTTCTAGCCTTAAAAATGGTATTGTTCTCCAAAGTTCTTACGCTAGCTTTCGCTTTCATCGGAAGGAAACATATGGTTCAAGTAGCACCCCTAAGGCTTTCACCCACCAGGATTATCTGTCCACGAAATGAACAGTTCTTCAGATCCCAGTGAAAAGGTTCTAATACTGATGAGGTTGTTGGATTTAAAGGGGTTCAGTCTCTAATACCACGCCTAATCCCTCCATTTTTTGGCTTTAGGACTGGCTGATAAACTAACTAAGCTTATGACCTTCGGAGGATTCGAACGCGCACCACACAACACTGTAGTCACAAAAATTATCACCGAGCTATTCAGGCTCTCGCATAAGTTACTGGCAAAGAAATTTCATGCTGCCTATTGCTCTAATAAAACTAAGTGATGATAACAGTGTCATAATACTGTATTCTCACAACGTTTTAGTATATAGCATTTCAGAACCCAGTGTACAGAGGATTACGACCCAGACATTGTAGACTCCCTAATAGTAATCTAGCTCATACAGTCTAAAAAGAAATAATGTGATTAGTATCCGAGTTATAAAATGGTGACTGTTGTCTATAGCCATTCCGTTTTAGTCTTCTGGTATTAAGACCGTAAAAAAATATAGGTTTGCTACAAATAAGAAGATACTTTATATGAGCTTGGAATTCAAAAGGGACTTAGCTTCCGATATCATGAAACGAAGGATATCACAGTCCCTGAAAAGAACATTCTCTGCTGCATCCCTGAGAATAGCCTTTACTAGTAGACCATTATTGTTCAATAACCTGAAGGACAAGATCCCGCTGTTGACCAACTCTATGTGTGTTTATCAATTCACCTGCTCGTGTGGGGCTAGGTATATCGGTCGTTCGACACGAGTTTTGTCCAAGAGGGTGCAAGAACACTATCCTGCATGGTTACGAAAAGGTGAAAGTGGAGCAATAAGAAGCGCGATCATTGAACATCTGGTCGATAATGATCACCCTATCTCTATAGCCTCCGCCTTCAAAGTCATCTACAAGGCAAAGAGTAATTTACCCAAATCCCTACGTACCCAACTTATCTGTATTGCTGAAGCTTACGCTATCGAAACAGAAAAGCCAGATCTCTGTGTACAGAAAAAGTTCGTTCAACCCCTCCAACTTTCATGGTCTTAATCCCTCTATGCTAAAGTATGGTAATCCTCAATCATATTTTAGCTCTACCAATTTTTCATTTTTTCATTTTTGTCTATTCAATTTGTATACTCTTCCTCATTAAGTCAATTGTTACTATTACTACTCTCACTTTCAATTGCCCTAGGTATTATTTCATTTGTTCCACTTGTCATTCTAAATCAATTCCTTTATGCAACATTAAATTCTATGCTATTAAATTTCACACAATATTACGTAACGTTTTTATTTTATTCGATTTGTCTACTAATCTTATAATTGCACACCTTTTTCAAGTTCTATCCATCCTATGAATTATTCTATGTATGACAAATAACAGTCACACATTCTCAAGTTTACTTCTTCTGACCCACTCAGAGAGGTTTTTTCGTAGCCAGTACTAAACTCAACTCTCTGTATTGCTCACTTACCTAGTGATGAAGAGAAACATACCTCAACAGACTGATGCAGTTCGACCCTTTATTCAACAGAAAGTCGTAGAAACCTGAATTTATAGAAAAAACTGCTTTGTTGTAAATGTTGTTTTACAGTCCTTATATACTTACATTCCAATCATGTAAACTAACGAGAACATTTGTAGGCAATCACAATTATTTCCTTAACCTAAAGAAAACTTAAAATAACTGTCAACCATAAGCACAAAGTTTGTTCAAGTTCATATGAACAATGACTGATGGCAAGTGAAATCAACAAAGATGAATTCAGAAACTATCTCGGCAGAATCCTGATTCACGAAGGTTGGGTAAGTAAGTAATCTCACCGGGTGCCTGCCTGACTACTAGGTCATAAAATCTGAGTAGGGACAAGAAAAACACCGATGTCAGCTTATGATGAAACCCTGTAACCAATCAATCAAATGCCTACAAACCATTACTTGAATATCAACCTTATGCTCACTAGTGACTGGCCTGATTCACGTAAGTAGTTACCTGGGGCTCTATTGGGAAGTCGTGACCAGTAGGGTGCAGCAGGTCGGGTGTGAGGACAAATACTCGCCGAAGACATTGGCTAGTGGTCGCGCTATGTCGTGAATTGGCAGAAGTTAGAATTCATGGGCCATTGGATCGGGTCCCAGTGGCTTAATGGTCTACGAGCTCGCCTTGTAACCAGAAGGCCGTAGGTTCGGACCCCGGCGGTGGGTGCTTGCTGATGAAGAGTCCCAAACTAGGATGAAACAACTGTCCAGTACTACCAGGTTTTCCAGTGCTTCCTAACCGATATCAGCTCATGATGAAATCCTGTAACCAATCAATCAAATCCCTACTAACCAATACTTGAAAACACTACTATAAAATAACCACTCAATAGAATCCATTCAAAAATGTATTAGGACCATTAAGTGAAATAAAAGCAGTGATATAAATAATATAAATAATAAGAAATTAAAGTCACGATAGTACTGCCATATAACGAAAGAGAATCAGGGCCTTATTGTAGGATTCTTAATAAGGCTTTAAGAAGAGTGTTATTTAAACCAACCAACCAAACAATTATTTATTTTTTTTATTTTGATTTCAGCTTGATGCCGCACCGTATTTTCAGTACAAGTATGGAATTTTCAGCATGGATATCGGTAGCCCAAATTTCGCAGACCAACCATAGATATCGGGTGTGCGTCAGCAGGGGATCGAACCCCGGACCATGCGAATGATCGGCCAGAGTGCTAACCACTGTGCCACAGAGGTTAACTACATAGACTTAAGGATCCCATTGACGTAATTTGACTGAATTATTTAATTTACCAAATACATAGGTCAAATCAGCGGGTTAATATCAGTTAGGCTATAAGAAAGTCAGGATTTTGTCACATCTGGAATGAAACACCTCCCCAGGTTAGATAATTTGAGGGGGAAAAAAATCAGTGATTACTATGCTTAAACTTGCAATTAACCACACAATAGTATAGGGTAGGGTATAAGTGCTAAAAAGCTAATCACTCAGTATTTTTTTCGTGGAATCAACAACCAACATCTGAAGTAGGAATGACGCTACACCACTTCCAGATATATGAGAGATTGCAATAAAAGCCAGGAGGAAGTAAGACTATATAAAGCAAGTGAAGGAGTCACTTGGAACTGTTAGTATGATCATGAACAATACACTGTCCCCGAAACTGTATCCAGTAATTAATACTTTATCATTGTATATTCTATCAAGTACGGGATTATATCCTATCCAAATTCTACTCTTACATTAGTCGTTTCTTGTTTCAACTGATTGTGATGGTGTGGTGTGCGCTACTGATAAGATTTATCACTAGTATATAAAGAAACGTTCATCGGCGTAAAGACATCGAGTAGTAGGTGGATAGATTTGATGTCAGAGAAAGGGAATGATACGCAGTTGCAAAGATGTATGAGAGACGTGAAAGGAACACAAAGAAACACAATATGAAGGCGAGAAGTAGAACAGCACAGAAGATCTGTGCAAATGATGATTTGAAGATAAGGTGTGCCTGGTTTCTCTATATAGAGATACTAAAGTCCTAATGAATATTCCTCTGGTAAGTCTACAGTTTTCTGCCAATGCAGTGGTGGGAAAAAAGTAGATGAATAGTTGTTTTAATTCGAGTAATTTCCATATGGTAGGTGATATCTAAAAGAATGTTTTACCGAGTTTGGATGTAAGGAACAGGTTTTAAAAGGAATCAGTGAAGATTCAAAGGTCTAGCTCGTCGGTATGTATTTACCTGTGGACCTGATTTTACTGCATAACACCATTAAGCTAATATATCAGTCAGAAGTAGGGAAAATATGCATTCAGAGCAGTTATATTAATATCACTGACTTCACATATACGCAACAAATTCATCAAGGGGAATAAATAAAATGCAGTAACAAAAGATGCTTTTTGGAACACCTGAAGGTACTCATGTATTCACTTTCTTCTGAAAGTCCCAAGGAGTTAGAGTTCTAATAACTTGTTCATTTAAATTTTCAGCCTAGAAAACAGATTTTTACATGAAGTTATAATGCAATAATTAAAAACAAACTTGATTTTTAATCCTACTTAAAGAGACAGTAATGATTAAATCTCATAAGCCTGCTATTTTTCTAGAAGTTTTTCTGTTCTCCCCTTGAGATTAAAAGTGGTGAGTGTACAAAGTCAGATGGTTGGAGGCAATCGGCAGGAAGCCTTGAACCTAAGCTTCGTGCTAGCTAGCACTCGTCAGTATGGCGTATCTACAATCTCGCAGGATTCACATCGCTTCTGAAATTCGAACCTGTGTCACCCAGTGAGTGCTGCAGTCAGAGAAGTTACCACTGAGCTATTCGGGATAGCAACTGACCTCCTATAGGACTGTATTGGATGCTTTGGTTGGCCACTAGGAAGCCTAGGAACTGCTGACTGCCTATAACCATCTAATATAAACAGTTCACAGTGCATTGTGATGGCGAGCCACGTAGTATGGCAGCTACATTACAAACTTGACTGACAGAATACAGTCTGCAACTAAGAAAGGCCTAGACATATTACACTAGTTACTAGCTAGTTTCCAATCAAAGACGGTAGAAAATCTTGGGTTCAATATGGATAACAGTGACAGTTTTCTTGAAAAGTCCCTTTGTCTGGACAGATAAATAGCAGTCATTCATAAGATTTATTTGTGTCATCTAAAACAGGCTGGCAGGTAAGCGAATTATTCATCACGCTAATTTTTTATACGAGAATAACAGTTACTTCTTCAGCACAATTTTTATGTTAACCGGGAAACTATTGAATGTTTCAGCTTCCATTACTTTTTTGGAAACTTTTGCATGCATTTTTCCACATATGACGAAAGTGATAGTAAAGAAGAAATAATAAATAACACCAATGTCATATCTATGATTCAATGTGGTTCAAAGACTTGGTGCTCGGGCTATCAAAAGCACTTCCACCAGACCACTGCAGACTTATTTTTTCCTTCACGTTCCCAGTGGAATATAGGGCTTCAAGTTAGAGGCTTGAAGTTTCTGTAGCAGTGTTTATTTTTACAGGATGAGGTTGCTAGCCTCATGCCCAACCTTTCCTCTTTTTTACCGGCTTTGTATTACTGGTTTGGCGAGGTGAAGGAGTGCGTCGATCGGGGATCGAACCCCGGACCATGTGTGTGGTCGGCGAGTGTCCTAACCACTGTGCCACCGACTGGTATTCATCTCTTCAACACAGTCAGATGGATTATTGAAACCACAGTATCTTAAAGAAGCTTGAAATTATTCTAAACCAACCATTTTGCATACAAACTTAAAGAAAGTAGTATTGATACAGAAAAATACAGATTGAAGGTGTACCAACCGAGAATAAATACAAGTGAAAGTGTACGTGACTGTTCTACAAGCTGAGAATTTTCCATTAGTTGGTGTCTTTTGGCCTTAATTCTCCTCCTATACTTCTGCTTGTACAATGCATCCAAATCAAATTGACGCAAAGCTAAGGGTACATAACTTCCAAAACAGACTTCTCTGCTAAGCATTGAAATACAACTCTCCAAGTACTCAGTTTGTTAGATGTTTTGCCTATAAGCCACATGTAAAAATTGCGGATATTCTATTCACATCCTGCTCATGAATATAACATTGATATGATATATAACTAGAGAGATAGATACTTCACGAACATTTCCAATGAGATATTATGGAAAGCATTACAGGACAAAGTAATCTGTCAGTTAATGTCAGCGATCTTAATGATCGTGTTTCTAGCCTGGATATTGACTGTTTTTTTATTTTGTAAAAATTTTTTCCTAAAATGTTATCAGTATCATTATTGTAATTATTCAGTCGAATAACTCTTCCGCTTGACCAATTTTGTCCATCTAGGAGAAACTCGTGACTATACATTGAATATATATATATATATATATATATATATATATATTATAAGAGATAAGCTGCAGGATCACTGAAAACTAGGGTAGTTCTGTTTAAATGTTCTCACCTAATTGGTAACAAAGATTGCCAGGTCCTGGGTTGCATTCAGTTGCATTGGAGGTTATTTATTCTTACTTATAACATTGTTTAACTTTTCTCGGTGTCAATTAATAATGTAAATGATTTTGCAGTATCTCCTGAAACGCACAAAACCTTTAAATTTCTTTAATCTACCTTAGACTTGGCATGTCACCAAAAGCATTTGCAGCAGTCTTCTGAAGACTTTCATCATAACATGATTCCTCCTGTGTAGATACTGAAGATCAGATGGCCTGTCGGAAAGGATAAGCGACCAACTGGTTGGTTATCAGAGGGTGGGTGACATGAGCAAGAACATTCGAGAGGCAGATGAAAGCTTGTAAGCAGTCATAGAGAAAATGAAGGCAGAGGATAGAGTGGAATGGAGATGTGGTGCAGAAGCCCTACATTCAAGTTTTTAGGGCAGATTACATTGCCACAAAGTCATTCACTGTACATCTATTAGTCTGTGTATTCTGAGTGTCACAGAGTCATGAACATGCACAAAAACCTAAATTGAAATTGAAATATCTTTCCAGTGTGCCTAGGTTTCCACAAGTGTTCTGGTTGCTGACAGTGAGTAGTAAATTCACTCGTAACATAAATCTATTCTTCACAGATGTGACATCCTATCAAGTCTATCAAGCATTTGTTCATTAGTTTTCTATCTTTGATACCAGCAAAAATAACTGTCAAGCAGTAAATATTATAATTAATTCTTAAATAGAAAACGAAAAAAAAGTTTACTAGTTTTCTCAGCGAACTACTGTTAATTTCGACTGACTGCAACCGTCAATCTGTCGATTAACATTAGTGTGCTGGTTTAACACTTGTTAAAAGTAATCATACGTATTTATTGATGAAAACGAACAAGAAGTCCAGTAAAGATGACTGTCTTTTCGACGATTTCATTCTCAAAAGCAACTATACATTCGCATTTGTATACATTAGTTTACACAGATCCACATAATAACGAGGGAAATTGAGGGCTATAATAATTTCTAACTTGACATTAAAATTTGAAGGTGTGAGTATAGATTACAATGGGGCTTAGAGACGAGATTACATAGGATTAGAAAATAGTTACAATGTCAGTAAAATAAATATTTTGATAGAAATAATTTTAATTTCAACTTGATGTGAAAGTTCAAGGGTGTGAATATACATTACAAGGGGTTTGGAGACAAAATTATACAGGATTAGAAAATAGTTTCTTTTAATGACTAAAAGTGTGAATGGGATGAACGTGAGAACAAGTTGAAAGAATAATATTTTAAAAACTGAAGATGAGAAAGAAGGGAAATGAAGGCGATGAAAAACTGGGACCTAGGGAGACAAACCGAACTAGATCCATGGCTAATGTAGGTGTTGAACCAGTTTCTTTTGAACTTTGAACACACAGCCCCACTATTTCAATGCATACGGCTAGGGCTTCAGCAGTACAAAGAAGTCGGAAACACACTGCCTTTGGTAAATTTTTGTTTACTTTGTAAATGACTCCGAATGATGAGTCAGTTGAGATGCTGTGACAGGTGTTGACGAGGTGTTCAATTATGGGGCTCCTGATTGAACCCGCATACAGCAAACTATGTATCTAGCTCCACATGAGCAGGTGAACTGGTATATGCACAGTGAAGTGGTCATATGTGGAAGTCTGTCCTTCGCATTGTTCTGAAGCAGTAGGCGGTTGGACAATATCACTCTTAGAGTAGCTGCAGAAAGGTCTTATTTAAGGAACTGGAGATTCTCCTTTTAATGATATCTGCTGCTAGATCTTTTCCGAATTCCAGATTCAAATATAATGTTTCCTTTGGCACTGAAGTGCATTCTTCTCCTTTTGGCTTTGATTTCATGTTCTTCTCCACGAAACGCGTCGAGTATCCATTTTTTAGCCAGTGTGTTTTCGAGAATTAGAAGCTCGTCTTCTAAGCAGTCATTGCTGCAAATTCTTCTGGTACAGTGGGCGAGCGAGATGATGAAAGCTCTCTTACAACTGATAGGTATCCAGCTGTAGGAGTCTGTCAGTTGGCCATCACATAATGGTTTTCTGTGGATAGATCTTTTCAGAGTTCCATCATCTCTTGTCACTTCGACATCCAGGAATGGAACCCTTGATTCATTTTAAACTTCCATTGTGAATTTATATTTATATTCGCTCCCTTGAACTTTCACATCAAGTTAAAATTAAAATTATCTTTCCAAATATCAAAATATTAATTTTACAGACATTGTAACTATTATAAGTTTCCAGACCATAGGTGTTACGAACTTCCTGGAATAATTTGAGCGCCGAGTCAGATTGATTCATTATAAATTACTTTTAAATTAATCCCAGCGTGTTTAAGAAAATCAAAACAAGATTTTTCTGAACTTTCCGCTGGGTAAGCCACAGCTTCTTCAGCAGATTTATTCGAATTTTTATTAATCATCAAAATATATAGTCAAAAACCCCTTGTAATCTATTTTCACACCTTCAAATTTTAATGTCAAGTTGGAAATTATTATAGCCCTCAATTTCCCTCGTTACTGTATGGAATTAAATAAGTAATAACTGTATCTGTGTAAACTTATGCAAATAAATGCGATTGTATAGTTGCTCTTGATAGTGAAATCGTGGAAAAGGCAGTCATCTTTACTGAACTTCGTGTTCTTTTCTCTCTCTAGTATCCTGATGGGTATTTTCCACAATTTGTTGCTGGATTTCAAAAAGAGAAAATAATATTTCCAACGGATTTAGTTATCGATTAAAGGGAATATGAACTCTGTGTTCCAGTGAAAACTTGCCTTCCCAACTAAATGTTGTTGTTTTTTCACTGAACCCGTGTGACTTATTGCTTTGTGTAAGTCAGCCAAGTAAGTTAATAATTTCATGGTTGTATGTCAACTTCTACAGCCAGCCAGCTGTTAGAATTCAAAGCTGATTATCATTCGACGAATAAATATGATTTGGATTACATTACGAAACTACCGTCCTTCAGAGAACACTACTCAACGTGAATATTGACTGAAATGTAGATATTTTTTATTGTAAACCTTCACCCATTTAAGCTGAAACTTTATCCCTATCTTTCTGTACCTACCTGTATAGCAGATTCTCCTTTACGTACATGATAGGATAGGAAAGGAAAAGTAAGTGGGTCGGGTGTTATAACTTCAGTCAAGTACAACTTTTGCTCCTGGCAGTATTAGTCAACTAGATCTTCATCTGTGCATTGCTTACACTATCCAGTCATCATTGTATCTCAGGATTTCTTTTTCTGCACTGAAAAGATATCGACACACGGAGCACTTACTGTCCATTCGTTAATATTCAAAACGCCAAGTGGAAATTAGAATGAAACTAGTGGGAACAATCGTTCTGACCTAATTAGCACATTACTTTTATCCCATTGGAGATTACAATGAACAACATGCTGGCTATAGTTCAACCTGCAAAACTTGCCAGTGGTAGTAATCAATGTTTTGTTAAAAAAGAAAAGAAGAAGTATTCATCAAAAATACCCCGTTTCCCCTCCACTGACTCTTGCTTTCATGTCAGCAGAAATAACTTAAAACAGAAATAAAGCTTCCCCTACCGCTGATCTAATTAAAAGTGACAAATATGCCAGTTAACAGTTTGACCATTTTACGTTTTTCTTCCCTTGCACTATCCTTTTCGGCATGACAAGTCTATCCTTCATATATGAAAAGAAAGTTTCATTGTATCCTTTTTATCACTGTTGTGTGTGTGTATGAGACGACAAAAAACTTTACTAAACTTTAAAATACAGAGTCAGTTGTATGAGCTATCCAACTTTGCTATTTTAGAATTCTTAGAATTTTCAGGCGGCGTGTTACTCTTACTACTACTACTACAAAAATAGATTAGACCAGTAAAAAGAATGAACACTGGTTTATATTATCCTCTTATTTTAATGCATATATTGAAAACGAAGGTCAGACTGGATAGGTAGAAAAGATGCACAAGGTCGTTTGATGAAGTAGTAGTATTATTATTATTATCATTTCTATGACTCACCCCTGTTAGCAGATAACAGAACACATACGTTCGCCTGTCACAAAACTTTTCTCTATCCCTTATTCCATTACCAGACCAACAAAAATACGGTCGATTCCATGGTAGAAAAAAAAATGTATCCAACCAAATGAAGGTCGAATTGTCTAGATTTCGTGACTTATTTCCCAGCCATTAACAGTCATGCTTTTATACAACCATCACTAATACATACGTACACACACACACAACTTCACATACAAAATTTATCCAGCAGTAGTAACGATCATCAAGTGCTGAATGCTAATCACTTCCAGCTTCTATCTGTATTGGAAATTTAAATTTAGTAGACCTTAGGATAAGAAGGAGGTGAAATAACCGTTTCTTTGAAATTATCAATAGAAGTAAGTTTACACTGGTTATTTTTCCATGAAATGTATGCATCTTGTTTCTAAGCTTTGCCACTTTTTAAATTGTGTTTATTGCTCTAAAATAGTGTGCATATTAAATTAAAAATATTCTAGTTTAAAAGGTGATAAAATTTCATGTACTCACTATAACTACGACCGAACTGATAGAACCACTGAATTCTAGCATTCTTTTTTGCGATCATCTAGGTTAAGTGTTTCATCACAGACACATTGCATTAACCTTTAGTTTCAATGTGATGAAATACTAACGCATGCGGGGAAGGCAGAGCATCATTATTGGCAGTGGGTTGGCGATAGATATGACATAATTTTCATTTATGAAGCGAATGAGAAGCACAAGCTACTTCTAACACTAATTTCAACACTATGTACATCACAAGAGAGACTGGAGTTCTAATGTAGGCAAAAACCGATAGTTTCATTTGTTTTTTTTTGACTGAGATCACCAATATGATGACCAATGAATTTGATTTCATCAAGTTGAATTGTGTATGGACCAAATGCAATCTCAGTCCCTTGAAGTTCCGTGAGTTAGATGTACGATTTAACAATCATGTACTAGTGATAAGCCACTGACTATGTCACATCGTAAGTTGAATTATCAGCCGTCATCAGTTACAGAACCATTGAAAACCAGGAAGTACAGGTAGGACTCCTTAGCTGTACATATCCGTTAACCCACCCCTGAGGTTGTACCAAGCACCTTCAGATTATGAGATGAGCCGTTGACCATTCAGGAACTGGTATGGATTCCAATGGTCAGCAAATAAATTCTAACTTCTGTCAGTTCGCTGTATATAACTCCACTGTCAGCTGATGTTATAATAGAGTGGTTGTCACCACAACCGATTTGGTGAACCCCACTGGTTACAACTTCACACATCTGTTCGAACCACATGCCTGCCTTAAAGTAAAATAATTCCCATATTTTCTGACATGACAGGACCTTATACTTTCCGGTTAAAAAAACTGCGATTAATAACATAAGAAAACATACAACCTAAGTATACCATAATGTCAGACTATTCCAATTTTAGGCTTATTCATTTAAATAAACACTAAGTTGAATTCTGATATCTTCCAATAGGTACTCTGATTATTATCATTGTTCCCTTATGTTCTGAGTGGAACTTAGGACTTCAACAGCACATCTCTACTTCGTCCTATTCTCTGCGATCCTCGTTAGCTGGTCCCAAGATTACTCATAAATTTTCACCTCCTCTTGACACGATCTCCTCCATGCCAAGTTTCCAATTGAAGAAATGAATCAACATTGGTGTTGAAAATCTGAATTTTGTTCTCTATGCTAAGTGCAGATTTCCAAACTGGTTTTATATTGATGAGGGTTTGTCTTGCCTTTCCGATTCTGCTTTTGACGTCCCCATCGGTTCCGCCTGTGGTTGAGACGATGGTGCCTATATAAGCGAAGGAAGTGAGCGCTTTCAAATTTCCTCCGTTGGTAGTTACTGGTGCTTGTTGTTGTTGAAGTCCTGTCTTTTCTGCTTCTTCTGACAGCTTGTTGGTTTTCGCCAAAAGGCCTTCGAGTTTGTGACAGACCTAAATCATCCACGCGCTAAATCCAGATCTTCTAGAGTCTTCTTATCTGTCTAGCGTATTCCTGTCTTCTCGCTCTCCACAGTCTGACATATAACCCAGTCCACCCAAATTAGGAATATCATCGGTGATAGTAGGCAGCCTTGTCTCACTTCTATGTCCACTTCAAACGCTTCACCGAGTTTTCCATTGTTGATCATTTGACACGTGACATTGGCATGTAGCTATTGAATGTGATTGATAAAAATGCTGATAAAACACAAGAATTAATTTCGTCTTCCTGTGATTGTATTCAGCTGAAGCAATTTATCCAGTGTTCTTTATTACGCTTTTATGACTAATGTTATATGAGATACGGGTTCTCATCTAAAAATTATATAATTTCACACTATTGCTTGAGAGGAGAAAGCCTGTACAGAAAGCAGTGTTATAGGTGAATTCATAATGTTTTAAGAGATACAGTCTGGGAAATAAAGTGCAGTTTTAAAATGCTTTTTTTTAGTTTGACGTTGGTGATTAGATTATGCTAATAATTAACTTCTTGAAGACCTTATTCGGTCACATTTTCTGAAGAGTAAGTATTAAATCATAAGTGATATTAAGTGCGAGATATAATAACATTTTCCTATGGCGAACTACAACAGGCTAGACGAGGCAGTCAGTTGAAAAGACTCATGTGCTGAATATTTATTGACGTCAAACTAGAGCCTGATAACAGACTTCAAACTCATTTGCATGCCCTATTTTCAAAAATATCTAGGCACTAGGTCGCTGATTTCACCCATCAAGCTTTGGGCAGGAAGATATTCATCAGTTCTCACACTATATGTGTGGCCCATTATCGAATGCATTCGGTCTGTGAGTATTGTTATTATTATTATATTCACTTGACATTGAGGCGAAACGTTTTGAGGATAAGGCGTGACTATAATCAGGTTCGTGACTGGTTGAAATGGCGGCAAACTGAAGATCCTTGGCTTGAGTCTCAAAATGATCAAGTTTTTCCGTTAACCACAGTCATCCACGTACACGGAACAAGATTATCATAGAAGGCCTCTTGTAGTTTTGCTTGTATAAATTAATTTTACTTTTGTGAACAGCTCTAACTTTAGGTTACTGAATGTAGCAGTATTTTTTAAGGGAATGTAAAGTCTGTTCACCTTTGTACACTACTCATTACCTCACTTGCAAATTTTTCCAATGTGTAAATGAAACCATTGAAGTATTGTAACTGCAAAAGGCAAGACACGGAAGCCAAGGTATATTTTCATTGATCAAAACGCTGTTTAAATATATACAGTTTATATTCGTTAGCCAATCACTGAGCGTGTGATTTTGGTTCACATTATACGACATGAAATAAAATGTTCAAAAATACATAGTATTCTTTGTTAATGCAGTATATAACCATGGGAAATGTATTCTGTCTCTAACATCAAATAGAATCTTCAAATAGATGTATTGTATTCTGTTGCTAATGCCGAATTGAACTGTGGGAATATGTGAGAACCGTATTCCGTTGGAACACATTGTCTGTATCACACCAGCACAGTATCTCCTTTGGCATGACGACAATTGCATTATCAGAATTCAGCAGATCATTTTTTAAAGGTGTGTTTTATGCTCCCATATTATTTATCTATTTGTGTGGAAGTACTTGATACAAATGATAAATGATCAAAGCAGCAGGATCTAGTGATGAAGTCGTGATGGTTAGTCAGCCACATCTTATCTGTACTAATACATAACATCTGCACGTGAAACCTAGGTGACAGATAGAAAGAAAGTGGACAGGTGTTTTTAGCCCATAAACGAAAAGGATACGTATAACAAAACTTGACTGCATTACTGTATACCGTTAGCTTGCAGGGGGTATTGATGTAAGATGGGCGAATATGAAACTGAGAAAAGTTGTAGCTAGTGAATTAAGACTTAACGACATAACTAGGGCCTGAAGTAGTAATTAACTCTGAAAGGAATATTTTGACGGTTTAAAGCAGCTTACTGCTAACTCATGTACTTCTTGATGTAATCAAGACAGTGACATCTCTGTGAACACCAGAGCACTTCATACCTACCTATGTTTGAACTGTGTACAAGACAGAAAATATACCATCGATGTTAGATAGTAAGAATGAAACTGTTCAGTCAGTGGATCTCGACCCGACGATCCATATCTGTACACGTTCAGGGGACAAATTTTCACAACCACATACGTAGAAAATGCATCCATCTTATATTCCTTAACTTAAAGGATGAATTTGGCTTAAAAAATTCTAAAGCTTCATTCATCTCTTTGACGGCAATAGAATGAAAAGGGAATAAAACAGTGCAGCGAAGAATTCTTGACGAGTATCATATATTTTCAAATGGATGGAAAGTCCAGAACAATTACTGGTAGGTGAGAATGAAAAGGAATTAACTTCTTGTTTGACTTGAGCGTTTGATTAGTTTTCGGGATGATGCATGTCTGTATTTGATATTTTTGTACCTGGTTAAACCATTTATCAATATTGTGAGAGGAAAAACAGGAGTCAGGTTTATACTTCTGAACGTTTTGTTTAAAATCTACCATAGATGCTCATTCTGGTAAGAAAATTTCTCTGGACTGTGCATTCTTTTGTGCTTTCCAAAAATATTAGATGAGATCCCTTTGATCGAAAGTCCTAATTTTTATTTACTACCGGTTTAATAATATCGCCTACAAGATTAACGAAGGGAATCCTAGGACTCCCCAACCAAGTGAGAGGTCCTGGTTTCGACTCCCTCATAAATCTCACCTAACCGGGTATGAGACTATCGACCCCATCCCATAAAAACAACACTACTGTTACTGCAACTTCAAGAGCCTCAAGTTGGAAACGCAAAGACTGAAGAAGAAGAATCCTTGAACTGCCTAAACGTGTTCATTGCTTTGATGCGACAATAAGAATGCGAACTGCTGTTGATTCTTATCATAGGACAAGCAAAATATGCATAGTTTCACCAGTGAGCCTTAATTTCACGAAATAACCCTAGAACACTCTTGTCATTGAATATAATCCTCACAAAGGATCATATCTTATTTCACTGATCTGTTTACAAGTAGTCAGTTACATAGAGAAAACATTCAAGCTTCCCATTACTGTTAACAAATTAAATAGTTTATCTTGTTTACTACAGAATCACTCGACTTAGCTTCTTTCCTAATCAGTCAGTTATCAGCCATTGCAGTTTTTTCCTTTGAAATAATAGTTTTCTTAAAAAATAATTTTTTTAGTAGGCTTAATATTGCTACATAAATGAAGGAGTGTAGACTTTACAGCGTCCACTACTGACACTGCTTTTGTATTCAGCCCAAAAGTTCTCGTTTGGCCTTTACCAAATTACACCACTTGTGGGAGAGGCAACTGATTACTAGTTAAGAGTAGGGTGTGTTGTGTGGGGCAGTATAGCTAAAAGTCGAAGTCACTAAATGTTACATGACTTAATGAATTTAACAGTTGTTTCTTTCATAGTACTTTTAGTGCCTCGGTGGAGCTAGCATGGCAGAAATGTTGAATTTAGGCACACACTCCGAAGTGAGATAAATACGTCAAGTGAAATAAAAAAACAACAACTAGAAAATATGGTGTACGTTGAGTGAATTTCACTTTTAGCGCATTGTATCTCTTTCCACTATTTTTACTGCTCAAAAGTTAACGAGGATTATCAGTATTAGGAGATCAAGTGTAATGAATGGTTGGCCGCAGCACCAGCTCAAATTCATCCATCTCATATTCCTTACCTGGCTAAGTAAACAGTTTTAACATGAGGTTGAAAGAGTGAAGAATTTGGTAATTTTGATAATATTAATCAAATAAGGCTGATCAGATAGGGATGTGTTATATACACTTGACCATTTGTGTAATTTAGTATATGGAGAAGTCAGTATTCCTGTAGTTAAAATGAAACACAACATCGATAGAGTAAGACTCTCTACTGCTGATTTCATTGGCTGTCTAAGTGATATCCACTAGGCAGAGAAAGTCGACAGTTGGGGTGTTTGAGAAAAATGGATGCATATCGGTTGCAGTTGCTGAAAGACAGTTACTGACCTCACAACTCTGACACTTCTTTCACTACAATGGTATCAGCTTTTCATTCCTCTAAATTTTATCTTATTAATCCCCTCTTATTGTACTGAAGCAAAATGTAATAATTCACAATTTAATAATAAGAGTTTTATTCTGGACAGCGTTCAGAGTTCTCAGCGGAACTTATTGCGTAATATATCCTCTTAGTCCAGCATCGTGAAAATAAGTTTTAATTTTTTTGATTATAGCTTGATTCCACACCGTATTTTCAATACAAGTATGGAATTTTCAGCATGTGATATCGGTAGCCCAAATTTTGTAGGCCGACCATTGATATCGGGTGTGCGTCGGCAGGGGATCGAACCCGGACCATGTGAGTGGTCGGCGAGAATCCTAACCGCTGTGCCACCGACGCAGTAGGCCACGTGACGTAGTGTCGTCTGACCTGAAGCTTAAACTAATCCCTTATGATGATTCTTCAAGAAATGCACGACATTTCATTGAAAGCCAACCGAAAATTGCATGAATACATTCATGACCCGAAGACATAACTGAATGATTAAAGACTACAGGGAATGGTAGTCTGTACTAAAAATGTCAGGAGCAATTATCTCATGTATAAAAGGAGATGTTACCACCCACGATTATGCTTCTTCTCAAGTTAAGTAGAAACTTGCCAATCAACAGCCTGTAAACACTTTAAATACTCGTGAGAGTAAACAATACCATCAAAGGTGCTATTTTTATAGACTAAAACAGTGTGAACACAAGAAATAATATGCAATATAATGATAAAGGTTTCTGGTAGCCCACATTTTAAGTAGGCCGCCGTAACACAGCACGAGGTGAAATTTCATCACAGTTTCCTTTGGAAGCCGAAATTATTCATATCACAATATATCGTGTGCTTGTTACTAAAAACGGTAATCAGGAAGGCAAACATATTTGTACTACTAATTGACTGAAATGAGTAGTTGGGGTCCACTGACAGCAATCAGTAGTACTTCCTAACCAAATCAAAGTGATCTAACCACAAGACGGCCTATTTGCTTCTCTCTGGAGTTGAGGTCCTCATCGATGTATCCGTTTTGACTCAGCTCTGAGAATCGTATCAGTCCAAACCAGCCTAATTTTCTTTGAGTGTAAAAAGATGCATACTGGTCTGTAAGCGAAACAAGTACTATAATGATACAGGTGTCCTTTTGTCGCCCAGTGTGTCGAAGTTGTCGACCAAAAGGCTGCAATTATCATATTTACTCAATACTGACAATAATAAGCAAGGTAGAATTAGCAATCTAATTATTTAAAAAAAGGGTGAACTTATCTATGCAAAATATGATTTTTACTTCTAATTGTCAAAATAAGGAAGTGAGGCTAATTTCCAAACATTAATTTAGGGTCACACGGAGGATTGAGGGTGGAGTGTTCTTTTATTCTATTAATATTTTTAACTTCAGGCCAACAAACTAATGACTAAAATTGTTCACCATTGCTTTCGTGATTAAAGCAAATGAATGATAGTGTCATGTGAAATTGATTTTTCTTCCAATTGTACTAGGTCAGCAGAGCATTTTAGGATTGAAACAGTCATTATTACTGGATATTTATGCATTCACAAGCATACATATTGTATATTTATTCCTGTTGGCGTCTGGATTAATATTGGTAATATATATATATATATATATATATATATATATATATATATATATATGGAAACAAACGCAACTGTTGCTGTAATTATTGCAATGAATAGTTTTAAGTGGTAATTATGAATGGCCCTAATGAACTTAATTATTCTTGTGCGCATAATTGGTCAGATGAATCGCCAAATACTCATTGCTGATTCATGACTCTAAATTATTTTCGTTCAGTTCAGATATAAGGTTAATGCATTGGAGATTTCCAGTTAATTTATAAGCTATTTGAAGGAACTAATAACCGCTGATTGCGCTTTAATTTGAAACTGCTATGCAGAGTTGCTGTTATTAAGATTGTCACATTTAATTGTGACATCATAGTCGTCCATCCTGTTCGCGTTGGTGGCAAAGCGGTTAGGACGCTCGCCTACCATGCACATGGTCCGGGGTTCGATCCCCGGCTGACACACTCCTTTACCTCGCTAAGCCAGAAATAATGCTGGCGAAGAGGAGAGGTTGGGCATGGGGCTAGCAACCTCATCCTGTAAAAATAAACACTGCTACAGAAACTTCAAGCCACAAGCTTGAAGCCCTATGTTCCACTGGGGAAAGTGAAGGAAAAAAAAAGTCGTTCATCCAACTGGTTGGAATCCATTGTTTTATGCTTTCCATAGTCATGCGATTCATTTTGAGTATTCTTGAATGATTTATGACTCATCACAACAAAATCGAAGGTATACAAGCGTAAGCCAACAAGTTGATCGCCAAGTCAGGAATTCTTCAAGTGAATATAGAGAAGACAGAGATGATAGAAATATCCTACCAAGAACAAGAAACACCTGTCAAAATCAATTGGAAAAACTTGGAGGAAGTAGGCTGCTTCACTGACATAAGCAGTATCCTTTCAACTACGGGCGTCAAAGTTATCGGGCATCGGAATGCAAGAGAGGCCTTCATTATTCCGAAATCACAAGGAACAAGACTCGAGTTTCTAACACTAATGTCAAAAGCCAGCTGCTTTTAATCGATACTGGCCAACCAGAAAGGAGAAGCAACGAGGAACACAGGCAGGCAGCGGGCCAGTCAATAGACTATTCTCCAAATAATAAATATACAGAAGGAGTCGGAGATTGCAGTGGGCATACATTGGAGAGACCAGATGGTAACGTCGCACGCCAGACAGGCCATTGAGTGAGGCAGCGTGGTGAGAAGTGATTAGTTGAGCGTGGATCTAATGGTTACATGGAGCAGATTATGTGAAGAGGGAATGAGAGCTTTCGGGCAGTTGCCAAGCCATCCATTTGAAAGTAATGACAGAGAACAAAGTGGAATGGAAATGTACCACTGACGCCTTATGATTCACTTAGAGTGGAGTGAATAATAATAATAATAATAATAATAGAGCTAAGCCTATTCAGCTTAATCTGAGAATGACTTTCTTATAAATTATGACGTCGAATCATTGTCGGAGTGACACTTCTGTTACTCCTTCTAATCATATTATGAAAGTGAAAATTGCCCCTTCTTTTATTTTGTGCCTTTCCATTGTTAAGACAATGTACTTATTATTTAGTTGTTTCCTCTTATTATTTTCCCATACACGACTAAGTAAGGGGATAAAAGTAATGTATTCAGTATTAGACTAAATAGTACCGTATAGGTAGGTAGCTTTGGACGAGAAGTACTGCTGAATAGATTTGATAAGAATGGCATACCCATCAGCGAATGGAAGTCCATGTGATACTATTTTAGTCACACATCTCTGTTCAGCATTTTCATAAAATACAATCAAATCATATCGATATATATGGCTCGACAGTGGTTGCATTGTTTACCCTTTGACAACTGATTTGTGTTTACATGCGCAGGCTGTACATGTGAATACGAATAATAATAATTCTTTTGTATGAATACACTGGTGTGTTTTTTTTCATGAATAGACACCTTTTTTGTTGTTTCATTTCGCCTTGTTTGCCAAATTACCTTTGATTTTTTTGCTGTTGGTTTGTATGCATGTATGTGAGAGAGATATTTTTGGCCAGCCAGAACTTCAGAAATGAAAATGTTTTATGCTCTCAGTGTTGTTGTTTTTTCGCCTTTTGATGTGTTTCTACTACTACTAACTTAGACAAGTAGGCAGAGGTTAACTTACTCGAAAATAGTGCAGGTGTATGTTTGTTTGTTTATTTTATTTTTGTGTTGTTTTCTGCCCTCAGAAGTGAAAAACAACACTCGACCAACTACTTTTTATCAATTGTATTAATTTTTAAAGCACTAACTAGTACACTGTGAATTCGATTTCTGTGTTGATTCGTTTATGTTTTCGCTTGGAAGCAAATTGAATGCATTTCGCATTTATATTATCAGATTAATGGGTGTCAGGTTGTTATGATAAACATGACTAGACAAAATGCTTAAAATTTGAAATCAAGTACGGTGTAATCAGTGCGTTTTTCTTTCGCGCCAAATTTTTAAAACTGATCATTTCCTGTCTCTCTCTCTCTCTTTCTTTCTGTCTGTCTATCTGGTATTCAATATGTGCTTGATCGATGCACCATGAAGCTGAGTCCAGTAATGATTAGCTGAAAAGTCTAATGATTGAATCACTCAGATAAAACATAAGTAGATATCCTTTTCGATAGACTGGTTGACAATGAGATCTACAGTTCTAGATTCATGTGGATGAATGTGAACGAATGACCACTACTCGATAACCACTTACATTTCCATGCAATTGAGAATGAGCCACATCTATTGTGTGGGCGGCTATCGACACTACCTGTCTGTCTGAACTTCGACAGGTGGAGCGGATTTTGACTCAATGGTTGGTGTAATAAGTTGCATAGGTGGTGGTAGATCAGTGACTCACACAACCCTATTGATAAATGAATGTGCTAGTTGCAGTATTAGTTGATTATTTCAGCATTTAACTATTACCACTACTACCAAATGCTATAAGAATGGAGTCTATTGTTATGCTGTATCTATAACTAAGGTAAATGAACGCAAAGCTAGCCGGTTAATGAATGTAGTCAAAGCAAACTGTCGACTAATATAACTTGTGTTTAGGCTAATAACTGAATAGTGGAATTTCTTAAACACTATATCTCGATAAATTGGCAGGTCATTTACTCTTATTTGGGCCATTAGATAGCTGATCACCTTCAGTGCGTAGTTCTATGAACTCTGATCATCTACAATGCTGTTTAGAATCAATTATTTAAGCGCTTATCGTCTTAGACATACCAGCAAATGGTGTGATAAATAGCATTTAGAGGTCAGTCTTCAGAAAGCCCATATGTCAATAGTCTGGAAATCGTGATGTCACAAAGGTTTCTTTTATTTCATCTCCATAACGATGAATATGCATAAGTTTCGTAATATCAAAAGTAGGTTGTTATTACGGAGAAGACCCGCAGAAATACAGCTTTCTTGATTCAACAAAATAAAGATCTTTAGTCTTTTAAGATAATTGACACAGGTGTAAGTTTGGATGAAATTTATTATTATTATTGTTTCCTTTAATTCCTAGAGGAACATAGGGCTTCAGCCATGCATCTCCATTGCGTTCGGTTCTCTGCTAGAGTCTTCACCTGTATCCATGTCTATCCAAACGTTTTCATCTCCTCTTCACATGACCTCCTCCAAGTCACCCTTGCACTGACGACCTACTCGCCGCTTCCCTTTCGGCTGGGTTCCACTCGAACAGTGGCTTGTCTAGTGATGTCACTTGATGGTTTCCTCAGAGTATGGCCAATCCATCTCCATTTCTTCCTGCCTATTTGTTTCACAATGGGTTCCTGGTTGGTTCGCTCATTGCCAGAGATCTCTGTTGCTGATCTTTTCTGGCCGGCCATCTGATCTTGAGTGGTATTGAGCGAAGACAACTGTTGATGAAGGTCTGTAGTTTGTTTGAGATGCTCTTTATGACGCGCCAAGTCTCTGGTCCATATAGTAGCACTGACTTCACATTGGAGTTGAAAATCTGGATGAAATTTAGTTGGACACTACTAAAATGATAGTCTTTTCACTGCTTCATCTCACTTTTTGTCGACACTTAAGAAAGTACATGTATTCAGCTAACTGTCAAATCTGTAGGCTGGAGTCAGTGTAAACATCCTTTTCAAGAATAAATTAAAACACTTTACTTCTAGAGGGATAGTAAAGTTAGTTTCGAAAATAAGTGGACAGTTATCAAATTATTATTGTTATTGTTATTATTATTCCTTCGGGTTGCGAGTGAAACATAAAACTCTGTGTTCTGTCTTCAGTCTTTTTTAACGGTCTCCATAGTTGCTCACAAGCTTTCATTTCCTCCACACCTGAATTCCTTCCTCTATGTCACTCACTCTTGGATGCACAGTTGGTCGTTTCCTTTTCGGGTTAGCAAACAGTACTGATTATTATGAGTGTTCGTGAAATAAGCTTGACCAGGATCCGGAAAGTATTAATGCCTGGCTATTTCTTACTTTGAGAAACAGTGGCTAGTGTTTTTGTTCCAGATTTTTTTTTACTGAATAAGCCTTTTAGTAAGAAAACGACTGTCTGAGACGATTCGTTTTTTGGTGAAGAATCATTCTACAGGGAGGCAAGACCTCGAAGGTGTTATGTTGCTGGTCGACATTTATCTCCAGGGCATTTCTGTACCTCTGTGGAAAACCATGTTGCTTCGAAAATTCAATTCTGTCTAGAAAAATAACAAAACGAACTAAGTGAAGAAACACTTTTCTTTTTTTCAATTAGTTCCTTACCAACGACTCTACACTAATATTAGTATAGTTTTAAATCAAAACTAAATCATTCATGTGCTTATATTATTCGATAAGAATCATCATTTTTAAGGTATTGCGGGGGTGGGGGTGAAAATAGTTGCTCTGAGCAAGTTAGCGGCGTGTTGTTACATAATCGATAATTTGTGAAGTAATCATGAGTTGGAAGAATAGACGAATGAGTATAGTAAGAATGTTAAGATAACAAATAAGTTAACTGAATTATCTAGAATGGTAATCATAATGAAATAAGGGGAAATAGAATAATAAAGTCAAATGACAGGTACAAAGACAGGGGAAAATCATTCATAACACCCTCCTTATATTATCTGGATGGCCACTGCAAAGAAAGGGGCTGCACAGATTTCTTTTCAACACACACACAGATTTCGCTTCTTCAGATGAATTCCAGTCGCCTCTGTTGCATGTAAAAATTGTAAGGGGTGAAATAAGATAAATAACTTTAAAAGCTCTTCCAGTGTCGTCTTAATGAACTAGTGTAACGGCAGAAGATGAGAGACTTGGTAAAGGAATGTTTATTAGGAATTTGGTTCCTCTATATAGCGAAATTATGTACACCTTATCTATAAACCTTCATTTGTATAGATCTTCCATGTCGCGCTACTTCTGCCCTTCATACTGTGTTTTTTTTGTCTTCTTCTCATGTCCCCCGTGTTTTTTGCTGCAACGCTAGTTCATTTCCTCTATTTGACGTCAAATCTATCTCTCCGCTATTTGATATTTTTGTGCCGATGACTGTCTCTTTATTTACTACTGATAAATCTTATCAGTAGCACACGCCACACAAGCATTGAGCTGCATGTAGTCTGACTACGATGGTTGGTATTCAGAAATTCGACGACGAACTTCCCCCACAGGAGCAGATAAAGTGGTAAATATACATGGAAGAGGCGAAGTAAGGCACTTTGTCATTATCTCATGAACTAAGTATTGGTTAGTTCGTGAATAAACAGTGAACAGCTCAGCTGCGTTGAAAATCCTTCTTAAGAATCTCAGACATGTTGAGACAATTTCACTAACAACGTCTCCTGTGAATTGTAGTTTTAGGGACACTGATCTTTTTTTGGAAGTGTAGGCTCTCTGGTCTTTGTAATTGCCGAATCCATATGTTTATTCAAAAATTCATCGGATATCTGATTTTACGCTCTTCGATGAGTATTTCGTCAGAACAAATAACTCTACCGTGATGAACTAAACTTATAGGCAGATTTCATTTGTATTGCAGAGGGACAAAACTCACAAAGTGGGTATATCAACTAGATGATTTAAGTTTTACAGTGTAAGCTTCTAAATATTCTTCCATCTTCTTGTCTTGTTATTAGAACATCCAAAAACGAGACAAAGCCATTCTCTTCCTCTATAGTAAAAATTATGGTTGGATGAGCTGTGTCAAATTCCTCCACAATGCACGCTGGGTCACTTTCATTGCTTAAACCTATAAATGTATCATCAACACAAGGCCAGCAGAAATCCAGATGATTTATTGCATCTTTGAGAGGGCCATTCTACAGTTTGGCCAGGAAAACATCTCTCTATCGCTGTGTTATAACGTGGATGACTCTACCAACAAGCATTTGTCCGTCTGTGGCACAGTGGTTATGACTCTCGTCGATCATGCACATGATCCGGGCTTCGACCCCCGGCTACCGACACACTCCTTTACCACGCTAAGCCAATAATAAGACTGGTGAAGAGGGAAGGTTGGGCATGAGGCCAGCAACCCCATCCCGTAAAAATAAACTCTGCTACAGAAACTTCAAGCCTCTAGCCTGAAGCCCTATGTTCCACTGGGAACGTGAAGGAATAAAAAAATAGTGTATGTGATCAGCATACTAAAAAACTCAACGGTTCAGGGGACTCGGAACTGCCTTTTTATTAATCACACATTTATTTAACTTGGTAATATGCTTTTGCACTGAATGACTTCAACTAAATCTGTCTATTTTAGACTGGCAATTGTAAGGAAACATAGTCCAAACTAACAATCAGAATTACTTATCACTTCAGTGCGCTTCTGTTCGAATATACAGTTTCTAATTGCTTGCTGTTCACCTGAACAGCCTAAATAACTTTTCAACCAGGTATTTCATTCTTAGCCTTCCTAAGTGTGGTGTCTGTTGGTGAAATCCAGGAAGGAGACGTTGTGTATTGATGAATCTCACTGACAGGTGTTATTTATGATGCCTGACAGGGCTAATTTACCATCCCTTGGAACATTAAGACAATTGCTTCTTGAATCCGTGTGAACCAATTGTTACTGAACCTGATTAGCTTTGCTCAGTGATTATAGTTGATAAGTTCTTGAAGAAGGAAGAAACATCCAGTCAGGATTAGAATCCTATTTCCTGCATAATCTCGTCATAATTTCATTTAAAATGACAGAGTTCTTTCTTTTTGTTGTTGTTACGATTAATATCAACTGTGAAATAATAATGTCGATTGAATCTACTCTAAACTGAAATGAAGTCGCAGTGTGTGTGTGTGTCCGTAAAACTTAACGTATTGATTAACTTTGTTCAACTGACAACAGCTACTACACACTCCACCCTAAGGCTGTCAAACTATCAGGAAGGCAGAACAAATGACCAAAGGATTGCTTAGTATTATTGAGTAGTGACTATAGCTCACGCACATGCGCGCACACGGACACACGTGTAAGCGCATAAAAGAATAGTGACACAAATAGACATGATTAGAAATTGCTTTTCTCTGACAAATAATTACAAAATGAAATGATTTTATACCTATCTAGATAGATAATGATTATTGAAACAAAACCCTGAGTGAATTTAAATCTCTAGATATGATTTTTTAGTAGTGAAAATTAAGTATGACCATCATGTCTAGTTTCATAAAGCTGCTTGTTGTCAACTGAGATAATGAATGCTGATTGTTGTACTGACAAAAGAAGTTTACAATTTGTTGTTTGATTTTCTGCTTATCTAACTCCTGGATATCGGTGTTTTTTCTTTTTCATTCTTATAGCTTATGTAGTGGCCATGTTGGTTGTTGGTGTCGATGAGTAGTCATCATCATTATAGGCAGGGGATGGGGGGGGGGAGTACTGACAGTAAAATAAAGTCAATAAAACTTCAAAAGAATTATTGCATAAACACACATTGTTCGCTGAACACTTACTTTCTCTTCAATGTTTTAAAGGTCACTGTGTTGATTAAATGGCATCGGATCACTGTGAAATAACCACACCCTGAGAATATAATCATGACATTAATTAAGAGTTAATCGATCAGTAAATGGCCAATCATTTAAACGTCTGCATTGGAACATTCAGAAGTGTGTTGTGAGAAGATAAATGGTGCGTTTAGAGATGAATGAACAACACTACCTACCTAATGTCAGTGGTTTAGTGGTAGAACACTCGCTACCCCTCCCCCCCACACACACACGTGGTCTGGGTTCAATTCGCAACCGACACACCTAGTTAACTAGTCCATGGTATGACTAGAACAGAAGGAAGTTTGGCTCTGAGGCTAGTAACCCCTCCTTCCCACCCATCCCACGGGTGAAAACAAAACTACTTCATCTGAAAATTTGAAAAGTTGAAGCCCTGTGTTCCACTCTTTCTTCCATCCCCTGCTATCCTCTTCAACTGGGTCCATGATTGCCCACAACCTATCTCTCATCTCCTCCTCAGACTCACACGATCTCCTCTATGTCATCCTTGCACCGACGATCCACTCTTCGTTCCCCATTCGGGTTCTACTCGAGTGACGATCTGGCACGCGTTGTCTTTCGACGGTCTCCTCAGTGTACGCCTAATCCGTCTCCATTTCCTCCTATATATTTGTTGAGCAATCGGCTCTTGATCTGTTTGTTGTCAGCCAGAGTTTCTTATTGCTAATTCTTTCTGGTCGGCGATTTCTTCTTCATTATAGAGCCATCCAGCTAAGGCAGATTGCAACCTTTTGGAAATGCTTTTCGTGAACGCAGCGCAAGTTTCCGACCCGTATAGAAGGATTGACTTGACATTGGTGTTGAAAATTCGAATCTTGTTCTTTTTGTTGAGGCGGAGTTCTGAAGATTTACAAACTGATTTCAGAGTGTCGAAGGTGTATCTTGCCTTTCTGATTCTGCCGTGATGTAATGTGAAACCGTATTTTTTTTCTGAAATTCCTACTAAGTCAGTGTACGGAGCAAAGTATCAAAAGCAGGTTATTTGCTCGAACTGCACCAACTCATGTGACTGGAACATGTATATTGCGTCTGTTAAGTGACTACCTTGTAAAGTGGCTGAAGTTAGCTGAGGCAGGATCTCATTGGAACAGAATTGGAATTAGGCAGATCAAGATATACATATTTTTATCTTTAGAGCTTTTGATGCTAATTTGCGAATTACCAGCAGTGCTTCCCATAAGGAAGTAAAGCTGGTATGTGTTTTTCGTGATTGTTTATATATATGATTGTTGTTTGATCTAATAAGAAAGGTGTCAGTAACTTTCTATCATCTGACTCGTGTGTCTACCTTGATTCTTGTATTCTTTCTAATTTATCTTTAAATTCATCATCTGATGTCTGTGTCATAAATTTGCATTAATTGAATGCATAGTTACTGCGCTGTTTATATTCGTCAACCAATCACTGAGCGTATGATTTCGGTTTACATTAAACGACATGAAATAGAATGTTCCCACTGAACTGTGGGAATAGTATTCAGATGTTAACACCAATAAATACAATTATTCTTATTGTAAGAATAATATTCAGTTGGAACCCATTGTCTGTATCACACCACCACAACTGTGTTAATTTCCCGTTTCTCAGTAATTAATACTGGTCGCTAAACAACTGTTTCTAAACTTATATTGTGCATCGACTCAATAGCATTGCTGACTTAGAGTTCAGTTATGAAGTATTAACAGATGAAATGTAAACAATAATGGCCATCGTTGTTGTTTAATGATAAGCTTTTTACGGGAAGTGATGCACTAAACTAGAGGCACTATTCTCACAAACACTATGTAACCATTTGACAAGGCTGTCTCGACTCTCATCACTGATACCAATGATATTGTGACTAATTATCAAATCTCAATCAGAAACATTTTTTTTTTCATATAAAGATTCCTTCAACCATCAGTTATTAACTCATATTTGGAGCGAAGGTTGCGGACATCATGTGGGGTTAGTGGTATTTTAATTGATATCTTGTCAGTGTGTACATTTTGTGAAAAAAATCTGTTTCTATTCGCTTTAACATCGAACTTATTTTCTTGCCTTTACAGATAATCCAATCTCAACTGAAATCACCAAATTTCAGCTTTTCGGCTGTTCAGTAGTGTGATATTTGCTGGTCAAAAACAAAATTTCTCCTGTGAAAGAAACCACTTTCCTACCATCAAACCTATTCACCTTTATTGTCTCCACTGAATAGACTAGTCATTTGTTCATTTTCTTTACAATCGTGGAGGTCACTACTGTACAGCTTGTAGAAAACGGGTCAGTTGACCATAACAACTTAGTGTATCGTAAAGAAGGTGAAGAGCTTTCGCCATTGGAGACTACTACGAAAGCAGAAGTACCTGTTCTCAGCGAAGATATTAATCAAGGTGGTATTGTTATAGCGGAGCGAAGTGAAGACATCAGAGACGACTACGATAGTTATATTACAAAGGGAGTTGGGTCTGATTTACACAAAGAAACAGAATATCACCATATAGAAATACCAGAAGACGAAGGAGTCCTAGTATCTGACAACGAGCTTCCATCTCCTCCACTTTCAGTTTGTCAGGAGCTACAACTAGAGAATACTGAAGAACATTTCCCGCCAACGCCTTCACCAAGTCCTAAGGATCATAGTGATATAGCATCGCATATTGGTGAAGTTGCTTCGGGTGACTTCTTGTCAAACAATCAAGAATCTAAAACGGAACAAGTTTCTTCAAATAAAGAAGAAGAAGAAATTTTCTCAGAAGAACCAACTTTCCAACGAACACACGAGTGTTTAGACGAAGTAGCTCCGAATTTATCCAGTTACACTGCAGACGAATTTGACAATCAGTCCGCTGATTACTTGAATGCAGATATTGGACCAGAGGTTCCTGTAACACAAGCAGACAACTTCACTGGTATTTCTGAACTGAAAGAAGAAGGTGACACATTCGAAACTGGAAATTTAGTCGCCGAGTCGCCGAACAGTGAGAAAGACTTAACTGAATTGCCTAATTTGGAAACAGTATCAGCTGAATCCCTGAAACTTGATAAAGAATTGACAGAATCTCCTAGTCTTGAAAGAGCATTTACTGAATCAGCTAACGTTGAGGAACAAGTGATTGCACCATCTTGTCTAGACCAACAAGTGGAACAGTTATCCAACTTTGAAGGAGAAGTTCACAGACCAGCTGAATTTCAGGGAGAAGCAGTTTCCTCATCCAAATTTGAGGAGGAGATAATTGAGTCTGCTGAATCACCTGACATTTTCACGTCTCAGTCGCAAATTGATACAGTGTGTTTTCAATCCCCTTTAACTGAATACCATCCAGTAGAAAAAGGAGAAGAAACAGAAGAAGAGGCAGATAAGGAGACAGAACAGTTCGACCAAGCATTGGTTACTGAACCGTCACACGAGAAAGACGCCGGCTCTTTTTACACACATTCTGAAGCATCATTAACAAAGGATTCAACTAACGAGTTTCTGGATAACAGTAATCGAAATTCACTAATATCGAGTGAGTCTGTACCGTCAAAACAACGCTCCTCTCTGACTAATTCAATAGGAGAGTCTGTCAACTGTATAACTGCTGATAATACCAATAGAAATTTAAAAGAACTAACGTGTGATACATCAATGGGGACAACAGTTGGTGTATCAGATATAATGGCAGATCAATCGGAAATCAAGGAATCGTACACTTCTTATCCATATGAAGTTGAGAATACACCATCTCAAAGTTCCTTTGGCCATTTAGGCGATACGAATGAAATGCCCAGTCATGGTGAATACCAGACAAGTCTGGACGATGGAGATGACGAATTGCCAATTGACAGGAAAGGCACCACTGAACACAATGTTTACGATGATGAAGATGATTACGAGGAAGATGTTGTTCACGATGAGTCAGAACAAACCAATATGAAAACTGAAGAAAGTTACACCACATTCACAAATTCCTCTCAGCCAAAACAAGAGCCACACGCAGATACTGCTGCACTTAAACAAAAAGAAATATCAAATCAATCGATAGTAAATACTGTTGGAGGGGACAACGGTCAGGACTTCGATGGAAGCTCGAAAATGACTTTCAATCAAATTAGAGAGGATTTAGAGAAAAAGAAGTGAGTTACTTCCTTGATTGTTTTTCCCTTACTTTTTCCAGGAAGGTTTTCATTTCTTGAAACATTCATTCCTCAAGTATTGTGAATCATGCAGACAAGGCTTATTGACTTAATCGATAATTGACTCTCAGTCAGTAGGCTGCTGGTTTGAATACTACCTATTTCAGCCTGGGTGACTGGGTAGTACCGCCAGCACTTTACACAATAAGTGTATGCCTCATAGTCTAGTACATGAGACATGCTTTGAGCATTACAAATCTCTTCGCTTATTTTATGCTAACTGCCGACTATTCAAGTAGTTCAAACTAATGTGCTGTACTGGCTTGCTCTCACATGTTCCACAACTTTTGCTTCTTCTTTGGGTCTAAAAAAAGGTGGACAGCTCATTTCAGTGGTTCGTATAACCTAGAGGACGAGTGTGTAGCGTTCATTTAAATGAATCTATATGGATTGATGAATTATTTAGTTGTTTCTTCTTTATTGTTAAACGGACACACATAACTTGCAGAAGAAAACTCAACTTGAGCCTATTGTTTACTCAAGTTTATTTTTATCTATTTTATCTCTTGAATAAGCTACTTCATCATTTCTAACACACTTTAAGCTGTCCACACAAACTCTCAACACAAGTGTAATTAATATTCTGACCAAAATCCCTATTATCATAACAGCTTCACAACAAATTACTGTAATTGCATCAGTCAGTTTGACTAAACAATCTATCTGAATGGCTGTTACTTTGGTGTCAATCGAAGCTTGCTGACTTACTCGCTTGCTATCCACCACTTGAATTATCCAATACAGAACTGTTATCCTAGTAGCTGAATAGATAGATGAGTATCACTGAAGGACTAGGATGAATGAGATAAACTGTACTCCCTGTTTTTCTCCTCTCTCTCTCTCTCTCGCTCGCTTATCTCTTTGGGAGAGAAAATTTCCCTAGCGTCATTGTTTCTAAATTTACAAGTTTGTCTGAATACAACTAATGTCCTTTCAAAGAATTATTTATTATTTTGCGCCTAAATACAAAAGCTATAAACACGTATATACATATATATATGCACATCACGTCAAGTTTACACACTACCTTCCTACTTCCAAATCGAAAGCAAAGTGATCTCATGATGATATAGAAAAAAAAAGAGGAGAAGAATGGAATAAAGAAATCGAAAGTTGTCTACCATCTGGGTTGAAGTTTTTTTCAAAGCATGTGATATTTTTACTAGTGTTCTTTTTAAAAAAATAATTGAAATACTCCTCTCGTAGCTGAGAATTTTCGGTAATATATATATAATTGAATTTTTCGAAACTTTTGACTTCATGTTAAAATAATAGTGTATTAAAATAACCATAGATTTGTTCCAGTTTACGTTGCGACTTCTTCTGCAAGCTCGAGCTCGAGCTCTCTCATACACATACACACACACCTTATCTACATAGACATCAGTGCAAATAAACCAGAAGAGAAGGTGGTGAAGTTCAACAATAGCATCCCAGGAGTGTGAACGCTCCAGTGACCTTGAACGCATGCTAGTCGTTGGATAACGGCATCTGTCATTATCATAGTTGAAATATCAACGCTATTCACCAACTTAGGAGCAAATTTCACCCAAATCACGTTTTTAAGTACTGTTTGGATAATGGGTTAATAGCTCGTTAGGGTTAAGATTGGGGTTAAGGTAAATATTGGGACTAGGGTTAGGATCAGGGTTATAATTAGGATTAGGGTTAGAATTAAGGTTAGGTTTAGTGTTAGGGGTAGGATTAAGCTTATGGTCACGATTAGGGATAGATTTATAGTTGATGTCATTTATTTTAATGTTTTTTATTATCCACGTTTTCCTGGTAAGTAGTTGTCTATCCCCTTGCTGGGAACCATCATAATTCAACCGAGGGCTTTTTTGGAAGACTGCAAGCAGGATGAGGGAGATAAACGATTCACAAAAACGGTTTATCTGTAGTCATCTCGGTGAATCCATGTACAGAAACTGATACTCCTCGTTACAATTAGGACGTATTTTTAAGCCATGTCAGAGAAAGATAAACTGCTTAATGCGTTTTCAAGCATTTTCTTGTTAATATACATCATTTTTTGAGCAAACATTCCTCATTTTTATGATTGGTCAGCTGAAGGTCACTCTTACGTTCGCACTTCTGGGACGCTATTGTTGAACTTTGCCGAGAAGGTCAAAAATATAGTTACAACTGCCCTTTATTGACTTAATCTAGTCTGATACCGTGGCAACCAACAAACTAATAATGTGAGAAATCGACATTTACTTAAAAAAAAAAAACACATCTATTATTTGACTTCAGTGTCCAGACTACTGAAATACAAAGTGATGAATAGTTCAGGAAAAAGCTTGGCCTTCCTTCTTTTCACTGCAACTTAAAGCATGTCTAGACGGATTGTATCCTGAGATTATATATAAAGCTAGTATCAGAGAAGAGAAAAAAAGTACTACTTTGCTGTAGTAGCCAATCAGATTTCAGCTTAGTGAGATAGATGGAAATGGAATTTGCAGGCAATTAATTATACAGCCGCACTTTGATTTCGTTGTCTTTTATTTTGCCAATATATATATATATATATATATATATATATATATATATATATGCAACGGAAGGTACTTGCAATGTGCGTTTTAAATATTTTGTTATTGTCTGCTAAACAACAAATTGGACACAAAGAAACTAACTATCTAGTCATGACTGCTTAGCTGAGATATACACGCGTACAGCAGACTAGTGATTTCTGATGTACCAATATAAAACCGGTTCAATAAATAAGGAAATAAGAGTCGGTATATGACTCAAATGGAAAAAGCGATTATTTCCCCCAAAAGACTGCTGTTATATTATGAGATAAACAGTGTATAAATCACTGATAAACTAAATTCTTTTTTGTTTTGGTATTTAGTAAAAGATCACAGTACAAGACTGATTCTTGGCGTCTATAACTCACGTAGTGTGGTTGAGATATTTCCGATTCTAATTTATGCCTCAAAAGTGTCATAAACTAACAACCACTGAATGAAATCCCATATTAATTTGTATGTTGAATATGTATCACTGTAACTACACAACTTTGAGACTTGAGTTTTACATTAGTCAGTCTTCTTTCCCATTTGTCGTAAGGGTAGAACATTTTTCCAGATGTGCGCGTGACAACTGCTGAGTCATTCCTGTTTGCATGTGTTCTCAGTTGATTCGATAAATAAGGCTTCAGTTATCAATCTCCCCCTCGATCCTGTTATTTTAGATTTTATAACTGTCACCTTTTGTATGTAGCTGAGCTGTCTTCTAGAGTTCTTATCTTATTAGGATCAACTAATTTATATTTATCTAGGTGTTTCTCTGCACCATTGGTTTAACTGACCCCGGCCTGATAATTGAAGCTTTATTTATCAAGTATTGGTGTGCATGGACTTGATCACTAGTTGACATCAGTCGTAGAAGGAATAGAAAACCTGAGGGTACTGAACAGCTGTTTCGTCCTGCTTTGGGACTCCTCATCAGTAGGCATCCACTGGGGGCCAAATCCCTGGACCTTCCGGTAACAGGTCGAGCTTGTAGACAATTCACCCTCTAGGACCAGAACCAGTAGCTCACGAATTCCAACTTCTATCAGTTTGCAATATTTATTTATTTATCAAGTCAACTGAGAACATGAGCAATAGGAGTAAACTCAGCGCCTTTCCTGAACACCTGGAAAATTCTACCCCTTTGTCAAATGTGGAGAAAAAAAAGAGGAGCTATAAAATTCGAGTTCCGAAGTTGTGTAGTTATAATCGATATGATTGTGTACAATAAATTGTGTTCCCAACACCATCCAGTAAACAAACTAATACAGAAATGCATACTACCTCATTGCCCAAGTTTTACACATATATTAGCCACTGAATGACATCGTCGCTGAGCTGGGATAGTTTCTCAATAGACACTAGTTTATACTGTATCTGATCAATACAAAATCCCATTCAGCTATGGAAAATACAAACTAATACGACATGTATCATTGGACTTCCAGGTGTTTTTCTATCAGGCTTGGCTGAATTTACACAGGATGACGGCGGATAAGTGAAGGAATGGAAGATATATATATATATATATGTATATATAGAATGCTTCCCACACAGGCAAGAAAAACGGGTTGAATCCTCGCCTGAAGCACCCTGAAACCTAGTCTAGTTCACTGGTCAGTAGTAAGTCAGAGAAAGAGGGAAGGTTCGCCACGAGGATATCAACCTCAACCTGTAAAAATAAACGTGGCCATCGCTAATGAAACTTCAAAGTTTGAAGCCCTATACTCCACTCGGAACGCTGATAGTATGAAGAAAAAATGAATCCAATATGGCGATGGCGCTGTTTACGTCAATCACTGCCTAGCTTAATAATTTCTGTTGACTTTTTTCAGTTTTTTTTAAAATTAATATGTGTTGTAGCTGTGTAATTCACATGTGCTGAAATACAATTTATAAATAACAAAAGACTTTGGCGAAATGCACGTTAATAGCTCGCTTTTCATCCTACCCGATCAGTGACTCAAATAGACGTGTGAAAGTTGGCGTCATAAAGTATTTATGTGTATGTATAGGCGGTACTTCTATATGAAGGAGCACAAGAAAGTCAAAAAGTCACGTTACAGCCTAAATGTGATAGATCTATCGATCAGTCATATGATTTAAACTAAAGTATAACATTCGCTGTCGTATCAAGATGTAATTTAGGCAGGTTTTAAAACTTTTGAAGAATTTCCGATTAGATTAAAATCGATTTTCAGAGCGAAATTGACGTACAATTTAATAACAGTAACTGATTGATTTCCCAAAATAACCATAATTAAGTTTTTGGTACAATGGCGCATTTATGAAGTGACAAGAAGGCTTCTTGCCTATTGCCTCCAATCATCTAATATCATCAAATCAATGTGCACCGTGATGGCGAGCTACCTAGAATGGTAGCCACATTGCAAACCTGACTGATAAAACTCAGTCTGCACCAAAGAAAGGACTAGACACATCACACTATAGTTACTACTGTCCAATCAAAGGATACATCAATTAAAAACCCTAGACAACTGATAAATACTCACGAATCCTTATTAAAAGGAACCATTTCAAGTAAGTTAACTGGGAAGTGCGAACATTGGTTTAAAAGAAAATTGAATCAATGGTATGGTGATAATATGAACCAATCAAATTTAACCAGTTCATGATTAATGTAGTGTAAAAAGGTATGACAAAATTAAATCTGGAGGAGAGGGAGGGAGACTGAGACATATTCTTCTTCAAGATTAGGGTGATCCGTGAAGTTAAGTAATCTCGAGAAAAACTCTGCATTCATTTGTATGCAGTCACACACAATACGTTGGGATAAAGTAAAAACAAAAATAACCGAAATTTAATATTAGTTAGGTGGAGAGAGACAGAGTGGTTAATCACAGAATTTTTGTTCATTGAATCAACACCAGACAGGCGCAATAGGAATGACACCGCACCTGTCGAGCGAAATATTACGAAAATGGAACAGGATTATGAGCAATAAATTGTGCTCAAAATATAACCCAACGACTGAAACCATATCAGTGTGTGTCATATCAAAAATAAATCTGTCTAACATGGGTGTCAATTATATTTCTACTGCTGTGACCCGCTCACTCTTCTTGCACTAACGTTTTTCAGGCTGACTAATTGAGGGACGGAAGAAGGCACCCAGTAGACTTCATTGTATGACATTAGGTGATTCGGTGGTACCTCGTTTGCTTCCCTTGTCCATGAATGTACACAAGCAGATACACATACACATGCACACACACCACTGATATTTTGTTACCACAGTAACAAACTCCTCTAAGTTGCTCAAATCACTAAGTCACACTTGTAAGAGATAGCGAAAAAAATACACGACGAAGTGTTGTTACACTATATATCTATTGAAATCTGTTCCATTTTGGTACTGATAAGAATAGTTTAGTTCACGTGTTCACACCTATACATTTGTATAAACACATACATACAGACACACAACACACCAACATAGGCACAAATTAGACACACCTTCAGATTTGGTAAATCTCTTAAATGGGATGGAATTGTGAATATAATTTTACTGACTGACTGACTTCTACGCAAAAGTACAAACACATTTATTCAATACTTGTATATATAGTGAAAAGTTCAGAGTACTGCACTTTTAACTGGTATTGTTTCGAATACCATTATTATTTAAAGAGGTATCTGTAATTGGTTTCTTTTCTATGGAGATTTCGTATCATGGTTTCAGGTTTGATTTATATAGTAGTAGTGAACCGACATCTAGAAGTAGGTAAGAGTGCAGACGAGAAATAATTATTATATAGTAGTTAGTGAACGGAAAACGATGACTTTCAATGTTCGTGTGTATATGTGTGTAAGCAGGTACACGTGTGTGTACACCCACTACTACTAGAGCAGTGTGCACACTACACACACATAACCACAACATACCTTCATACTATTGGTCATCTAGTAATCGAGGCTGTCACATGACTTCTTTAGTGTGTCTTGTTTTTGAATGTTCTTAATTTTTATTCTATTAAAGCCTACACACACTAAGCCGTGGTTATCATCGTCCTATCTCAATTGAAATACGCTGTCGTTGTTCCCGTTGTTCTTGCGATTAGATTAGGTCTATGGTGGTTGGTTTATGAATGAATGAATACCTTACATTGCTACCGTAGGGTAAAAATCTGTACATGATATGATATTTAAACCAATTTTTGTAATTTTGCTGTGATTTTACTGTCACCACACAAACACACACACGCACACATTCATTTCTTATATTCAATTCACTAGAATTTCGTCAGTTAATTTATACGGACTTTTATCTATTCTATTGTATTAACCGCATAGTGTGGTCGGTTCCCTGCAACCCTTACACCCTGAACAGTATATAATGCATCATCAAGCTGGTGTACTTCGACAACAACAACAAGAGATGGTAGTTTTGAATCCACAAACTGGAGAAGTATTAAATGATCGGTATTCTGCAGCAACTACTGCTATTACAACTGCTCCTACTAATACATCACATCATTTCGCTAGAAATCTAACGTCAAACGATACTGTAGTTACAACTGGTGGAAATGTCAACGGTCCATCAAGCGGGCATGTAACAACAGGACAACAGAAGAGTTCCGTCTATCGTAAAACTGAACAGAATTCTGTAGATGGGACAAATGGCGGAGCAGGAGGTATGAGCGCGAACAGCAATGGAGGCAGTGCCGGTGGTAGAGGTGGAGCCTCAGCTGGTGGTTTGGATCGTTGTAGGCAGGCGTACAATATGTTTGAATGTCAGATGGCTCAACTTACAGTGTTTCTGGATCGTGCATTGATATGCAGGCGAATAAGGCCACGTTTCAATGCTTCGGAAATTACTGAAGTCCTTTTCGAGCACTTGTCACCAGCAATTGATAAAGATTCAATTCGGTAAGTGTTGTCGTATTGTTTAACATTAGTTTTTTAGTTGTAGTTTTTTTTTGAATACCTTAGTAAAAACTAATTATATTTATCTGTTTCATAGTTAATGCATGAGTTTCTTCATTACTGAAATGGACAGATTTTAAAAAGGGGAAAATACCTTTCAGGTGGATAGTTGTCGTGACTTACTTGCTGTGTAAACTGTTTTCACTAAATGACTTGAAATACAAAAAACATCTAAAACAAAACGCTGCGCTAGACAGTTATTGATTGTTGTTTTTTCCCCTACAAGATAACTTTATATATCCTCCGCACACGAGTTAATTGTTATTAGTATCTGTTTCTTGCAGTTCTGAGTGGAACATTACACTTCAGTGACACATCTCTATTATACCCTATTCTTCTGCCATCATTTTCAACCGACTCCAGGACAGCCTACAAACTTTCATTTCCACTTTGCATCATCCTCTCGATGTGGCCCTCAAACCCCCCATCGCTTCGTGTTTGGGTGCCATCCGAACACTTAGCGTACGTTCATGCCATCACCTGTTCCTATTTGTTGGTTTCGCAACAGATTACTGGTTGCTTTTACTGCCTATGAGAGTTCCTTGTTGGTTGCTTATCCTTTTTGGCCGGTCATCTGATCTTCTCTATCGAGATAGAGAAGGGGGCAACTGTTGATGAAAGTCGGAAGTAGGCTGTTTGTTGGGAATATGTTCGACAACACGTGCCAAGTCTCTAAACTATATACAAGTAGTGACTTGACTTTATCATTGAGAATTCGGACAATCGTGCAGTTTTCCATGTGACATTCTGCACCTATTCTTATTTAGTCTTACGGCAGTATTCATGACTAATTTGCTTTGTGGCATAGAGAAGACTACGTTATAATATAAGTAATTAATCAGTGTAAAATCTTAAGGTTTTTAGATTATGCATGCAAAAGATTTCTCTGAGTAACAAACTTCACTTACCGGTCAACCATCTGTGCCTGTATCTATGTTTGTGTTTCATCTCCTTAGGTGAAGGAATTGTTTTGTTTTATTTAATAAACATGTACTTTTAAAAAAACGCTAATTAATCAGCACACTTTAAAATGTTTCAATCTTATCATAATATGTGATGCTTTTGTGGACAACATAAGTCATTAATTAATTAGACTTGTGAGCCCTGATTTCTCTTCAATCAGTGCTTTTGCTCAGAAGTTGTTCTATAAATGAAAAACAAAACTGACTGCCTTCCTAGGTTTACCTGTTATTCTAGGCATATGCGTAACTGAGATAGAGATATGCCGTCGGATAGTCTGTGTATCTGGAATATCTGAACAGTTCGAACTCATAGAAACTGCTGGTTGATTCATCCTTTTAGGACGACCAGCTATTAAGGCTGTTCACCTGAGGAAATGGGAAGCAATTAGCTTATGTAAATGTGTTATGTGTTGTCTTTTGCCTGACATCAGATTATTGATGGTGTTTTTCACTCCAACATTTTTAATCAGTCCTTAAAAACAAGCCTCTTAAAACGATTCCAGCGAATGTAGAAGAAGAGTTATCTATTGTAATTGGACTCTTTTTCTCATATTTGTTAGCGACAGTCAGTCTTCACGAGGTATAAATGAGTGATTTATACACTCCCCGCATGAAATAAACTGGCGGTATCCAGCACGCATCTGAAGCAAGTAGCTACTGAACCGGTTGAATTTTAATCGTTCATTGCTTGTTTCTCACTACACTACTATTGTAACAACAGAAGGCAAGATACGGAAGCCAAGGTATATTTTCAAGTGATCAAACCACCACATATATAGTTTTATATTCTCTAACCAATCACTGAGCGTGTGATTTTGGATTACATTAAACGACATGAAATAGAATGTTCAAATAGATATATTGTATTCTGTTGCTAATGCTGTATTGAATTGTGGGAATATGTTAGAATCATATTCGGTTGGATGCGTCGGTGGCATAGCGGTTAGGACGCTCGCCGACTATGCACATGGTCCGGGGTTCGATCCCCGGCCGGCGCACTCCTTTACCTCGCTAAGCCAGAAATAACGCTGGTGAAGAGAAAGGTTGGGCATGAGGCTAGCAACCCCATCCTGCTACAGAAACTTCAAGCCTCTAGCTTGAAGCCCTATGTTCCACTGGGAACGTGAAGGAATAAAAAAAATATATTCCGTTGGAACACACTGTCTGTATTACACCACCACACTATGAGTATTTGATTTCAGTATTATGATAATGAAAACATTTGACTGCATACAGTTGACACTACAACTGCACTGGCTAAGACTTACTTTTTAGTGTGACTATATGTGCTTTGAAATCACGTCTTCTCCGGACAGATTGCAACTGGCATTATGACTATTCCCGTTACTTTTAATAATTTTGCTTACAGGTATTAGCATTCACTGGCTGTCTTTCTGTTTACTAATTCTTCAGGAAAAACAGTTGTACCTTAAAGCTGAGATTTAGCCCAAGTAGCTTTTCACCTCATGAGTTTAATAATAACGTCTATATTGTGGATTAGAACAATAGAATCTTTATATTTCGCTCTAATTAACCTGAATGTGTTTGTATCTCATTAGGTTGGTGTTCTAACCAAATGACTCGACAAGGGTGCACATCATTTCCGAACTGTTTAAGTCCTTAATTTGTAATAGTAGGCTATTGAGTAATAAATATATCTTGACCATCTCTGTTCGGCTGGATACATTCTAATAATTGATTAACTGGACTCTAGTAAGTAATGAAGTATTCGTTGTATGTTAAAAATCTGTCCATTGCAACTCATGACTGGAATACGTGGATTCTTTTCCACTCAAAACTCAGTTGTTACAGGAATGGGGATGATGAAGAAGAAGAAGATTCGTTGGTCAGGTGGATGATATTAGAGTACTTGTGTCCTCTGAGCTGGATAGTTTAATCGGAGAGCTTACACTGTCTCTCTAGACAACAGCTTTAGCGCATTCTGTCTATGGGAAAGAAACATGCTTTAGATTAAATCATTGTTTTTAGTAAAATAGTTCCTGAGGCGTATTCATTGCTCTTTAGTATTAGAAAAATTCACAGCTATTCTTTAGAAATGGTAGATAAAGTCATTTAGGAGAGAACATAGCAGATGAGAAAATTTCATTTAGTTGTTAGAAGCTCTTGCCGACGCCGGTGACACACCAGTCGGTATGTCAATGTTGGCTTCAAATTATTCCTTTAGTCTATTGCCCAAATGGTTTAATGGCAGAATGCTAGCCAACCATGTGGGAGGTTCTGCTTTGATTTCAGGCCGGTGCACTCACCTAGCCGAAAATAGGCCCGGAAAAGAGGGACGGTTGGACTTGGTGCTAGCAATCCCAACCCGTAGAAGCAATACTACTGCTGTTGAAGTTCAAGAGCTTGATGAAGCTCTATGTTTCACTCAGAATGTAAGAAGTATTCCATTTGATATCCACACTGATAACTTTTTGAATAATACTGCGTGTGAATTATAATTTTATGTTCTTAAAAAAGCCATCTTGAAGGAGTTAACGCGCTGAAGGTGGATTGGTTGGGAGAGAAAAGGATCAGATAGATAGATAGATAGACAGGCAGACAGACCATCTCTGCATTCTATGATGCGCTTAATTTGCTTCTATAATTTTTGGAATTAACGTTTTATCACTATGCTGATTGATTGTGTACAAAATACTCTTATCCATTCTTAAATTGCTCATCAGTTGCTTTTCACTAAGCATTTCAGTAGTATATTTCTCTTGAATGTTATGTTTCCTACCTCTTCTTCTGAAAGCGACAGTCAATCACATATAAATAGATTTTGTTTACGTTTACGTAATCCTCCAGGAAGGAGACTCACCTCTGTAAGCATAAACACCTAAAATGTGCGTACACACACACACACACAACACTCACTCATTTAACAAAAAGCGAAATAGTAAACAAATGGACAGATAAGCAAATAATGACTGTAATTAATACGAGGAGAAATGTTTTGAGGTTAGGCTTTTTGACAAACAAGTAAACAACATTCATTTGATTTATTGATTATGAGGAGGACGGGGGAACCTTTTTCCAATTAATTGAAAAGTTGAATAACAGCAATAGGAATTATGTAAATTTGATTTAATGCCAATAGTTCGCTTCTGTTTACCTTCTGACTGTTTGTTTTGTGTATGTGTGTGTTTGTTACCTGTTGAAAATAAACAGAGATTGTTTTTCAGAGGAGAACAGCAGAAATAAATTGAAGGTGTCTGTCGTCTTCGGTTTTTGTTAGGCCAACGGAAGTTGGTGGACGTTCAGATACAGACAGGTTTTGTCCGATCACTGCCTCAATTCTCTTCTGTAGAGTTTCACCATATATGCATACACTGAAAGCCTAGCCTAGCTTACACTAGCATATAGTAAGTTCGGAAAAGAAAGTGGATAGATTGGGTGTGAGGCTGGGTAACGTGAACCCCCCCCACCCCGTAAAACACCACCACTACCACTGGAACTTCAAAGCTTGAAGCCCTGTGTTCTACTTGAAAAGCAAGGAGTGAAACAAGAAATTTTTAAACTCTGTTCGGTGTGTCTAATTGTAGCATTGTAGTTACGACCTGTGAGTTTGAATACTTTTTATTAGATATGGGATGTGCCAGCCTTACTGAATAGCGTATTTAAGTTGAAATTCTACAGCTGTATGTTGTTTGTTTTTTTTGTAAAAACTATTTCTGAACATTATTCATCATTTAGTGTTTTAGGCTTTATAAGACTATACTACTTAACTGACGTCTCTTCTTCCTGACATTTTACACCTTTATTGACATTTCCAATGAGCTTAGAAACACCCCATATCACCCATATAGCTTTTCATACAGCCGGTTCCCTTTATTCGTTTGAATAAAGAAAGAATGAACATATTTGCAGGACAATAAGACGAGCTCGTTTTATTTCGTGGATTCTCTTCAACTGCGTACATCCTAAATAAATCAGCTAGCTATATGTTACAAAATGGTGTCTGAACATACTTTTTACAATGATTTCAAGTTATAGATAGAAAGTATAGGCAAAATAATTTCAAAGACGGTGTAAGTGTACAATTATTCAATGTTAAAGGAGTAACTATATATATAGTAATTAGACAAAGGGGTGGGGTTCAGATTTCGCTCGGAAACAATGATAAACTAGAGACAAAATACAGGATAGAACAACAGAGTGAATTTATACATATTATGGTGGAGAGCTCAGTAGGGTGGGGGTGAATAGTGAAGTAAAAGTATAAAATAGATAAAAAATTTAGCAGATTTGGAACTTTAATAGTGAGTTCAACTCAGTCAGTGAGTGAAAATCAAAATCAAGATTGACTGGAATGGTATGCAACAAAACAATACACAAAAGCACACGAACAAATCAATTATGGTTACTCGGGCAATGAGAGATTAGTCACACTATCTTTCTGTATGCATAGGTTGGGTCGAAATCTTTTGATGGCAATGGCTTCTGAGAACCGAAGTAACCATATACTTTTCTTTGTGTATTGATTATTTTCAAAGCCTGACTAATTTCCACTGTATGTCCTGTGTCAATTAGATATTGTGTCACAACTGCACCTGGGAACACTACTTTGCTGCCTTTCAAAAGGAAACTTTTAGAAATATGCTCAGAGAATGTAGTAGACGCTCTCCTCCTCTCAGTGATTCCTATGTACTTGCAGCCTCAAGTGCATGTGGAATTGGTAAATGCAGTTGGAGTTGACATGCAGAGCAGAATACTTATATCTCTACTTTTGACTGGTTTAACGAGCATACCCTGTTGTAATGTGGAATGAGTATGGCGGCAGGAAATGCTCTTTTCAATGCACCTTTAATTCTGTTGATTTTGATGGGAGGTCTTGGAAAGCATATTCCTTGCTCACTTATATATATCTATGTTTCTAATTTGTATCTGCATTTACCAATTGAACAGATTTCACGCATTCATATAAATTGTTTACCAGGGCATATACTATATATTAAAGATCAGCATTCTTTGCTGACTGGGGTGTAAAACAACACGGTTCATCTGTATTCTGATATGTCAGCATGTATATATACTATATGCCAGATTATTATAGATATTCGATAGAATAGGTCGAGGTAAAACTCCTTAGTGAAATGATAATAATTTTGGTCATAGGTTGGAGACCACTCTCTACTAACCTTGAACTTTTACAAACCAGGGGCTACATTAGTCAGAATATATCTCTACTCGATGTCAGTGCGTAGGTGGCATAGCGGTTAGGACGCTTGCCGACCATGTACATGGTCCGGGGTTCGATCCCCGGCCGACGCACTCCTTAACCTCGATAAGCCAGAACTTAAAAAGCTGGTGAAGAGGAAAGGTTGGGCATGAGGCTAGCAACCCCATCCTGTAAAAATAAACACTGCTACAGAAACTTCAAGCCTCTAGCTTGGAGCCCTATGTTCCACTGGGAACGTGAAAGAATTAATTAAATATCAGTGTTATCACAACTTAGGCCTCTATTGCAGAGGATGTGAAGAGTTACTTGCTGACAATGTTAGTGTCTCTACGAGCTGCATTGCTCGTGTTTGTATGTACATGTGTGTGCGTGTGCGCGCAATTCTATTAGGCGGTAAATAATGCACACACAAACTTTGTCGAAAAATAAAGAAAAACAGGCGACTAGGAAACATAACCTGAAAGGAATATATATAGCAATGTATTTCCTCTTGTCACCATAGCGCTAAGAAATAAGGCAGACTTAAGTCTTCTATTTGATATGGCAGAGAACACAACACAGTACATTCCCATTAGCCAGTAGAAATTTAACCGATCGGCTGGCTTCACAACCTCTATTTTATTCGTTTCCGTAGTATAGATCGTCGACATCTTAGGTTAGCTCTTATACAACCTTACGGTTATGCATGAATACTCTTTTTTATTCACACCACATCAACATAACGCTTCCTATCTGCGAACACGTGATCTCCAGGTTACATTGTCATCGATTTCTGACGCATTATATTCGCACAGAACACTATTCTACATGGCTTTAAAAAACTAAATTGACACAGTATAGTTTTCTGTCAGTTTACTACCTGAATGTATTGATACTCTGTTTGTGTGTGTGTGTGCACCAGATGGCATAAAACGCCATTATTTCACGTAGTTTATAACTTTTGTATAAGTTTTGTAAATACCTATGCAAAAAGAATAATCGAAGCACACTAGACTTTTAGTGATGAAATCACGGATTCCACTGACAACATGTACACTTTGACCCATAGTCGACTGAGCAGTATGCTTGACACACATCGCATACAATGCGTGCATGTATCATTAATGCTTCCAAAAAAAAAATAGTGTGCACTGCATGCAGGTCTGCTCGCAGAAAACGTGTTTAATGGTCAGTTTGATTATTTTGGCAGAATGTGAAAGGAACATTGATAGATTATTATTATTATTATTACTAATAGCATATGCAGATAATCAAGTACATAAACACAGACGAATATTTTAGTTTAGAGTAACGATTGTTTATTCATTTGTCTGTGCACATCGAGCCATGATTATTATGATTGTTATTATTATTATGCACCTAGATAGTTGATAGTGTAATTACCATTATTGATTTTTCTTTATATTTGAATTTTTCAAATGATTCACATTGTTGTTAGTTATACATTAATTAGATAAGAAGACATGAAATAGTCATTAACTAATCTAATCTGGAAACCATCTAAGCATGTGTTGCACATTAATCAACGGCATATAGAGAGTAGTGCACACAAATAACTACATTTTATGGTATAGATAGATACGTAGAAAAACAGAGTGAGAGAGAGTTAGGTATTTGTTATATATACTACCTTCACTTATTCACCTGGTAATAATATTCACAGTTATCTTCACTGTCACTGGGTGGTGACTGGTGAGATTTTAAGGAGATGTGGCAGATGACCTGGGTACAGACCAGTGGCCTTGAGTGTATTAGTCAGGTACTATCCTCACTACAGCTGCAAAATAAAGTCACTGAACACATTTTGTATTAGATTTAGCTTCTGCTGACAAGTGTTTAGTTAAAATGTATAGTATAAATAATAGAGGTCAGACTGCTTATTAGTATGATTGACTGTGGGATGAATTTGCGTCTGTACGTAGCCTCGGGTATGAGGACTTGGAATAAAGTTATTATTATCAAATATTTTGTTGATAACATTGACTGGCGGTGGAGATAAATGTCGCTAATTGGCAGAATATTTGTGTGTGTGTGTGTGTGTGTTACCATTGATGTTACTTTGGGTTTTCCTAAGAAAGGTGTACTGATGCTACTCGTTGCAGCCCTTTACATGTGTGTGCATTTTGTACAGTCGGCCATGGGATTCCATCCTGTTGGTTGAATGGTCACAGTGCTCACCCCGTAACCTTACGGTCCTGAGTTTGACCCCAATGATATCATGAGTGTCTACAAAGAATGGAGTATTTACGGTAAAAGCCTTTTGAAAACAAAAAGCGTAGATCAGCGAAGAGTCTCTTTTCGGCAAATTCATTTTCTTAGCTGTACAATCGCAAATAGATGTGTTATTTTGTATGTATATGTACATTAAGTTTATCAAACAAAAATACAATTGGTTATAGTTATTTTAACTAAACAGGTGAAGATTGGTAATTGGAGTTACGTAATACAAAATCAGTCAAGAAAATTAGGTGTTAGTGAAATTAGGGTAGTAACAAAGGTGATGAGTTGTCACAAACGGTTTTTAAAAGAAGTTATGTAATAATATGAATAGTTTGATGAGTGAGTTGTACTCAGGATGCACATAGGAACAAAATAGATAATACGAAATTATGTAAGAGTTCTAAATGAATACAAGAATTATAAGCAATTAAAGAACAGGCAAAGAAACAAAATTAAGTTATCAAAATCAAAAAAGAAATCAAATCAAAAAAGTTGTTACCAAGGTAGTAGAAGTGGTTGAGTAATCTTCTTTTGTCTGCACAACTCCGGTTTTTCTATGTGAATGGCCAGAGCTTCAGTGATACAAAGAAGGCGAAACCGTATTGCCTTTGATAGGTTATTCTTGACTCTGTAGATTACTTTGAAGGAGGCGTTTGCTGAAATGGAATGATCAGTGTTAAAGCCTTTTGCACACTTTTTGACATTATTATTATTATTATTAGTAGTAGTAGTTTGAACATGTGTTTTCAATTAGAACTCATATTCCTCGGGTTTATTAATATTATTATTACTCATTGGGCCACTAAGTTGTAAACTGATACACGATAGTTGTGGTTTTCTAGTTTCCACTTGTTGTTGCCTCACATGATGTCAGTTCTCTAGTAATTAAGAGTGAGAAGAGCGAAGCACTGACGTCCCAAATTGTCTCGGAAACAGTAGTCTACCGAAATTGATGATTACAAGTTAGTTTTATAAAGCATAGTGACATAATCTTCCAACTCCTTGACGGCTGATTCCTCTAGCACGGAAACTAAACAACATGGCGTCGATTACATTTTGTCTGCCGAGTGTTAAACTTGATTGCGTATTGCCCTGACAAGATTTCAGGAGGTCAATCGTGAGTCCAAATCGCTCACTGGTAACGTCTCTGACTGCAACGCTGGGTGATGTGGGTGGGGATTTCAGAAGGGACATCGATTCCTTGCTGGTGAGAGTGCCAACAAGCCTGAAAAACCTAGTTGCGGGGCTTTCTGCCGATTGCCTCCAACCCCCTCTGATATCAGGATCCCTGAATACCAAACAAGCTTTCTGTGGCAGCACCAGTATCTTCTAGGCGTTGTTGAGTTTCAATAAACATAACACTGAGGCTCAAAGCCCTCTCTACCAATTACTTACAACCGTCCAGTGTCGAACAGTATGTGCATGTTTGTAATTTAATGTTAAGTCATTGATGTTGATGGCCATTTTGTAGTCTGAGTTTTTTTACTGGTCACTAGATGTGGTAGAAGGAAGTGACCGCCATCCACTAGCTGACTAGTTAACAATTAACATTAATGCCTTTTACCTTTCGGATAATCCGAAATAAAACTAGTGAAATTTGCGTAGTGGTTGAAAAATCAAACCTTCATTCCGGTGTTGTTCTTGTTTTCTACACCTCATTTTCAATTTTGTTTTGCATTTGAACACAGTGCTGTTGATAACTGACTAATTGATTGTATAACACTAAGTTGTTTTTCTTGCTTTTCTGTATCATAATAGACTTTAAGTTGCGAGAGTGTGTGTAATAGAAAGAGAGAGATTGAGACAGAGAGTGCTCAAGTGCTCAAACCACCTCAATCTGGCTGGATATTGTTGATATAAGTATAAAACTTGGGCACTGTGGTAGAGGATAACTCCATTATAGATAAGATTTTATACAGTAATATTCACTGATGACGTTTCGAGCACAAACTATTGCTCATAATCATATCAAGTTACTCTCACAACTTTTTCCCTTCATTTATATACATGTGTGGAATCGATTAGATATTTGAATAAAAATCAATATATGATAATGCACATTCAGAAATAATAATAATAATAATAATATGAGTGTTATTGATCAATTACAACCAGATGGGAAATAAGACGAGTGTTTTTATAGTCATAATAAGTTACCTGTTAGAATGTTGTGATGTGCTTGAATTGAAATAGAATTTTATGATTATTTATTATCCTCTTCTGATTTGACTGGTGGCAATAACGATTATTACTGTATAACACTGTATGATTTGTCAAAATAAAATCTTATCCATAATGGCTGGATATTGATTAGACACACATTATCCAGTCGCATTAGTTGTTTGAATAAGAAAAAAATAGTAAGTCATTTCAAGATTACAATTTCCACATCCTCTCAACATATTTCTCACTTATACGAGTCAAACTTTCCGTAAATTTAATTGGTTATGTAAATCATTAGGCTTCATAAATTAAATCCACTCATAATATGCACTGTATGTGTGTGTGATTCTGACTGACACTTTTTCTGTAGCTCAGTTACCATGTGAACACTCTGGTACTGTGTGGACCAAATCGAGTATGAGGACAAATACTCGCTAATGACACTGGTTAGGAGTGGAACTAATTATCGCGAATCGACAGAAGTTAGAAAATATGGATTCTGTTGGATTGGTTAGTTAGTTAGTCAACGTGCTCACCTCATAACCTGAAGAGATTCTAGGTTCGATCCCTGGTGGGGTCATAGGTAAACTGCTGTTGAAGAGTCACAAACCAGGACGAAACAGATGTTCAATACTCTCTTCTAGTGTTCAATAATTCTCTAACTGACGTTAATTCGTGTGATCTATCTCGAGAAATAATTCCTGGGTGATATCGTCATTGTCATTATTGGTTTTTTTAAATAATATCGATTTGTTAAGATCAATGAAATTATAGTTCAAGAAAGATGCATAACTTGTAATAAGCATAAAAATGTAATGATAAATAGAATATCCAATAAAATTAAGGAAATCTTGACAACAAATTAAGGATCATTAAAACCTTGATGGCCAATTGGGTAAGGAAAGCGTCTGAACCAATGTCTTTTGGATGCAAAGATTAGGCTTCTTAATGTAGATTCCAACAGCTAACCTCAGCAATGTGTAATAGACTAACTCTTGAATCAAAATTAAGCTTAGTTGGTATACGGCAGATGACTTTTTATTTGCACTTTTAAAAGCTTAATCAATTAATCAATAATGAACTTTTGGTCTTTCTCGTAGGGCTATATCAACTGACGTTTGTCAGCCAGTCAGCTGACTCTCCTTATTCCTTCCTTATTCACCAACGGTTTTTATTTTTTATTTTTAAGTTTTATTGAATTTCCTATTACAATGATTTATCTGTTTGGTTTTAAGATACGAAAAAAAAATTTAAAGGGAAACTGTCTGCCGACAGTGATTTATGCACGATTACCGCAGAATTTGACATTGTATGGTAATATTTCTGGATAATACTTGTACACTTTTTACTGCTAGTATGAAACTGGTTAGTCATATAAATGCCGTGGTTTGGCTAAAGAGAAATTAGTCATGAACAGGGCGAAAAGGCATAAAATACACGATAAAAGAGGAAAAAATAGTGGATAAATAAAAATTGAAAACAAAAATTACCAGGAAATATTACACTTCTCTGTGTGTATTTGTTGTGTGTGTGTGTGCGTCCTACCATTGATGTTACCTCGTGCTTCCTTAACAAAACAGCACTAGCGCGACATAAGTAAGCTCAGTACAACCTTTTAAATATATGAGTATGCATTTTGTACAGCCGACTTCATCCTTCGCACTTACAATCTATAAAGCATTTCGATTCAGGACACTATTGTGTAACGATAGAAGGCAAGACTCAGGCAACAGATCGTTTATTAAGGAAAATCAACACATATTTATAGATTTTAAAGTACATTATTGTAGATTATTGTTAGTAGAAAATACAGTCTTTTGATTGGTTGTTTCTCACAGAAAGTTAACCTTGCATCTCTTTGTGGCTGTGTCAGATCATCCATATGCTAACTGTATCCGCCTACGCAAAGCCTTTGTTCTCATTTTCTCACCACCAATATTGGGGACATAAAAATTGACGTCAATTACTGTCTACGAACTTTGGCTAGAAGCCAGCTCTCACCACAGTTGTATAGAAAATGTCCTACCTGTCACTCTTGGACGCCCAACTTGTCGTTTTCCATTCGGGTTCTACTCAACGGCCTGTCTGGCTTTTGATGTCAGTCAATGGTTTCACCTAATTTACTAGATGGTCCTAAGCCCGGAATAAGAGGGAGGATTGGTTGTGGGGCTAGCCAGCCTACCCCAGGAAATCAATCCAGCCACTGCAGAAAAGTGAAAGCATAGAAGCAATATGAATTCTTTTTTATCTCTACTGCGTCATGATATCATGACATAAAGTAGGCGAATTGGTGTTCTGCAGTGAAGACCTTCCGCAACATTAAACTGCATTTCCAAGTTTGACCGCGGATTGATATCAGTTAGAGAACCATTGAAAACCAGGGATTCTCCGGCAGTATACACCCACCAGGTTCCGAACCTCAGGACCTTCTAGCTGCAAGCCAAACTCGTAGACCATTCAGCCACTGGGACCCGGCTAAAACGCCCATGAATTCTAACTTCTACCAATGTGCGATTTTGTTTGCTGTTGAATGACAGATGTGACTGATAATTACAACAGAAATTTACACACACACAACTGTAAAACTAAGGTCACGTGACATGAACATCCGAAATGACTTAAAAGTTTATTTGTAATAATAATAATTGCCTAGAGCCCTTTCACTATTCGGTAACAGACACCGGCTAGTAATGCGACTTGGAATGGTAGTCTGTAAATGAGTTCTATAGAACATCACTATGACATGCTCTGTTCATTGAATAGATGAAAAGTATGTGGATAGCACTGGGGTTTCGCTTACCGGTGTCAAGTGTTGCACGGTGTACTTTTACAGAGCAATGGTGATTAATGTTCACCATCTCTCTTCTAAATAATTACTCAAGCTATGATTTTAAATTCTCTGACTTGTGGAGGTTTGTCCAGTTTCCAATCAGCTTTAAACATGAGAGGAAATCAAGTGGATAACCCATTGAAAGAAAAAAGTGCCATCCCCGTACTCCAATTTTAAGAGAGTGTGTATCCATGACAACATAATGATTTGACCTCAAGATCCTCAAGCTTACAGGCAATATTTCAATCTCTTTATAAAGAGTTTTTGAGCATTCCTGTCACTGTCACAGTGCATCATGCAAAATATGAGGGATATTTTCTTTAAATCCGCAGAAATGATGTTTCTTTTTTCTATGCAGCAAGGAGGAAGGAGACAGTAGTATCTAGTCAGAAGCTTTCAGCTGAACTAAGTGTCTTCATGGAATAAATGATCTCAAAGAATAGTTTATGATGTACCAACGTTCTTCAGTTAGTTTACTTTTGGAAGCTGGCAAAAGGCTGTTGTCTTCCTATACACTGCCATCATTGTTAACAAAGTCAGAATAATCCTAATCGAGTTAAAGACCGGTAACAGGGTGTCAAAAAATGTAAAGTGGTCTTCGCCAGTAACACGACCTCATAAAATCCACACTTGCTTGTTTCATTATGCATTGATGCTGTCTTCATCAAGTTCATCCTTTATATCAACATAGAAAGGTGCCCACGCCTTATTCCGCTTTCCCTTTTTTTTCAAATTATTGCACGATATTAAGATTATGTGAATACTCCATTCATCTGGAGTGAGGATGTTTCTTAGTATTCTTCTTCTTCTTATATCTTCTGATTTACATTGCTTGAACAGATTTCGCTAGTGCTACACTTAGCAGCAACTGTTGGCTCTTCCGTCTAGTATAGTTCCATTTCTGATTAAAGGTTAGGAGGTAGTCGAATAGGAGAATAACTTACCAGAAGGATTACCACTGTCTGTTACCAAACGATCTGTGTTATTTTCAGCCGTCAGACAGAGGAGAAGAGATAAATAGAGAAAATTGCCTCTGTCAGCTGTTCTCTTTCTTTCTGGTATTCAGTAATTAGTAATTTTAGTGTGGCTACTATCCTTCCTTTATTATTATTATTCATCCCGTTCGAAGTGGAATATAGGGCTTCAACGGCACATCTTCACTCTATTCTCTGACATCGCTTTCAAATGTCTAACTCCACAACTGCCCATAGGCTTCCATTTTCTCTTCAAATCATCTCCACTCGATGGTCTCTCTGTTCATCGTGTGATGTCACTTGAATGTCTCCTCAGTGTATCCCATATTTGTCTCCATTTCCTTCTGAATATTTTTTTGTTTTGAGGAATAGATTGTTGCCTGGTTCGGCACCCGGCAGATTCCCTTGTTGCCTATCGTTTTAAGTCGGCCATCTGCTCTTCAGAATAGAGTGAAGATGGCCAGCTGTTGATGAAAGTCTTCAGTAGCCTTTTGTAAACGCTTCTTGTGCCATGCTAGTCAAATGTGTTGAAAATTCCAATGTTGTTCTTCCTGCTGAGTGGTATGGATGTCCACACTGATTTAAGAGTAATAGACACCTGTCTTGCTTTCCAGATTCTGGCTAGCCGACAATTCTATCGATACATTACGTTTATAGCGATATGCTATTAGTCATACTATATGACTGCTGTTATGTAACAATCGAATGCCCTCTGTAATTTCAGGTAATTAGTGCTGTACTCATGTCTCAGGAAGGATGACTAACAGAGGGACAGTGGAAAATATAGCTTCTGGATTTCAGCTTCGTCTAATAATTCAGCTCTACATTTGCATTGTAGACGTTTTTCATATTGTTCTTTATCACCATTATTCTCTCCGATTATTTTGTAAATATTGAATATTATTATTATTATTCCCTTGGGTTCCGAGTGGAACATAGTGCTTCAGCAACACATCTCCACTTTCTTCTATTCTCTGCCGTCCTCTTCAGCTGGGTCCATGATTGGCCATAACCTCTGATCTCCTCCTCGTCACGCGATCTTCTCCATGTCACCCTCGTAGCAACGACCCACTCGTAGCTTCCCATTCGGGTTCCACTTGAGTGATGGCCTGTATTGCGTCCGATTTCATTCGATGGTCTCCTCAACGTGTTCCTCATCCATCTCAATTTTCTCCTACATATTTGTTGACCAATCGGCTCTTGGTTGGTTTGTTGTCAGCCAGAGTTTCTTGTTGGTGATTCTTTCAGGCCAGCCGGCCATTTCATCTTCATTATAGAGTCAGCCAGTGAAGGCATCTATTCAATAAAGTCTGTAACTTGTTGAAAATGCTTTTCGTGACGGGTGCTCAGTGCAAGTTTCTCATCCGTATAGAAGAGCTGACTCACTGACTGACTTCACATTTGTGTTGAAAATCCAAATATCCTTCTTCATGTTAAGGTGGAGTGCAGGTTTCCAAACTGGTTTCATGTTGACGAAGGCATATCTCGCCTTCCCGATTCTGGCTGGCTGACTGACTGGCTTCGTCATCTTCATGCGTTCCGACTGCCTATGGTTGAAACTGTGCTACCTAGATAAGTGAAGGAGGTAATCTCTGTTAAATCTCTCCCTTTGATGGTGATTGGTGCTGGTTGTTGTTGCTGTTGGTTAGTTGGTTGGTTACCTTCATCACTTCCGTCTTCTCTATTTTCACTTGGAGTCCTGTCTTTGGTGCCTGCTTCTTCTGCCAGTTTGTTGATTTTCGCCTGCAAGTCTTCGAGTTTGTGTAACATTAAACATATATCATCTGCGAAATCCAGGTGTCCTACAGTCTTCTTATCAGCCTAACGTATTCCTGTCTTAAATATTGAGATTAGTGAAGTGTTACTCACAGTCACCTCTGTTGTCATACAGTTGTCAATGTCCCACACCTATTGCATGATGCTACCTAGCTGTGCAAGTGTCTGTAAGCAGAGTAGAAGTCAAATCAACGACCCAGTATTCGGAAGTCAAGCACCTACACCAATGAGTTACAGTTCCAAACATTTATGTGAATATAATAGGTTCAGTAGTGATACCAATTTATGTTTACCATATGAATCGTTCAAATCACAGTTGATACAATTAGCAGGCACGTGATCTATTTTTATGCGCACAAAAAAAAAACGAAGGCAAAAACGAAATCAAGTATCTCTGAAATTGTGTGTGTTGTGTGTATTGTTGATACAGTTTCGTTTTGCTCAAACATCGCGTACATTAGACTATCGAACCAAAGTTATAATCCACTTAAACTAAAGTTGTTTTTTTTTTAAAACTTAGTTACTCCTAACTGAAATACGAATTGTACACTGAAGTTAGTTTAACTGCTATTTTTTCTACTCATCTCTACTTACATGTGTAAACTAGATAAAATAAAAAAACATAATAAGGCGAAAAAAGTATTTGGCAACACTTCATATAGCACATTTTGTAAGTGTAGATTTCCGAATTTACAGTTAAGTAAGTCTAAAACAAATTGAAACTGTGCGTATGAATTAAAATTTTTTGATAGATGCAGAGAGAACTGTTAACAGATCAAGTAATTAATGGAGAGCTAGACCCAGTCTTTAGGCGGTGCATAGAGGTGATTTTCATCACTAGGCTCTGCATTGTCATAAGTCTTATTTTCAAAACATTTCATAAGTGGGAACTTGGCACATTACATTCACGTCCCACAGACAGAGTACCTAAAATGTTGATATGGTTGGAAAACAGTTGAATCTCCTGGCTCTCAGATGCGAGAGATTGGCAGACTAGGAACTCGCTGCAGGTTGGAGGTTTGACTCGACTCAGACTTTCATCACATCAATAAAAGTCTGCTGAACCAAAGGCTACTTTAGATAAACTGATCATCATCTTTGAGGAGTCTAGTGATCCAGAAGAAAACACGATCAGCATACTCGGAATCTAGTTAGTTTATCATTGTAGATCAATGGTCATCTAATGTTATCAGTAGATTTCCGCGAAGTAATTAGATCAGAAAGAGTTCATTATTTCCAAGGCTCAAGTTAGAAATTCTGTCTATCTTTTTGACTGTTATCTAATGAACTATTTAATAAACACTGAGAGAAGGATTTAGAGGAGATTACACTACCACTGTCCCATAAATAGTCTACTCTTTTGATAAATATGCATCTACACACTGAAATATACTGGTATGAAAATTAGAAGTAAAATGACTGGACAGGCCTGTTCAGTGTGTAACATAATCCTCCGGCTGGAGAAGACCCACAACCTATGGTATCACTTCACAAAGGTTACGAACTCCTCTTTAAAAGTATTTCAACTACTGACTGACAAACATACATGCTCGTGTACCCCCACAACCAATTGCGTAAACTAGGACTAAAGTAGAAAATTTCCGCTGAAAAGATGGACAGTTAATTTCCACCTGATAAAGAGTGTATTAGGAATTGTGTTATCATCCCCACTTTGCAGTGTCCCAGGCTTTCGGGTGTTTTAAATTACTTTTAATAAGATGAAAATATGACCTTAACTTTGGCGGTGTTTTTAAAATTATCCTGATCTGCATCCGTCTATACCACTTTAATGCGAATAGAAAAATCCTTGTAAAAAGGTGTATAAAAGTGTGACTCATTAAAAAATTATCTGATTTCAATGGATGGATGACTGCGTTGCTTGGCAAGGGTTTGATTGATTTCAACTTTGGTCACAAATTGACTTCATTTAGAGAGCCATTGGAAACCAGGACGCATTGGACAGATGTTTCGTCCTAGTCTGAGACTCTTCAACCAGTCCTCACCCATGATCCCACCAGGGATCGGACCCGAGACCTTCAGGTTATAAGACGAGTGCGTTGACTGTTCAGCCAGTGAGACGAAATCCAATTGCCCATCAATTGAAGTTAATTGGTGATCAGAATTGAAACCATTCAAATCCCTGCAAAACAGTACTTGAAGATTAATTATTCTGGTGCTCACTGGTGAGTGATTACAAGGTGAAGTTCTAGTGGTAAGTTGTGATCAGCGGGTCCACCAAGCTGGGCGTGAGGACAAATACTCACCGATGAAGTCGGTGAGCTGGTAATCGCTCTCTATGTGTGACGAATTCGCAGAAGTTAGAATTGACTGGCCATTGGATTCTGTCTCACTAGTTGGAATGGTCAATGAGCTCACCTTGTAAATTGAAGGTCCTTGGTTCGAGCCCTGATGGTGAAGCTATGGGTGCGTACTACTGAAGATCCCCAAAAGTAGGACGAAACAGATGTCCAGGAATCCCTGCTGCTTTCCAATGGTCATCTAACTGAAGTCAATTTGCAATCAATATTGAGATGGATCAATTCTTGATTTCACTATGCATTTAAAAAAATATATACAGTGAAACCTGTATCCTTTCTGTGTTCTCCAACCGACTTTTCACTCGACTGTCACTTTCATCAATACTATTCACTAATATCTAAATGGAATAATCAGAAAATGCGATGAACACAGATCTTTTTATTTTGGCTGTTTTAAAATTATCACGAGACAGCAGGTGTGGAGATGTTTTATTTCGCATTCTGTCTTCCTGTCTCCATCACCATCGCCAGTGTCGGTGTTTTCGGTGTGTGCGTAAGCTTGGATTTCTTTTTCACTGTGTTATCATGATACACATCAGTCTAACTAGACATTATTAGTATTATTTGTCATTATATATTTATATATTATGTATTAAAATTTAAAAATCAAGTTGTTTTGCCTACAATACTATGCATCGACATATGTTCGGCTTGTGTCCATCTGTCCGTGTGTACACACCCGTTGAATAGCAGATGTGTGTACGTGCCTGATTATATCACTGTCTAGGAATAAAGAGTCTAGAATACAATGGCTTTCTTGTTTAATTATCCATCTCATCGAAGGTGTGTGCGTATGTATATATATGTTTCGACTGGTCACATGTTGATGTTAAACCGTGTATACAAGATGAGAGATGCTTCATACAGACGACTCACACACACACACACACTTCACTGAACATTACAAGTATCATAGTAAGGGATAAATGAGACAACTCTAGTTAGTGGGTGGTTTAAATGCGAACCTTTCATTGTCTTTCTAGACATCCTGAGCACAGATTTCAATATTATATGAACTGGCTTGAACTCTCCATGATTGATAAAATTACATGGAGGATTTCATCATGAGCTGACATCAGTTAGAGAACCACTTGAAAACCTGGGAGTACTGAACAGCTGTTTCGCCCTAGTTTGGGACTCTTCATCAGTACGCACCCACCGGGACTCGAGCCCAGGACCTGATGGTTGCAAGGTGAGCTCGTAGACCATTGAGCCACTGGGACCCGATCCAGTGGTCCTTGAATTCTAACTTCTGCCAATTCACGACATAGCGCGACCATTTCGCAATGTCTTCTTCGATGAGTTACTGCCTCATCTTCAACCTGTACTAGGACGAAACAGCTGTCTAGTACTCCCAGGTTTTCCAGTAGTTCTCTAACTGATGTCAGCTCATGATGAAATCCTCCATGCAATCAAACAAAATCCTTACAAAACCAATACTTGATAAAATTACCTCTCTTCACAGTTATTATTATTATTATTATTACTAGTTGCTGATGAAGTCAGTTACATTCACCTGTAAATATACACTTTAAAAGAAATTAGAACAAATACATACATGCATACAAGCACACAAACTTGGGCTAATTCTAGATGAGTGAAGTGGCTTTTTGTCCAAGCATAATTATTTTTTCTTAATCCCCAATTAGTTTGTCCACTCTCTCTCTCTCTAAATCCTCATGTGTATGTAGCAGATGCTATTCATTTTTTAATCAATATGTTTTAATTGCAGATTGCCAATTGGTTTCTGGAATGTTCTTCACTTTTTCTAAAGACACGTTTATGCATGTAGGAATAAGGAAATGAATATATGTCTATTTTGGCTTCTTCAGTTACAAGCATCATTTAGAAATTTGTACTACTGTTAAGCAGTTTGCCTATACCTTTCATAATTCTCTACCCTGACTATTATTACTATTATTGTTATTATTTATATAAGTATTATTTCAATCCTTACGTTACGAGTGTAACATAGAGCTTGACTGGGACACCTCCACTACACTTGGTTCTCTATCATCACTTTCAAATGGCTAGCTCCACGACTGCCCCCCCCCCCCCAGGCTTTCAATTCATACTCACGCCAAACACATAGCTAGCTTCCCACCTGAGTTCGATTCGAAGGACTGACTGATGTGTGAATGCCTCCTCAACTTTATCTCAAATCCATCTTCGTTTCCTTCTTCATTTTTTCCTGGTTGAGGAAGAGTTTGTTGACTAATTCGCTGCCTGCTAGAGTGTTTTGTCGCTAATCTTTCTGGCTGGCCATTCCATTTTTAGTATCAAGATAGTGAGGAGAGCAACCGTTGTTGAATATCTGAAATAAGCTGTTGGAAACAGTTTTGGTGATTCACGCTCCAAGTCTGTGAATATATATATATATATATATGGTTCTCTAACTAATGTCAGCTCATGATGAAAATCCTGAAATTATTCATGTCTTTGAACTTTCACAATTGTCATTTCCTCATGTCTTTGGGGATGGATTACAAGCAACTGAATTCCAGAAGTTGTTAAAAGTTTCTTCTCGTACAAAGCCAAAAGAAAGCTCTCGTAAACTTTGAAAATACCAACGAGATTATGTAGGCATCATAATCAAAACCGTGAACTAGGAGCTATTGAACAGAAATGAATTCAGTCTATGCATAATCATGTGTTGTTTTTTTTTGCAAATGTAAACTGAACTCTGATCAGTGAATTGTTATTTTTTTTCTGTTTTTGTGTTTTTCCAAAATGGATGAATGTGCTTGTTCTACTAAATATAAATGAATAAATAAATACATCGATTGTTTGTTTAAATGTGGAACTCTTTACTTCTCTCTCTCTCTATCTGCCCCTCCCCTCCACTACGCCAGTGTTTAACTGTGGTTAAATGTGTTCAATGTTCATTCATGTGTAACGCATTTAGTAAGCTAAACTCGTTGTTTAGATGTAATAAAGCATGACTATATATGTGATTGTGCATACATAAGCGAGTCTCGAAATGTACATTTCTAATGATCATTGAAGACAAATTCAGATTCTTTACCATTCGGGATTACTGTGTAGTTTGTGTGTGTGTATGTGTATGTGCGTCTGTTTACTTTACCTATTTATCATACATGAATAAAGTAATTCACATGAGTATTAGTCAAATGGTGCATTTTCACCCAATACATCTACCTGTACATAAAATAATCAAAGGTTTGATAACGAAACTAGTAGGTTAGGTTGATGTCTATGAGATTTTACGCATTTCTTTCGTTTTCCTCCTTGCGTTGATTTATATTTCCCCTAAAAACAACGAGTAAACTGTGTGAATCTTTTCTTATTTGACTTTTTATTTTATTTCTTTACGTTCCGAGTGGAAGCCAGGGCTTGAAGCTAGAGCTTTGAAGTTTTCGTAGCAGCGGTTTTATTTTTACGTGGTGGGGTTGCTAGCCTCAGGTTCGACCTTCCCTCTTTACCGGCTTAGCGAGGATTAGGAGTGAGTCGGCCGAGGATCGAACCCTAGACCACGTCCACGTGGATGAAGAGCGTTCTACACCTGAACCAACGACGCGTGTAAATCTTGGACTTACACAACTGTCATCTGTCTCTACCCAAACCACACGCCCAATTAATTTTGTCTTCTCAGAGTAAGCTTTGATTTACACAATTTCGATAGCATTAGGTCAATCACCCGTATACTGCTGACGTCATAAGAAATAATTTCATTCTTTTTTCCTTGTTGGTTAAACAGAGAGGTATTTCCTAATATATCGTGTCGCAACTATAGATGACTACAGCAATACTGACTTCCAAGATGTAGTACACACATAAATACTGTTAGCTATGACTGAACTAACACAGAGCACAAGCTATTCACAAAATTGGTTATATCGTTATTACTCTTATTATAATTTATTCCTCTCATTTCCAAGTGGGAAGTAGGGCACATCTCCATTCCATTTGGTTTTATGTATTCCCTTTCAACTGGCTAACTCTCCAACTTCCCACAAGCTTTCACTTGTTCTTCTTTAGATGATCGCGCCCCTATGTCACTCTAGGACTGGCAACTCGTCACCTGTCATTCGGATCCTACTCTAGGGCCCGTCTAGTGAAGTTCTGTAAAAAGCTGAACTTGAAGAACCAATCAGATTTAGGGAACGCTACATAAAAGGTCCTTCCAAATCAAATGCTATCTGCATTTATGGATTTGGTGAGGGTAGGTACACTATTCCACTTATTTCCGAGGTAAATTTTACTGCAAGTCGATAGTATCTGGTAGATTTAATGTTTTTAGGGTTAATTAGCCTAACCTTGAGGTTATGATTAGGGTTTAGGGTTAAGAGTAGGACTAGAGTTTCGGTTAGGTTAAAGAACAGTGTCAGGAATATCAATGGGTCCGAAAGTGCTGTAATCTACAATCACATGGAAGACTACATCTATCGGGCATGGTATGATTTCTCTATGGATTATTCTTGCAGTAACTGGGAGACATTCTTACAACACATAAGCGGCAATTATTCAGTGTAATACCATTTTTTCTATCGATAACGCGACTTTTCCGTGTCTGAATTCTGATTGGTTGTTCAAGGTCAAAGAGGCTTTGACTATTATAGTTTAACCTAGCAGTAAGCTCTTTGAAACTTATGCTGCTACACTAGCCAGATGCATTCCCCCTGTCGGTTTCGAAGACTATCCTTTGTGCAGAATATTTCTATGTTGTATTAGAAGCTGATTTCAGTAGGATTTAGTGTAATATTTTGACTGACGCATTCTACACTGTGTATTTAGATTACCTCATTCAGACTTACTCCAGTGACTTCATATCATAGAGTAACATCCGATACTTGCATATTATATTAATATAATGTGTTTATGAGGCCACAGTTGTTTTGCATTTACAGACTCAACTGTTTAACGCGACTGTGTTGTATTCATTATTGTGGTTACCACCTCTCTCTCTCTCTCCTTTCCCATGTTCTCATTGCCTATAATGTGTTGTTTGGATGTGATACATGGCTTGCGTTTTTCCTTAGAATTAATATAAGTATGTCGTTTTTAATGCAAACCTACAAACATGTAAAGATCATAGTTTTAGCATTTTTGAAACTGATGATCATACATTCGTTGTATCGTTTAAACAATTCTCTGTATTGTTACATATTTGATTATGAGATTGTGTGCGTGTATATATTCTTATATATATATATATATATATATATATATATATATGCGCATGTGTAGACGTCTGTGTATCACTTACGAGTTCGAAGAACACATTGATACCTTATGTATTCATTTGAAATCAGTACATTCGTCATGTAGGCAACCAAACTATGTATTTGTGTCAGCTATTCAACAAACAGTAAGTATTTATTAAATGAGAGGTGTTTAAAACAGCTAAATCATTCAGTCACTCATGTTATACATCGACTTAGAGGTTTCTTCACCTATGATTGCATCAAAGTATGTATTGGTGATGATGATTAGCCTCCAAACCTATTGCCAATCACATAAGACTGTACACCAAAGTTAAGGAATAGCGATCTCGAGAGAACGTACGCGCACCACTGACTCTTCTAAAGGCGAATTTGAGTCTCTAGCTCAATCACAACCCTAATCTTCCTATAAACTAACTCTAACCTATTCTGTACTTAATTCTGTCTGTTGTCTCTCCCTAACCCAACCTTAGTCTTTCGTTAACCTAACACTGGACTGACTAGATATCCCGTTTGATATTCTCCACCTCCTTCACCGATTTTCTGTGAATATAGTGTCTTTTACCTGTTTTTACACTCACCAACTCTCTCTGCTTGTGCATTTCAAGGTCTTTGGTGTGGGCACTACACATTCCCCTGGGTTGTTCCTTTTTTCCTAACATGGCCAATTGTGTATAGCCAGGTATCATGAATAACGTTGTGCCCAGTGTACAAAACAGTCGTGTCCATTATTTCAGCATATATCAGTTATCAGGCGTGTGTGAGTTATTAGACTTTCAATTTTTATTTTCATTTTAATCTCAATCATATGACTGACAGTAGGAGAATCGATCATCAGCTTTGTATGTGTATCTGCATGTACGTGTGTGTGTGTGTTTTCCTTTGTTTGAGACGGCTGCTCAAAGAAGAGCGAATGAATAAACCTCCAATCACGAAGTCGGGAAATCAATTCTCTGATGAGATGATAACAAAGGGATAGGGAAATGAATTAGTTTTTCAAAAGAAGAGACATGAAAATTGTTATTGTTATTGTAATTCACAGAAATTAATTACTTCATAGTTAATTTGAGTAGCTGAGGTTTTGTTACCATTGTGTGGGGGTAGTGACGAGGTGAGTGAGAGTATCTGATCAATAAAATCTCATTGCCTCTCACATCTCAAGCATTGGTGGTTCAATTTTAGAACACTCGGCAGCCACACGAGAGATCCGGCTTCGATTCTTGGTCGACACACTTGGAAACCTTGCCTAATTTACTAGTAGTTAATAAGCTCGGAACAGGAGTAAGAGAAGCTGACTGCCTATTGTCACCAATGATATTCTTAGTTGTGATGGACTGGATTTTGCGTCAGACTGTGCTCAGGGAGCGAGAAGACAGGAATAAGCGGGACTGGTGAGGGGACTCTAGAAAATCTGGAATTCGCAGATGATTTATGTTTAATGTCACACAGACTCAAAGACTTACAAGCGAAAATCAACAAACTGGCTGAAGACAGGACTCCAAGTGAACATAGAGAAGACGGAAGCGATTAAGGTAAACAACCAACTAACCAACAGCAACAACCAGCGCCAATCACCGTCGACGGGAGAGATTTAACAGAGATTACCTCCTTCACTTACCTAGGAAGCACAGTTTCAACCACAGGCAATTAGAACGCATGAAGATGTCGAAGTCAGTCAGTCAGCCAGCCAGAATTGGAAAGGCAAGATACTCCCTAATCAACCTGGAACCAGTTTGGAAACCTTCTGCACTCTGCCTCAACATAAGGAACAAGATTCGGATTATCAGCACCAATGTCAAGTCAGTCCTTCTATTACGGGTGAGAAACTTGCACTGCGTGTCACGAAAACGATTTCCAAAACGTGGCAAACTTTCATCAACAGCTGTCTTCGCTCCATACTGAAGATCAAATGATCAGAAAGAATTAGTAAGAAGAAAATATGGGAACAAACCAACCAAGAGCAGATAGTTCAACAAATATGTAGGAGAAAATGCAGATGGATCGGGCAAACACTGAGGAGACTGTTGCATGACATCGTTTGCCGGGCCATCTCTAGAGAGGAATCCCAATGGGAAGCGACGAGTGGATTGTCGGTGCGATGATGACATGGTGGAAGAGATAAGGTGGTTTGGGTAATCGTGAATCCAGCTGAAGAGGACGGCAGGGAAAAGGAGAAAGTGGAGATGTGTTGTTGAAGCTCTATGTTCCACTAAGAAAACAAGGTTACAATAATAATAATAATAATAATAATAATAATAATAATAATAATAATGGAAAAACTTATGTTGAATAGTGATTCCTATCTACTGGCTTCAAACATCTAAAGCATGGATGTTTTCAATCACCTCAGTTAGTGTATTTTTGTAACCATCTAACTGACTGGATATTATATGATCACGGAGTTGGATTACCACCTTCCCTTCACCTTTCCAAACTCCCCATTTCTACCAAAGTGCATCATGTGTACTTTTTGCATCTTTCCTTACCAGCAATATAAATTCTATTTTCGTCGATCAGTCTCTTTTAGCATTGCGTGTTTGCGCATAAGTTTATCCCCCGATATGTGCATACATGCATATTTGTACTTTTATCACAAGACTTCATCATGTATCAACTTTCTTCCTTATTGAATATTTTTTCCAAAATATATATAGATGAACTAAATACGTTAATAATTAGTAACAATATTAATAATGATAATGGGCAAAATGAAACTAACCACCTCACTTGTTTCCTTAATGTCCACTAGTTCGCATCAATTGTTGACTGGAGTATCATGTGTGTTCAGAATAGTGTATAAACGTGGTGGAGGATTTCTTATTCTATTGTACTTCAAAACAATAAGCCTCTGATTCGGTGACCAGTTTTATGGTTCTGGAAAAAACACTGATCATTCAGTATTTTTTTCCAATAAGATTCATTTTGACTATGGATCAATAAATTCACTTGATGAAGTGGGGAAAAAGCCTTATGGATCATGCTGATCCTTTTTCTCTTCGTAGGAAAATTACCGGTGAAATTGTTTAATAAAACTAATTGGTGGATGGTGACTACTAGCAGTGGAATCCAGGGTATGCGTCTCGTCCTATTTGGGACTCGTCTGTCATCTGGATGCACTTGCATTCCGCAGTGAGTGATGATGTTCCCACCGAGGTTCAAACCCAGTGCTCATAGTTTCAAACTCCAAAGCGTTATCCACTAGACCACTTGGGCCACGAGAGCCACACTGTCTCTTGTGCAACGGGTCATATTAATATTAAATTCTATTTTAGATTTTCCCGTCGGTTGATTGCACCAAAATGCTGGGAATGCAGGTACATCCGGCTGTCGAGTCCTAAATAGGACGAAATCCGTGACCTGGATTCCACTGCTAGTCACCATCCAACAATTAACTTCTAATTACATGCCCAGACGTCGTCGAAGCATCTGCACAGGAAGCTGACATGTTAACCTGAAACGGAGCACTGCGGTCCAATCAATCGACGGGAAAATCTAAAATTGAGTTAAATGTTTAGTAAAAAGTTTTACTTTGGATGATACGGTCTAACTGAATAGTGACAATATCAGCGACTGTGTGTTCTCATGAACAAAGTGGATATTCATACACGCACACACACACACACACATAGAGGCTAAAACACATCAGACTTCACTGTTGAAATATCTCAAATCAGATTCTCAGGAAATGTTAGACTGACGATCATTTATTGTTTTGACATGTATGATGTGTGTATGAAGAAGTGGATTGCTGTATTTTGACCAAAAGGCTTAAATACACCTTCTTAATCAGAATCCGCTTACTTACATAGAGCTGAATGGATTATTATCTAAGCGATTTGCAAAGCACCAGCTAAATTGTCGTAGAACTCAGTAATCCTCCAAAACTATACACACCATTTTCACTGAAAAATGTTAGGGTAGTATACGGAGATTTTTTCCTTAGTTTGTCCTAACCTACATATACAGTTGAGTAGAACTTTTTAAATTCCAGACTTTTAATGTTTTCAGATCAGTCTGAGGAGACTGCCCGTCCTTTATGACATTTGTTAAAACAAACTGGTGTTAGCTTAGGTGCATCTTCTATTTGAAAGTGTTTCTCTGTGGTTCATGGCTTCGAGCTAGGTTCACCTATCTAGGTTTGGGCAACCAGTAAGTAACGTTAGCCTCCACAGAATAGGCATTGCTAATCGCCAAGTGTAATAATATGCATACGGCTTTTTTGAGTAGCACTTTATGCAAAGTCATCACATATTTTAGTTTTATCAAACAAACGATACACTTGAATAAAGCAAGAACAGCAGTTTTTGCAGAATAATATTGTATCACCATTTATTCCACTGGCTTCTCAGCATCTGCTTACAACCAAAATAAATTACTAAGTTTATGTACAAAAAAGTCTTAACATACTTCAAAATTTACAGTATATCCAGTTGCCATGGTAACTGGGTTTCTTTATTCTCTCTTTTACTTGATTACGTATTCTTTCGCTTTAACCTCACCCCCACCACTTTATGTAGTGTAGTTTTGCCTTTCTATTGTTTCTATGATTTGAATTGAACTCAGTACATTGTTACCGAATTTATTAGTCAGTCATCATCTTACGCACCTCTCGTCTTTATTATGTAACTCCTTTATCATTGTATGCGTACACTTACTTTGTTTAAACTTGAACCCCCTGTGCGAAAACTAGATAAGCGTAATTTTCTGAGCACTGTTCACTAAGTCCAGAACTGCGTGTCAACTGACATCATGTAAAATTTGCAAGTATATTAAAACTTTTCCGAATATAAACTTAATTATTTAGGCTGCAAGGAAGCAGCTGATGAGGAGCCAACGAAACAAATGATGGTAACATCTTTTTAATCTGCAAAAACTGTTGTTCTTGCTTTATTCAAATTCATCAAGGGGAATAAATGTATGAACGATAAACAGTAGATACAGTAGACAAAAGCTCCTGATTCCCCTAAAAGCTGCTATTTGGAAAGAAAACGTGCAGTAGACGTATTTTTGTAGTCCTTTCATTCGAAAAAAACTAGTTGATTCAACACCTGAGATCCTATTACCTCGGGTAACTTACCTAAAACCCTAGTAAAAATACTCTACTATACTATGTTAAAACAGTTTGAACTTATTTCCAATATTCTATACCTTTTCAAATCCTTAAACAGTGTGGAAATTCGAGGAGCTGCTACAATTCTTGATGTGAGCTTTTCAGCTAAATCACTGTCAGGAGAGGAAGACACCTGGTCACAGGTTATAAATGAATTATTGATCGAGCTAAGACAGTGTCGTCGTCGAGCGGACAATCTAGTCAACCGAATCATCCGAACGGAAAAACAACGCTGTGTCCTTGAGACATTTGCAGACAGTCTATCACGTCGTGAGGATGAAATACTGTTCAGCGGAAATCATCATGGTCCTGCTGCGTCAACAGGTGCACAGAATCATACAGCTGCGACAGACCAGTTGAATAATATTCCATCACAAACAGCACAAAGTGGACAGCTGACAACTTTGAGTGCAGAACACAAAAGTACAACCGATGTAAGTCATTCGCATTTCACTTGCTAATACTTTTCAGTTTGTATGTGCTAGCTATTATAATTTTTAAAGTTACTTTCGAGAACCTGGTATTCTTTTTAAATTAAAGTCTACCTATGCAGTACTAAAATACAACAGTGTATGAATTTAGTAGACATATTTCTATTACATGGGGGATTTCATCATGAGCTGAAATCAGTTAGAGAATCACTGGAAAACCTGGGAGTACTGAAAACACTGTTTTGTCCTAGTTTCGGACTCTTCATCAGAAACTGCGAAATGGTCGCGCTATGTCGTGAATTGGTAGAAGTTAGAATTCATGGGCCATTGGATTGGGTCCCAGTGGCTCAATGGTCTACGAGCTCGCCTTGTATCCAGAAGGTCCTGGGTTCGAACCCCGATGAGTGCTTACTGATGAAGAGTTCCAAACTAGGACGAAACATCTGTCCAGTACTCCCAGCTGGTTTTCCAGTGGTTCTCTAACTGATGTCAGCTCATGATGAAATCCTCCATGCAATGAAACAAAAATCCCTATAAAACCAATACTTGAACATGTTTCTATTAGTCTGTTGGTATTGTTAACGAATGTAGAGTAATATGAATGTTGTTCTTGAAGATTTTTTTGCTGACTATTAAGTCGTGTAGGCTTTCAACTGTCTACCTTGGATTTAAACCAACACTTAGAAGTTCAGTCTATTCGGTTACATTGCGCATTATTTATTATTATTATTATTATTATTGTTCCTTTGGGTTCTGACTAGAACATATGGTTTCAGCAACACATCTCCACTTTCTCCTATTTTCTGCTGTCCTCTTCAGCTGGGTCCACGGTACCCACAATATGTCTCTCATCTCCTCCTTGCCACACGATCTCCATGTCACCCGGGCACCGAAGACCCACTCGTCGTTCCCCATTGGGATTCCACTTGAGCTATGTCCTGCAGTGGGCACGATATCATTCGACGGTCTCCATTTTCTCCTACGTGTTTGTTGGATGCATTAAGTCGTCTTAAAGAATTTATGCTTGACTATTGGTTTGACTTTTTCTGTAATCGTTTCGCGTCTATGTTTCAATGGTAGAAATACTCGAAAGTTATGCATGCTGTCCGGGTTCGTTTCCCAGTCTGCGCACTCCCAAACCTCACCTAGTTAACCACCGATGGGTAGTAGGTGCAGAAAAGAGGGAAGGTCAAGTGCTAAGCTAGCAGTCCCACCTCTCAAAAAGAAGACAAAATCATCACTACTACTGAAACTTCAAAGCTCAACATTGCAAGCCCTGTGTGTTCCACTTGGAACTCAAAGAAATGAAAAAGAAAAATTCAGTTTGACTTTTCTTTACAGTTTCCCAGAGAACTGGTTTGTTATTATGAATGTTCTCTAGCCTTTAACGAGATCAAATGAACCCTCATCTATATATATATATATATATGCATCCTTAAAGTGGGAGTGCCTCATTTCAAGGGTTATTTAACATCAACAAACAATGAAAGCGGAATTCCGTTTCCCTTTCAGTTTTTTATATACACTAGCTAGCTATACAGCAAAAACAAATTGAAGTATGAAAGCAATACATTATTTATATTATCCTGAAACTGGGAAGCTGATAGGCGTTAAAATAGAGATAGTTGATGCTTTGAATTCCCGGTTTCTTTGTTTGTTTGTCTTGGTGTGTGTGTGTGCAGGCCTTTTAATCATTTGTTAATACTTTAATTAAAATATACTGTCAGAAAATTGTGTACTTATTTGTTCAGTGGCATGAATGGAAGGGGGTGGATATTGTTCCCTCAGTATCACTTCGATAAAGGCACATGCTTTTAGCGAAGTAGCCTTTAGGATACACGTGACCTGTAGGTTGTTAAATCATACATACATCCTATATATATACATATATATATAGTGACCACCTGTAGTGTTACTGTTATGTCAAAACCCTATCCACTCTGCCGATGTTGCCATTTCATAATTGACAGAAGCTCATACTACTTGGCATACTAACCTTCACAGTATTTGTGGACTGATTGCATAGACTGACTTTGAATGTATGAAAAGAATAGTTCATCAACCCTGTATATCTCCGGTTGAATAGTATAAGAGAAGGGAAGAAATGCATAAGAATCGAAGCGGTCATCAACTTTGTACTACAAAAGTGTATAGGATTTACGGTGAAGAGTATAGTACAGGTTCGCTGATTCGAAAGGTTTTAAATAGCATAGGTATATAGTGTCGACAAGGAAGGTGTTCGATCGTCGCACTCCTTATAGAGCCACTATTACGCTTTTGCAGCCATGCAGGATAGTATTCTCGAAGCCTTTTAGACAGGACACGTGTCGAACGGCCAATGTACACCTGCCTCCACAGCAACAGGTGTCGTTGAAACTTCTGAAAGGAAGCATATGGTCTTCACATGTGTTTGTCTTCTTCGGCGTGGAGGCATCGTCTAATACATTACTAATCTAGTCACTACCATGCAACACAGTAATCAGTGACTGCAAGTTTTTGAATCAGTATAGGATACGATGTATACGATACCGAGTTAAAGTATTTACACTAGAGGATTCAGTGTCTGGCCATGTCAGTAGTGTGATTGCTGCCCTCCTGAAAACCAAAACCATATAATCTTCAGTCCTCTACTGTGGCCCATATCGACAATTAGGGAACTAAAAAGGATTTGTGCACATGTAGTGTGTACCCCCGGCCAGAGTGTACGTCTACAATGGATACTCTACTCTTTAGAAGGGATGATAAATCCGTTCCTGTTTGGTCTGCACTTATGCCAAACACAAATTAGGAATGAAATAGAGGCAATTCACTTAGGGGGAAGTGTGACAAGTCTGTAGGTAGGAGGCTGTGGTTATTTCTTGTCGACACTTATCATCACGTTACATTCTGGAATTTATCATGGGAAAAATAATTGGAATTAACAGAAATTGTAAGTCATAGTAAAATCCAACTCAGAGAGGTGTGTTTGTATACAAGCATCGCAGTACTGTGCGCTCTGTGCTCTACACCTTCCAACGTATACTCAAGACTTAGTCTGGCCCTCAAGTAAGAGTTGTTTTATTTTACTCATTTCATGTGCAGTTTGATTCACTCATCATTGCATTTTTGACAGAGCAGTCAATAGCTGGAGGTGGGATGGTATTTATTGAGCTTTTTAGTCCAATGGATGGATTACAAGACGACTAGTTTGGAGGCTATCTGTTCAAATCTCTCTAATGTTCTTAATTTTGTATTGGAAACTAAATCCTATTTTCAGATTTTTAGCCGTATCAAGGCCTACCTGAGATATGGTTCGCGTTGAAGTGAAAATATTTTCTCATTACAACTGTGTGTAATGGTTGGTGTGCATGCAGGCATGCATGTTCATATTTAAAAAAAAATCGAAACTGCCTTTCACAAAGTGAGGTATTGTCGTTTACTTCATAATTTTATATGGTTGGTGTAGTTTGCTAATACAAATCAGGCACACACACACACACACAAACACATTCACATAAATACTTCACAGCATACCCCTCCCTTGCCTTCTCTGTAATAATAAATAACAGCATCGAAATTTCTATTGACTGTTTTCTCACAGTAAAACAAAACTTTGTTTTTGATTGCTTTTTTTTCAGATAACTTTTTGTTGTTGTTGTTGAGAATATTATCTTTCTTCTCTTTTTTTTCCTGTCGTTTTCAATCGAGTGTTTGGGGGTTGTTTGTATGTTCCTTTTCTGCTAAGTTGTGTTTCCAATATATATATGAGAAGAGAAACTTAATTCTCACGAGGAATTCACAAACTTCGGTACTTGTGAACAGAAAGATTGAAACAAACACAGGCACACGCACACCATACACAAACACTTACGTAATCAATCTCTGACTGACTAAATAGTTAAGTGTATATTCGGTGTGCTTTTTGTTTAGTCTCTTAACTTATGAAAATGCATGATTGTGGTACGTTAATTGGCATTTTGTATCACTCATTCGCTCACACATCATGATGGACTACTTTCAGAATACTTTGATTGAAAGGGTATTTCATTCTTTCGGTACTTGAAAACTGCTTTTTATTAACTAATTTAGAAAGAGAATTAATCAAAAGCTAAGTTTCCACTAGAACAGTTTACTCGAAAAGCTAAACTTAACGGGTGAAACGATTTAAGACGGTCTTCTGTAGTTGCGCTTTCGACTTGTCTTACTGATGTTACTCTGTTTTTATTCACTTCTCTAACAGTACACACTGTCTCGATAGCCGTGTACTAATCCCTCTGGTTCACTGCCAGAAGTATACCGACATCTTTCATAATTCACCTAATCTGCAGTTTCAAACAGTTTTTGCTTCCAACCAGTGCCAAGTTTCTGTTGAATTCCTACACTTCTGATTAACAGGTGTTTCGACTAGACTCGACCGTTCTTGCTACGATCCGTCTTTCCCGTGCCTCTTATTAGAAGCATCTCCTGTCACTTGTCTTTTGGTTTGTTGTCTGATGAAGATATCACCTTACATACCACCTATATAAGCATTAAGTAGTGTAGATCACGAAGGTATCACTTCCTTTGAATGTGAATTATTATTATTTTATTTATTTTGATTACAGCTTGATGCCACACCGTATTTTCAGTACAAGTATGGAATTTTCAGCATGGATATCGGTAGGCCAAATTTCACAGGCCGACCATAGATATCGATCGGGTGTGCGTCGGCAGGGGATCGAACCCCGGACCATGTGCATGGTCGGCGAGAGTCCTAACCACTGTGCCACCGACGCACAGATGAACGAAACATCATTTAAACCAAAAAAAGTAATTTTACATGAACCTTGATTCCAAGGGACACTTAACCACCCGTGATATCGTTGAGAGAAGAATAATCAATATGCTAATAATGAAATCGATAATTTACACCTCATTTTAAGTATTCATTGTTCGGTAGTTTGTAAACTGATCAGTGCTCATATCTACAGGGACTAAGTTGCAGACTACACAAGCAAAAAGACAGTATTTGAGAAAATAGATCACTGAATAGTGTACTTACTAGATAACATTTAGAACACCAAGTGAGTACCTGGAGATTCTTGGAATTATTGTTCAGAATCGTAACTACTAATTTTCTTAGCACTTAGTATTGAACTGTGTATCTCAGTGGTGCGTACATAAAAGTTCATGAAATATGTGTTGTTTTGTGACCAGTGTACATTTATTAATGGCAGATGAATATATGTATTTTTCCTTCACGTTCCCCAGTGGAACATAGGGCTTCAAGCTAGTGGCTTGAAGTTTCTGTAGCAGTGTTTATTTTATTTTACAGGATGGGGTTGCCAGTCTCATGCCCAACCTTTCCTCTTTACCAGCATTATTTCTGGATTAGCGAGGTAAAGGAGTGCGTCGGCCGGGGATCGAACTCCGGACCATATGCATGGTTGGCGAGCGTCCTAACCGCTATGCCACCGACGCTATATATATATAACAAAGAATAATGTAATTCAGTGTAATATTGAGGCAGGCAGCAGGGGATGAATGTCCATGTACCAACAGAAGTTGATCAATTCAGATCTGTAAGATTATATAGCCCGGAAAATGCACGAAAACAGGTAACGCCCCATGTGTATTTGAAGCCATTCATGTGCTACTCTTTCGTCTTATGCATAAACTATCTGGTTGATGGAAGTTACTAAATTGTGGATAAAATAGTTAGTGCTCTGAACACATTTTGAATATTGACTAAGTGTTAATAATCATTTTTAAGGCATATATCTGATATAAATACTGGTTATATATACCACATTAGGAATTGAATTTACCTGGATTGCTTTCTATTATCGTTTTCATTTTTACTTTTAAAAAAACCAAATTTTTAATATTTATTTGGTAATCAGATCACTAATCCATATGATCCAAGAAATGTGGAGACGTTGCACAGATTTTTGGAGATATACAAAGATGAAGCTGAACGCTTTGATACAGTTCTAATGGATACTAACGAAGAGCTGGAACAAGTGCGTACACGGATTGAAACACTGGAAAAAGAAATTCACGACATAGAACTAAAACAGGATGAACATTTAGCCAGGTGATAATGATAACTTTTTTGTTTCAATTTCAGTTATTATTATTATTATATTATTATTATTATTATAACTATTAGTATTATTCACCCATAAGTCTACAAAGGCATGTCTTCATTCCACTCAGTTCTCTGCATTCATTTTCAGCTGGCTGCCCATAGGTTTTCTTTTCCTTTTCACACAATTTCTTGTATGTCACTCTTGAACCACACTCAACCTATTGCTTACCTTTCGAGCTCCACTTGACCACCTCACGTGTGATGTTAGTCACTTGAATGACTTCTCAGCCCATGTTACAGTCCATCTCCACTTTCCTTCTGCGTAATTTGTTTGTTGAGAAATAAGTTGTTGCCCGGTTGTCATCGTCTGTTGCTCGTCCATTCTAGCTGGCCATCTAGTCCTCAGTATCGAAGTAGAGAAGGGTGTTGGTTGTTGATGAGTGTTTGCAGTCTGTTTGGAACGCGTGCATCAAGTCTCACTACTATATAGTAGCACTGATGTGACACTAGTTCTGTTCCTTGTTCCGAGTGCTGTTTATCTCCACATGGATTTCCGACTAATGAACACCTGTTCTGCTTCTTTGATCCGAACCTGATTGCCCTTGATATGCTCATCTGTGCCGCATTTATTTGAAGGGATACTGACAAGACAAGGGAAAGAGATGACTTTTTCTTTGGGTTTCTTGACTTACCAGGGAATCTTCATCGCCTATTTCTTCTCCATGTCCTTCAGAAGTTTAGTCTCTTCTGCCAACTTTTTGGTTTTCCGTTGTATTTCTTCTGGCTTAGGTAACATCAAAGCTTAAGTCTCTTCTGATATCCACATCTTCTAAATCTCTACAGTCTGTCACATGACCCTGTCTATCTTAATCATGAAAATCGTCGGTGATTGTAGGCAGTCTTGACTTAGTCCTGCCTTCACTTAGAAGTCTTCGATGAACTTTCAGTTGTGAATTAACTGGCATGCAGCATGATCATTCATTGAACAAAGCTTGGAATAGCAGTCACCTCTCTATCTCAACTTCATCGACTTTGGAAGGCCTTCGACAGCGTGGATCGAGAGGTGCTTTGGCAGCTACTTCGCTACTATGGGGTGCCACCGACATTATACATCTCATCCAACAGCTGTACGACAATGCTGCATGCCAAGTAATCCACAATGGGAAACTTACGGAATCTTTCGAAGTAAAGACGGAAGTAAGACAACGCCGCCTACTATCGCCAATGATTTTCCTGATTGCAGTAGACTGGATAATGCGACAAACAGCGGGCAATGAGGAAACAGGCATAAAATGGACTCACACAAAGAACTTGGAGGATCTAGACTTCGCCCATGATATATGTCTGATTTTCCACAAACTGGAAGATATGTAAATGAAAAGCAACAAGTCGGCAGAAGAGGCATCAAAGATAGGACTTCAGGTGAACATAGATAAAACAGAGGTGATGAAGATTCCTGGCCAACACCAACAGCCACAGCAACAACAACAGACAACAATCAGCATAAATGGGAGGAACCTGGAAGAAACAACCTCTTTTACCTACCTGAGAAGCATCGTTTCAACTACAGGTGGAACTGACGAGGATATCAAAGCAAGAATCGGAAAAGCAAGACAAGCTTTCACTACTCTCAAGTCTGTGTGGACGTCAACAACACTCAGCGTCAGAAATGAGATCCGGATTCCCAACTCCAATGTGAAGTCAGTCAGTGCTACTATACGGATCAGAGACTTGGCCAGCGCGTCATAAAGAGCATCTCAAACAAACTACACACCTTCATTAACAGTTGTCTTCGCTCAGTACTACTCAAGATCAGATGGCCGTCCAGAAAACATCAGCAGTAGGGATCTCTGGGAGCGAACCAACCAGGAACCGATTGTGCAACAAATAGGTAGGAAGAAATGGAGGTGGATTGGCAGGCCATACTCTGAGGAAACCATCAAGTGACATCACTAGACAAGCCATTGCTCGAGTGGAACCCGAAAGGGAAGCGGCGAATTGGTCGTCAGTGCAAGGGTGAGGGTGACTTGGAGGAAGTCATGTGAAGAGGAGATGAAAACGTGTGGGCAGACTTGGAGCCAGGTGAAGACTCTAGCAGAGAACCGAAGGCAATGGAGACACACGGCTGAAGCCCTATGATCCTCTAGGAATTAAAGGAAACAATAATAATAATACAGCATGATCATACTGGCTGCTGAATGACGTTTACAGATAGATCTCTGTGGTACTTCACTTTTAATAATTGTGTTATATATATATATATAAATTTCACTAGCAAATATGAAGGACAGTATGCGATACATATTTCGCTAGTTAGCGCTCTAATATCCTCTTGTTTTGTTTTTGTTGTTGTTGTTGTTGACTGAATGAATTAGTGAGTGAATGAATTATCGATTATTTAGGTGTGAAATAATTAAATTAACCATTTCATGTTTATAAGAACTTTACTCAACCCGCTCACTTGTGATAGTGTGATTATCATAAAAATCTTTTACGGAATAAAGTATAACTGTACATAAAGAAGAGTAGTATAATGAAGCTATTTGCTAAAAGAAAAACTCACATGGCTAATCTATCTGTCAGCTAAATACCGGAAATGTGAAAGGCTGATAAGAAATTCGCTTTTTATTAACGCTGAATACTTTCTCTTTTACGGATATATATATATATATATATATATATATATATATATATAATTTTGTTTGTCAGTCTGTGTGTGCGTGTTTATATGCATGGAATTACCCAACGTGTTATACATTTTTCTATAAGCTAACCTTCACTCTTGAACATTCGATCAAGCTTGCTATGTAGTAGGCGAAATATGAAGTACGTCATTCTAATGAGAATCAAAATACTCTTTGTGAGATAGGTCTTTTTAGGCTGAAACATCTCAGCCATAATCCTCCCCCCACCCCACATTATTGTCGTGGATATTCCCGTCAGGGTATAGTGCATATAGCGTCGTCGTCTTCTTCTCCCGGCCTCCCTCACATTCCAGTCGTAAATTTCAATTTGAGCTGTGAAAGTTTTTAAATGAAATGACCATAGAATTTCACTATTATCAACCTTTGGGTCACAGTTCCGAATCCCACTCCATCACTTGAGGTTTGCGCTGTCAGGCAGTATCGTCAGCCTCATACAGCAGTAGCTGTGGCTTATTACTGATTGAATGTAAATGCGAGCGGTCAATAAGTAACATCTGAAGCCCTCTCCTCTTCTCAATCACCTGTGGATACACTACTGACGAGGTGAAACAGCTTCCTAGTGTAACAACAGAAGACAAGGGTCAGGCAACAGATCATTTATTAAGGAAATCAACGCATATTTATATATTTCATGTACATTCCTATGGATATTTAAGCAAACAAACACAGTCTTCCGATTGGTTGTTTCTCACGTAAAGTTAATCTTTCATCTCTTTGTGACTGTTTCTTGAATGTCAAATCCTCTATATGTTAACTGCATCCGCCTACGCAAAGTCTGCTGTGGTCGGTTTTGAATCAATCTGTGTTCACATTTTCTCACGACAAATCTTGGGAACGTAAATATTGACGTAAATTACTGTCTACCAATTTGGCTAGTAGACAGCTCTCACCACACTAGTAGTGCTCCACAGTTTTCAGAGCTTCTTCAGTGACAACTGTGGATTCGTGAATAAAGCCACGTCGAAGTCATAAATAGATTTTTTTGTAACAGAAGCAGATTACGTCGTGGGAGAGAACCATTCACTTCTGCATCGTTCTTATATGGGATTCATTAGCACTGTCGCCATAATGACCGTATCTCTGCTGCAAAGTTAACTTTTATAACTCGGACAATGGGCACCAATGGCCTATAAATTCTAACTCAGCTGAAAGTAACTGCTTTCGTTTTGTGATGATAATAGCAGTATTCTTCAAGCCAATATTCTAGTGGTGAAGTACCTATAGAGTATTTACCACTTTCAATTATTGGTTTTCTAGGCATTTTGTTTGATTGGCTGGAGGATCTCATCATGAGCTGACATCATTTAGAGAATCATTGGAAAACCTGGGACTTTAACGCTTGCTAAAGCCAGTTCGCAGTACAGATAGATGAATGGCATTTAGCGTGTTACAGAATTCCTTTAGGAATGAGAAGTAATGAAATTTGGTGGACAGCACATAACTGTCAGACTATTTTTACTCCAGCATTATAGCCGTTGAATTATATTCTGCTGAATATTTTCCTTTGCGTTAGATATTAGGAGTCAGTCGTCCGGAAGTTCTATCTGACTTAGATGCGGTACCTCTTGGTAATTATCGACTGTGTTCATCTGCAGCTTTAAGTAAATCTAGTGCCTCTTTGAAATTCAACTCTGAATCAATAAGAACCGAAACCATCTCACTGAACCGATGGTAATTCGTGCAGTTGTCTGGCCCTGAATGCTGGCTGAAGTCTGTCAGGGGAGTGCGGTCATTAAACTAAGCAGTGCAACACCAGTGTGAACTGTCACTTTATATGCAAGAAAGCCGTCGACAGAAAAGCATGCTGTTCAACTATGAACCTCATATAACTTATGACATGACTCATCTAACTTAAAAGACGTTTACTTGGATTACAAAAACTACAGTTTTTTGCAGATGTTCGTGTTGAAAATTATTTTGATGATGCGCGCTCCAAGTGCTCAGTACTATAATAGACATTTGTGCTACAGACTCAAATCTTGTTTCTTGTGCTGTGTTCGGAAGATTTCCACTTTGATGACTGCAGGGTAATAAACACATACCTTGTTTTCCCCAGATCCAATCTTAAGTGGGCTTAAAATCCTCATCTATGGCGCCAGTATTTGAAATGATGATGCCGAGTTAAGTGAAACAGAGAGAGGAAAGCGTATTCCCAAATGGTTAGAAGATCAAATGAACTGTGAAAAATCGGTAGACCCAGATGGTGGACTACCACCTTCGTCTATAGCTAAGCACTTAATCGATATATATATATATATATATATCATAAGACTGATATCAAAACAGCCTGCCTTGGTATTCCTTATCTGATTACATAACCAAACGTGTGGTGTTAATTATTCTTACTATTTCATACAACCGGTTCCCTTTATTAGTTTAAAGAGAGAAGGAACGAACATGTTTGTAGGATAATACGAGCTCGTTTCATTTCGTGGATACTCATCAACTGCATACATCCTAAACAAAATCAAATTATAAGTTTCAAAAAAGTTTTGGAACATACTTTTTTCAGAATTACTTGGAGTTATAGATAGAAGGTATAAGGAACATAATTCCAGAATTTGATGTAGGTAGACAGATTATTCAGTGTCAAAAAACAAATAACTATATATAGTGGAATTAGATAAGAGAGGTTAGAGTTCAGATTTCTATTGGAAAAACACAGACTGGTTAGAGGCATAATACAGGGTCAGGGGCAGAGAACAGAGTGAATTTACACATCTTGTGGTGGAGAGTTTAAGAGGGTGGGGTGAATAGTGAAGTAACATTTAAAAAAAAACTTAAACAGACAATTAATTGGATTTAGAAACTTGATAGTCAGTTCAACTTAGCAAGTGAAAGTCAAAATTGAATAGAATGTTTCGTGACAAGACAAACACACAGGCATACTGACAAAAAGGCAAAACAAAAATAAAATAAAATAGAATTAGGGTAGTGAAAGATTAGTCACACTATCTTTCTGTATACAGAGGTCTGATCGAAGTCTCTTGATAGCAATGGCTTCTGCGAAGCGAAGTAGCCATGGGTTTCTTTGCGTATTGATTATTTTGAAGGCTTGGCTAATTTCTACTGTGTCCTGTGTCAATTAAATGTCTGGCGATTGCACTCGATAACACTTTTCTTCCTTTTGTCCGGAGACTCTTAGGAATGTGCTCAGAAAATCTAGTAGATGCTCTCCTCTCAGTCCTTCCTATGTACTTGCTTCCGCAAGTGCAAGTGAATTGGTAAATGCAATTGGAGTTGACGTGAGCAGGGTACTCATCTACTTTTGACTGGGTTAACGAACACACAGTTTTGTGAAATAGGATCAGTCTGGCGGCTGGAAACGTTCTTTTTAATGCACCTCTTAAACTCTCCACCACAAGATGTGTAAATTCACTCTGTTCTCTACCCCTGACCCTGTATTATGCCTCTAACCAGTCTGTGTTTTTCCAATAGAAATCTGAACTCTAACCTCTCTTATCTAATTCCACTATATATAGTTATTTGTTTTTTGACACTGAATAATCTGTCTACCTACATCAAATTCTTGGATTATGTTCCTTATACCTTCTATCTATAACTCCAAGTAATTCTGAAAAAAAGTATGTTCCAAAACTTTTTTGAAACTTGTAATTTGATTTTGTTTAGGATGTATGCATGTATGCATAGGATGTATGCAGTTGATGAGTATCCACGAAATGAAACGAGCTCGTATTATCCTACAAACATGTTCGTTCTTTCTCCATTCTTACTAATCTTATTCTTAAATCCTTTGTCATTTTGTTTGTTTTAATTGGCTTTTATTTCCCGCATAAATTGACTTGACCAGTAAGTGAGTCGTCAGATTATTTGAAATGAACGTATTGCACAAACACATCACATATTTCAGATAATCTCTGTCTTCTAATAACACTATCCAGATAGGCGACTTCCTTGAAATTTCTCGCCTTGATGGTGATTAGTGCTCTCTGTCTGTTGGGCGTCTCCATCACCTCTATCTTCTTTATTTTTCCCAGACTGTGGTGAATATTGTTTTTGAAACTTTTTTACCTTCTATCGTATCATTTGAGTGATAAAAATCCCTTTAGCAAATCCTAATATTTCAATTACCCCCATATATTTCCACTGATTCAAAACACATGGTAGTCACGTTTCAAACTTCTCAAAAAGATTGTTAACTATGAATAAAGACTCATGTTCACACATTCAACTGTAGCATAAATCTGAGTTATGGATAAGCATTTCTACACACTGTTAAACAAAATTTTGTTGCATTAAGTTTTTGTATAAATATATACTCGTAAAATAGGATACTGGGGATTCGTCTAACCAACTTTGGGAATTGACACGCCGTTATTTTTTCAAGGACTAGTCATTTGCCATCGCTCAACTGAATCTCCCTGCAACTGTAGCCCAATGTTATGTTTAGTTGTGTAATGTAGGATTCTTAACACGCCCGAAACTAACAAACTCACTTAGAAATAAACTATATCGGTTCAAGGATTCTGTGTTAAACACAATAATTTAGTTTTATCTAACACCTTTGAGTTGTTTGTCAGGTTGAATGCATACAATTCAAAGTAGTTGCTCGGATTCACAGTTAGACTGGTGGTGCACAAAAACCTAGCGAAAAGTAAGTTAGATAACCCTAGCAAAATAAGTCATTCAGACAGGAAAAAAACTCAGTACTAAATGTGGTCACACACACAACCATACAATCGAATGTGTTAGGGAGGTAGTCTTAAAGTCTAATGTCACAGGGTCGAAGGAGAGACGGATAATTGAAGCTTTATTTACAGAATCAACGGAGAACGCATGCAACAGGAATGCTTAAACACTTGTCCAGAACATCAGGAAGATGCTACCCCTTTGACAAATGAGAAGGAACAATTGGGGTCGCGCTAAATCACGAATTGGTAGAAGTTAGAATTCATGAGCCATTGAATCGGGTCCCAGTGGCTGAATGGTATACGGGCTTGCCTTGTAACCGGAAGGTCCTGGGTTCGAACATTGGTGGTGGGTGCGTACTGCCGATGATTCCTAAACTGGGATGAAACAGCTGTCCAGTACTCCCTGGTTTTCAATGGTTCTCTAACTGATATCAATCCGTGATCAACTCGTAAAAACAATAGATTGTGTTCGAATCGTCGTCCAGCAATGTATCCGATATACAAATTATTATGAAGTATACATACTGACAGGAATGCTCAAGATTTTTTTTACACACAAATGTTATGTTGTTTACTTCTACTAAATAAAGAAGTGTCTAATAATTAGTTTTACTTTTCGCTTGCATACCAGGTGTTTACTTTTAGTATTATCATACAAGTCAAAATATTAATTAACGTGTATATTGAACACATTGATCAAGTACATAAGTGATTGAGCTAATTTAAAGTTGACAATAAGTAAATAATTTAATTAATACACTTTGTTATCGAATATCACTCATAACTTGTCGTTTTAGTAGTGTACATTGTTATTTATCAGAATTACTTTTTATAGACTCTCTACTGAATATAAAATACATGAATGCAATATATGTCAACTGCCGTGGTTAACTTCAGCTGAGAATGCCTACCACCTCAGAGGGAGAGAGAGAGAGATACAGAGTAGGGAAAAATGTATTATTTCTCACTATTTATTTGTGTTTTCGTTCATCACCTTTCTCTTTCCTTCAATTTTAAATTCGACTGTATGCTGCTGCCTATGGTTATTACGGATTAAAATGTTGGAAAAGGAGTGAGTGAGTGAGTGAGCGAGCGAGAGAGAGAGAGTGGCAATAATCTAATTTATTTGACGCTGACTTATTGATTTTCTCCTACATATACCATAACAATGCTTGAATGTGATTGGCCATTCAGTGAGTCAGGGCTACAGTCGCCGTTCTCTTCTGTCTATTTGCTTATCGACATAGAAATGCTAATACAATTTATTGTATCTATCTAATTATGCTTATTTTGCCCACAGGAATATCCGCATAGTGTTCATATATATATATATATATATATGTAGGTGTGTGTAGTAAATTAACATAGTCATGCTTCCAGTACAGCTTCACCATGCTGGATATTTCTATCTATATGATTGATCGATGAACTGCATGAGTCACTTGTTGTTTACTAGAGAGTAGACATATTTTTCTCTAATCCCTGATTAGGTGGGTAGGTAGGTAGGTAGATAGGTATACGTGATTGCCTTATTTTCTTTTTCGGTCATCAGATAGATACAATTGAAGCAGTGATGAGGAGAATATGCTTTCTTTGTATCTTCTTAATTCAAATGATTAATCGAAGTAGCCGTAGCATCACCAGTTCACTACTCAGTTAATTTGATGCGTAAAAACTGTCTCATCTAGGCGAATCAATATTTGTACAAATATGTTTTGGTCAAATCGGCCATTGTTTAAAATTAACGCCACTCTCAGTCTCCCGGTCGAGAGTTTTCAAACAACGAGGGAGATTTACAATTGCCTAAAATAGTGGCTTAAATATTTCGAGGAGAATCATAGTGAACTTCTAGTGATAGAGATTCAGTCTCTGTAGCATAGTTAGGGTAGTTCTTTTCTTAAGAAACTTTTACTATTTTTTTCAAAGTGTAGAAATATAGAAATATTGCTTAAGAAATAAATAAATATGGGGAATCGTTGATATTACTTGACTGGAGGCAATCTTCAAGAAGCCTTGCACCTAGGCTTCATGCTAGTCTGCACTCGTCAGCAAGGCGCATCTTCAACCTTGAAGGAACTCATGTCCCTTCTGAGATTCAAACCCGCGTCACCCAGTGATGTAGTGAGAGACGTTACTACTGCGCTATTCAGGCTGTAATATCAACAGTCCGCAGTGCACCGTGATGGCGACCCACCTAGTGGTGTACTGGCCACATTACAAGCTTGACTGATAGGAGTCAGTCTGCACAAAACAAAGGACTAGACATATTACACTAGTTACTAACTGGTGTCCAGTCAAAATATGGGGAATATTTCCCTGATGTTATTTTTATATTTCTCAGCTGGTTATTGGTTTAAACTGTGCACTTATTCGTTCCTTGTGTTCTTAGTGGCTTCAGCGACACATTTCCATTGTACTCTGTTCTCTGTCATTTTTCTTAGTTGGCTGCGCAACTGCCCATAAGCTGTCATTTACAACTTAGATGATCTCTTCCATGTCACTCTCGATCGCCTAACTAGTCAGTTCCCTTTTGAGTCCTGTTCAATGACCTTTCTGTAAGTGTATATCCAATCCATCTCCATTTATTGGTTGGGGAATAGATTGTTGAGTGGTTCATGACCTGCCAAAGTACCTTGCTTATCCTTTGTGGCTAGCCATCAAATCCTCAGCATTGAAGGGCCCTGGCGTTGATGAAAGTCCACACTAGTCTGTGGAAAATGCTTTAGTAGACGCATAGACTATGAAAGCTATAGTTTAAAGGATCATCTGAATTCATATTGCATGCGGCCTTATGTTTTCTGAATGCCAATTAAAAATATACACTGAAGTTTTTCAGGTGTACGTCGCTCAGTGTGTAGGATACTTCGCGAAAACTGTAAGTTTGCATTGTAAACGATGGTTTGTGCATAATTCACACTTCTGCACAGCTTTAGCTCACTGCGTCACTTCCTTACGCTCTCGTCAGAAGTTAGAATGCATTGGTCATTTAATTCTATCCTAATAGCTGAATGGCCATCGGACCTGGACTCATAACCTGAAAGTCTTGCGTCCGATCTCCGTTAGGTTCATGGATGCATACTGCTGAAGAGTCCAGTATCTACTAGTTTTCAATGATTCTCTAACTGATGTGGCTTCATAATGAATTATAAACTGCAGTTAATTCAAATCCCCACAGAACCGAAAGAAATGAATATTACAGGATTTTCATCATGAGCTGACATCAGTTAGAGGACCATTGGAAAACCTGGGAGTACTGGACAGCTGTTTCCTCCTAGTTTTGGACTCTTCATCAGAACGCACCCACCGGGATTCGAACCCAGGACCTCCTGGTTACAAGGCGAGCTCGTAGACCATTGAGCCACTGGGACTCGAATCCCGGTGGGTGCGTACTGCTGAAGAGTTCCAAACTAGGACGAAACAGCTGTCCAGTACTCCCAGGTTTTCCAATGGTTCTCTAACGAATGTCAGCTCATGATGAAAATCCTGTAACCAATCAAATCCCTACAAACCAACACTTGAAATGAATTTTAATTTTGACTGTGAATAACTTCATGTTTCTTCTTTTTCACTTCCAGAGAACTAAGTGTACTTGTTGAACCAAGGGAAACTGGTCAAGTAGAGATGCTTGTATCGTATGTGGTTGGTCGATGTGGATGGAAGCCAGCCTATGATATTCGTATTTTCAATAATGATGGAACAATGAAAGCAAGTTCCCCGATTATTTTTATTTTTTTTTTGGCTAATGCATTTGTAAAACTAGGCTGCAGTAACAATGATATCTGTTAAGCACCACTAACTACCAATCAGCGAATGATCTTGAACGCACCAATCACATGAAGGGGGTATTTTTGATTATCGATTACGTATATTTATGAAAAAAATGCATTAAAACTGTATAAAACTGTTACATAGGATACCTTTCTTTCACATATCATAAAAACATCTCCCAGTTTAGCATAGGAGTATCAATTGAAAAGTTACACCACATCCTATACATAAATTCATCTAAATGACTATAAATGTCATCCCTTTGTGATCCATTGATGACTTTAATCCTGTTTTTTAAACCTTCACCAAAACTCTTCTCTAGAATTGGTTTGGGTCCCTGTTCTCTATCACAGTGGTATTTTTTCTTTAGTAAGACAGTTTCATCTACATGTCCGATGACACCTTCTCCTCCCGATAAGGTAGTAAGCCTCTCCATCTTCCAGGATGCAATATCCCTACAGTGCTGGGATATGAGATGTGAGACTATTCTAAGTTTCAGCAGATGCACCGCTCACAGACTCTTTTAAAACCCAGTAATTACAAATATACAAAATCTGAGTTAAGGACAAGTGGGACCTGGCAAAAAATGTTCCCACGAAATATTGGAGTCATCAGCTTACCTTCCCTAATACTAAATCGTCTTAAAAAGACTGCACAACGATGGACATATCCATCAACCGACCCAGTGAAGCTTTTTACACTCATGAAACCTCCGCATGGACAAATCGCTTCTTTCTTAATAAACTCCACATCCAAGCCATACTGGAAAACCTTATCCTGACCAAATTGCAAGAGCAACTGCGTTAGAGCAGGCATTTGTCTCGAATCAAGTGGAATAGAACCTTCAACTTAAGTGGGCGAAATTTATTGAACGATTCAAGGTCATTCGCTGATTGGTAGTTAGTGGTGCTTAAAGTTTAACTTGGCCCTGTTTTATTGCTTCATTTTTTTTATTTGTGTATCCTCTTATCAGTTTATAACTGCTATTTTATCCTTAAGTATGGATTAGTTATGCGACAGGGAATCTCTGCACTAGATTTTTTGTCTTCCTACTGAGATAGTACCAATATTTAATCATAATCCAGTAGAAAATCATTGTCATTTAAAACACTATCATCAGTTGAATATTCCCAAAACGTAAGGTGGGCAAATACGAATGCACTTATTTCTGGTAATATTCTTGAGATTGTAAAATAAATATTAGCATAAGGAGAAGACTTTTGTGTACTTGATTTTGTAGGCTTGTTCTACTGTTGAGAAACCATATTTTCTGCTCTAAAAATTTGTGTTGCAGTTTCAGGAATTTTTTGTCTTTCATCCTCCAACAATTACACTTCGGATACAAGATTTATATACCACCAATGGGGAGTTTATGAGCTCTAATCACAACTTTATTCTTAGCACAGCAGATACCTCGGTATAACTTGATCTGTTCACGGTTAATTTCTTGTCTTGTAAAGAGACTAAAGCCAAGTCACAGTCTTCAGTGGAAATGAACCCGAGTGCATCAAGCTGATAAACAGTAGAAATGACTAAATATCATTTATATTCAAGTATTCGTTTGTAGGGATTCTGTTTGATTGGTTGAATGGCTTCATCATGAGCTGACATCGGTTAGAGAACTATTGGAAAACCACCTGGGAGTACTGGACAGCTGTTTCGTCCCAGTCTGGGGCTCTTCATCGGTACGCATCAACCGCTAGGGTTCGAGCCCAGGACCTTCTGGTGACAGGACGAGCTCGTAGACCATTAAGCCACTGGGACCCGATCCAATGGCCCATTTATGTTTCAAAGAATAGTCGATATGAAGACATTTAGTTTTCTAGAAAAAAGATGTTTGCTCATGTCAACTTTCTGTGACCGGATATAGTAATGTCACCATCAGTTACTTCACTTTTAAGATCAGGAATTTTGACAGTCTGAATTTGTAAAGAGGATGCTGAAGTAGACACATTTGAATTGTAATATGAATTTATAAAAAAAATATTGTTTCTCTTCATTAGTTTTTTACTTTGAATTCATCACAAAGAGAAGAAATGCTTTCAAGGTTTGTGTATTGTATGAATGTGATTGTTACTTCATACACAGTGTATCTTACCATCTCTATGTTTCAGCGACCTTCAGTTTTTGTGCGGGAACTTCCATGTTCTTCTGCCTGTTATTGATCTGATTGTCAAGCTGTCATCAGTGCCCAGTATGACTCTAAGGTAGAAGCTATGTCGACTTTGAAACCGAAACATTCAGTGTTTTTTTAGTATACAGTAATGTTCTGTTTCTGATTTCGACTACCGATATGAACACCTTGGAGACTATCTGTTCAGAAGACTGCAAAATAGTTAGAATTCTATCATCTTCCAGAAAAAAAGATATGATTATTAGTGACGGCTTTTGATATTAAATGGTTGGGAACCTTGGACCTAGGTATCGTGCTAGTTGGTACTCGTCAGTAAGGTGTATCTGCAACGTTGAAGGACCTCATGTCTCTTCTGATAGAATTCAGTCTGCACCAAACAAAGGACTAGACACATCACACTAGTTACTAGTGTCCAATCAAAGTGACGGCTTTTGGATTGAATATTTTGTTATTCATCACAAACTGACTTCATTCAGAGAACTATTGGACAGCTGTTTCGTACTACTTTGGGACTATTCAGCAGTATACATCCATGACTCAAACAGGGATTGAATCCAGGACCTTCAGGTTACAAGGCAAGCTCGTTGACCACCATTCAGCTACTGGAACGCAGTCTAACGGTTCATCAATTCTAAGTTTCGTCAATTTGCAGTATGTATACATATAGTGACTGTCAGGCGATGTCATTGGCGGGTATTTGTCCTCACATACACCTTGGTGGACCGACCCAACTAGTCACAGCTTTCCACTAGAACTTCATCCTGTAGCTAGTGACTAGTGAGTACTAGACTTATTTGCAAGTGTTGATTTGTTTGGTACTTGTTCTAATCGAGTACCACTTTCTTAAGGTGTTTTTATTTCAGTATCAATCCCCTGCTTATTCGTCTCCTTCTTCTTTCTGTTGTTATTGCTATTTTTGGTTACTTTAGATTGTATACTACGGCATGGTTCAACAAGCTACCGGTGAAGATTGGGAGACACGTTATATGACTTTGTCTACTGCACAGCCTGGTATAGGCGGTACAGTTCCACATTTAGGTGTTCAACGAGTACATTTTCGTAGGGAGTAAGTTCGCTATGCAATGATTAACTAGTGTTTGTTCGTTGTGTTTTTGTTTTTTTTTGTTATTTTTGTTTTTGTGGTGATGTTGTATTTCTCACCGTCATCTTAACCATCATGCAATCATTATCAGTCCATTATCATTATCATTATCATGGTGTTTTGTTATATATATATCATCTACTTTCACACTTATCATTCTAATTTTATTAAAAACAAATTTTCCCACAAATGCATGATCTTTTAACAACATATGCTTTGATTAATATTCGACACAGTATGAAATTTCTCACCCAACTAATTTTTATAATGCAGTCTAATGCATGCTAACATCAATCTAACTGGTTTCCCTATCGGTAAAATCCTCCTTCTCAAATTACATGGTGGTTTCAGAAAATGGTGTGCATGGGAGTCAAGGGGGGGGGGTGGAGAGTAGAGACGGTCACTGGTGTGTTCGGCTGTTACTACTATGACTTAGAGGTGTGTTTTTTTTCTTCTTTTTGAAATCCACCTGTCATTTGTGCATGCTACGATTCATGCAGTAACATAATCCATTTCTGCTAAAAATGCTTTTCTGATTGAAACAATATTGGGCAAGGATTTATTTTCATAGCTTGACTTGAAGGGAACAGAAAACCACCTATTTTAAAAGAGTTTTAGCATCGTTTCTGCGTAATAGGTAGTCTTACATTAATCTCCCCCATGTTGACATATTTCTCCTGTGATTAAGGATGTTGGAGGGCGTTAGATGAATTGAACTATACCTCTAGTCGTCGCATCCATTCCTTCCTGATACTTCATAAGCGACCTTTACCAAGCATAATAAATATGTGATAGGAAAATATAGCTCTTATTGCTTTCCAAAAGATGCATAGCTTTTACATAAATCATCCACTGTCAATCAGACAACATTCAGTCTCGAACATATAGTTAGTCCACTCATGCACTACTATTATGGAAGGCTAACAACAACCATCTTTCGATACTGGTGTGACTCAGAGATGATTTACATCTTACACTTTTAAGGTTATTGACACAAATGGGATGAAAGAACGAATTTTTATACACACAACAAACTGTATCATATGCACCAGACAATCAACACAATGAGGGGAAAGTAACCACCTCTTGTATCTCGGAAACACAAGTTTGAATGAGTTAGCTATCAAAGAGTGTGATCCTTAAGGGTAGACTTGCTGGAATAATGAATACCTTCTCAGTTCCGTTTAGGAGATTTTATTTGAAAAGATGGTCGACCACAACCCCATCGATCGGAAACTTAATTTGGAGAACTTAAAGGACACTCACTAAAAGTCAGTCTAGTAGACTGGTAGCCTTCTGAGCCATGACATCAAGTGAATTTTCGCTGAAGTTAGGGAACTTACTTCCAATTTAGGCATTTTAATTTTCCCATAAGTGTTACTGGCTCTTCGCCAACATATGTCGATGACAATACAATATATGGTTATCAACAGGCAGGTAGTACATCCGTTTTTGCTGAATTCACTTTGCGGTTTACTAGTTCTACAATAGTTCTGCATATTCGTTAGGCAACGTAAGGATTTCCACGATCGCATGCTGTTTCAATGGAAGTGACTATTAGTTATGTCATGGCTGTTGAGATTGATTACTGTAAGAAATTGACTTTAGAAGGTCATTTGGGATACTGTTGGGCAGACACTCACACATACTGTATTTCATATTTTATGCCTGCATGACGGTTATTTTTAAACACGTATAGCATATGAATTGTTGCACAGATGTTTTGATAATCCCATTCATTATACGTATATGTATATAGTCATTCTCCAGCGATTCCTATACCACGAAATGCCATATCAGCCAGTGGGATAACAGGAGCAGCATCATCGACACACACGGGCCCAGGTGCTTCAATTTCTGGCGGTACTTCAGCAACAGGGAAACATTCTCGGTCGTGCACTAAACTAGGTGCTTTTCGACGATCTAACCGACCAACTGGAACAAGTTTAAATGAAACAGACCGTGGATCTGTTGAAAATGAGGTGAGGTTACTGGTGTTTTATCGACTATTAATTGTTTTAAAGCGATAAGCAACGAAGTGATTTGTTTAAGTGAAGAGCAGGTTGGTGTCAGATGTTTAAAGGTTTCACTTAATGATTAATATTGGTTTTGTCTACATTTTTCAATGGATAAGATTAACTAACAAATTTTCTCGCTAGCCACTCAGTGCTTCTCATTCTATCGTCTTCTGTCAAATGATTTTATGTCCTTCTAATACTGACTGCCTTTTCCCATCCCCTTATCCTGCTTTGATTTGTGCTTGTTTGTTTTTTATTATTCGGAATACGGTTGGGCTGTCATATTGAACTTACTTAAAATGCTGCTGCGCTTTAACCGAACTTCATCCAAACTCCATAGATTGATTTGTGTGTATACTTCGTTCTTTTTAAGGGTGGTATAATTTATTGTTTAATTGTGTTCCTTTTTGTAATAGAGTGTCTGTGTATGTGGGCATGTGAACTATTCCTGCACATTGCTTCTATCTAATTCACAAGTGTGTGCGTGTGCGCATAATTAACCCAACCAATAAGTTATGTTAACTCACATATAGACAAACAATCATACCTATTCTCACCTTGTATTAAACCCACACACACACATACACTGGCTCTGTTATTCTTCTTATGGTGATCATCATTCATCTGTGTTCTTTTACACTATTAGCAAGTCATCTGAATCTAGTCGAGCGTATCAGTCCACTGAGAGATCTAATTTAAACGAAATATCATCACAACTTCCATCCGCTGGTACAATCCCACGTTATTCTCATCGTGTTTCAGCGAATGCAGCTGTCTTTTATCAAACTCCACCACTTCGACGTTCTGATATGCTTCAAGGATTAACTGATACAGTGGCATATGAAAGTGATCGGCTTGCTATAGCCTATGATAATTCAACTGAACAATATTCTACCCTGGGAAGAAGTGATAGTATGGCGTCATCTACACTGACATCGTCGATTGGACGTCGAAATAAAATGTATCCAAGGTCAAAATCACGTGAAACACTACGCCCTTTAACTCAGGTGTGCATAGCTAGTGCACTATTGCATTATAAATGATAATATTTTACTTCATGAAAAGTGAATTTTTCGCATATGTATATGTATTAACTGGTCTTTGTATTCCTTATAATAGGTGGAATGACTTGAAATCCCAGTAGACGTTTCATTTGTACGACTTGACCGCTAGTTTTACACTGTTGACTAAAATCTACAGTTAGCAATGTCACTACTGATCGAAGTGATGTGATAGTATAGTATACATTTTTGCTTTTGAATTTCAGGGATATATTAGACAGAAGACCCTTCAGTAGTACAGTTTCTATGCATGTTGGTACTCATTCACAAGACGTGCACACTTGACCTGCCACCATTAGGCATGGACGACGAAGGGAGTAACAGTCAGTTGTTAAGATCACAGTATTTTTATAGGAAGACTGGACATTGCATTGGTGTTGGTTCGAATTTTATTGATGGGCGGTGTGTGTGTGTGTGTGGAGGGATTGAAAAGGTATTTTTAATGTTAGTCAAAATCTTATCTGTCAGTTGAACATATCTTCAGTCTATGTGGCAGTGAAGCCTTTGTTGTACATACCAATAGGACTGTTTTATGCCTAAACGGAAACCAGTGAACAAACGTGTACCGTAAAAGTGTTTTAGTACTAATGAAGACACTAATACATTTGTACAAGAACTTATGGAGAGTTCTAATCTGAAGTGAGAACAATGAGTGTCCAATGGGGGTGTCCATCAACACTGTCCACAGTCACCATTCTTATTTTAATTATAAATCTACTGTTGGATGTAACCCTGGTTGACTTGGCTTGCTACCAGAGATGAGCCTCATTGAAATAGTTCACCTAAATGGAGACACTGAAAAAATTTCGGAGTCTCCCGAACACTTTGAGCAAATATGTCTAGCATTCAGTTTTCCCTATGAAAAGTGAAATAAATCTAAAGAACTGGTCTGCACTAACGCAACGCGTAGTCTAAGGATGAAGAGTGGAATTGTTGAATATGTTGACCATCACACTTATTTTTGGAAGTCATATCAGCCAGAATAGACTGGCTACTGAGGAAATTACAACGCGGACACAGAGGGGTCAACTGGCGTCATATTTGGTATATAGGAGTGATATTCGTCTATCCGTCAAATGACATGTGCAATATGCAGCAGTTTTCTCCGTCCTGTATTACATACAGCTTGGAAACTTGACCTTTGAAAGTAGTTTGTCGTTTTAGATTGTGTAACATATCAGTAAAAGTGAGAGTCAGGCATACAGTATTAGGTAAGGAGCTAAAGTTAATCGATAATGTTGTTAGTCTCTACCGATTGGGATAGCTAGGTCGTGTATTACGTATACCGAGCCACCACTTTCCTAAATGAACAATGTTAGCTGAAATAGGACTAGGCTGGAAAACAGTTAAGGTCAGCCAAAATTAAACATAACACCAATCCATTAAACTTTGAACTATTGGTTTGAGCCACATACAGAGGTTTAGACTGCAGTGTATTGACAATTGTTGATTGAAAACTGTTGGCGACTTGCCTCGAAGTTGTCCTTAATGGTACAGATGAGTTCACTCCTTCAGGCCTTTCAGTTTCCGAGTATTCTCCTTAGTGCTTATCTAATTATTCTCTATCTCGTGTACGTCTCAGTCCACTGCAGTTTCATCACACTTTGTTTACTCTAAATTGTATGTGATTTTCTAACGTGTGGCAACTTGGACTGCTGGAATTTTGTGCGAAGTTCAGCCTTAAGAAGTCAGCTGTAGACTAAGCACAACCACATATCTTGATGGTTCGTGTACAGTTTAAATAGTTTGCTTTCCCTGGGTGATTTGAAACGCTGATAAACAATCTTTTCCTTTCACATGTTCCTAAATTTGTCTGGACGATAAATCCTAGGTACATTTGAATACTAGCCGACGCCTTGTATTCGAAAACTCTTTTCTCAAAAGTCCTATTATCATCTGAAGGATAGTTTCGTCTTGATTGAAATCTATTTCACATTAAAGTAAATTTTGCATAGTGTTAGATATTAGAAGTCAGTAGTTAGAAGTTTACAAACCCAGTTTAGTTTTTAGATTAAATGAGATAAATTTCATAAAACTGCATAAATTATTATTCTCTTGAGGATAGAATGAAAGTGACTCTTCAGTTGTTGTTGTTGTTATTAGTTTTTATATTCGCGGATTTCGAAAATTGCAGTGTTTTTATTCCCATCAACGAACGAACTCTATTGGCCTAGGTGTTCTTTTTAAGCTGCAAATCAGTTTGTTTCATCTATCCTTCATATGGCAATGAGATTTTCATGCACTCTTTTGTGTTTTAATGATTTATGATTAACGAGGAAACTTCATTAGTCAAAGTGTTAAGATATTTTGTTATTTGCCTTCTTCGACTGATTGGAGGATTTCATCATGAGCTGACATCAGTTAGAGATTCATTGGAAAACCACCAGGGAGTACTGGACGTCTGTTTCGTCCTAGTTTGGGACTTTTCAGCAGTATGCATCGACCAGGGTTTGAACCCGGGACCTTCCGCGCCATTGGGTCGAGTTGGGTCCCAGTGGCTTACAGACTTGCCTTGTAACTATAAGGTCTTGGGTTCGATCCCTGAGGTGGGTGCGTTCCGCTGAAGAGTCTCAAACTAGGACGAAACAAATGTCCAGTACTCCCAGGTGGTTTTCCAATGGTTCTCTAACCAATGTCAGCTCATGATGAAGTCATACAACCAATCCAACAGAATCCCTACAAACGAATACTTGAAAATTCGCATTCTCCATCGACGTTATTTTAAGCTTACAAAGCTATAGTCAGAGGAGGTGGTAGTGCACTGAGCTTTGTACACTTGATGAGAAGTCGTACGTCATCACGAGGGATAATCTACGAAACTGTTTATTTCCACAGGATTAATTTTAAATTAATTTCAAGATGAGATTCCTGCGTCCTGACTAGTTATGTCGGTCGTGAGGACGCAAACATGAAGAATAACACTGCAAGAGTGCTACAGCATATCATTAGCAGACATAATTCGGAAAATGTAGGAATACTGAATTGTAACACAATCGTTGAATGCTAGCATCCTCGCCTTGGGATTTAACGATCCTGGAACGAACTCCTGATGAAGTGAAGAGTGTATAAAGAGTAGCAAACTAGCATGGAGAAAATATCCAAGACTGTTCTGTACACACACACCTCTCTACTTTATATTGAAACTCTATGAATAGTAACACTAAATTAGGTATACGATTGATTCAGAGCAGGAATTTATGGCCGTATGTTTCTCACTTTCCAAATCACCTATTACACTTTCTGTAAGCCATAATGATATCCACGTATAAACTAGTTTTTGTGACATTCTCTCTGTCTCCACACAAATAAGACTGAACTATTTGTCTCACATTTCTGGGATTGTTGTTTTTGCTATATTTTCACGCTGATCATCATAGCCCCCCACTACTATCATTACTAATGACAGACTGAATTTTCTTTTACTACTTCTAATTTCACGATGATACAGACAGATATATTTGTTTTGTTTTTGTTTTTTCTCCCTCTCAAATTTGACATTTTGTCCTTGTTCAGGATAGCTGTTTGAAGTAGCACTGCTGTTCATTTTTTCATTGATACGGTCAGTAGTATTCCTACAGACACGTGTGTGTATGTATGCGTCTATAAGTCACAGATGGTGATCACGCGTCGTTATTCGACTTATTTTTGTGTGTCATTTTTCAACAGATGGCACGGTAAGATAGACACCTTAATTATGGTTTTTGTATGATTTATTTCAGAAACACTTGCGATTTAGTGACTAACACACTGTGTTGTACTTCTGGGGACTATTGGAGTGGTAGGCTTTCAATTTAGTTAGTAAAAGGAGTGAAAACTAACTATGTCGTTTGTAATTAGTTCATCTTGGTTTCTAATGATTCCCTGAAGAGTTTTACTCTTTGAGGGATAATTCTCTGTGAGTTAATCATCAGGTTAAAGTCAGTGTATCCGTCACATCCTTGGTGCTGTGCGCAGTCTACCTAGAAATTGTTTAGATTTTATGAACCAAACGGTAGGTAATCCTATTTTGCTTAAGTTTCTCCAATCATTGGTAAAACATGTCTGAATTGATCTATGTTTTCCCTGAAGTTAAAGCTATCAGATTACTGGGATAAGCATTTAGATAGACGCCATTGCTTTTATGAAGGAAAAGTCCTCACGAAATGAATGGCTATGAGTGTTCTAATATAAGTAACACCTCATTTCACTACATATCAGAGCTATAATCATTCAGTTTTGTCTAACGAATTCTGTGCTATGTTAGTCGTCAACCTGTTGACTTCTTTTATGGTATCCAGTTGTCATTGTCTTGACTATACTGTGCTAGTGTCCAGCTATAGTTTCATCTTATCATCCTGGTTTTTCATTGATTTTTTTAAATATTCGTTTTAACTGACTGATTCAGGTGATATAGAAATAAAAGATACAGACTAAGAGATAGATCAACTAATTGAAACTCTCTCACAGGGTCAACAGTTCACGCTTACTTCATTTGGTCATTAGGAAATTGCAACAGGACCATACATGTAGTCTATTCTTGAACAAGGAAAAGTGGTTAACACTGATTTTCTAAAATAGAAGGACATTGTGCAAAACCGTTTCAGTCGGTTCACTGCAAAGTATAAAAACAAAAACACGCGGCACATTGAAAATTGTAGGGATTTTATAACCAACTCAGTGCCTTCTCGGTCACGTGGAATTACAGTCTTTTGTACGAGGATGCACATTGTTCCTCCAATTGGTTATTCCCAGTGTGAAGAGGTGTCAGTTACCAACTTAGGCGTCTTGCCGTCGACTAGCAGACTATGTGTGTGTGTGTGTCAAAATTAGTAATACTGTATGCTGGTCATGGGGACTGGAGAGCACCTCACTTCCCCTGTAAAATGGCAACTAGTGTAACGACAGAAGACAAGGGCCAGGCAACAGATCGTTTATTGAGAAAATCAAGAGATATTTATAGATTTTTATGTTCATTATTATTAGCGTTATTGTTAGCAGAGATGCGACTTCTTCTGATTGGTTGTTTTCTTGCTGAAGGTTATTTTGTACTGCTTGTAACCGTTTCTCAGAAAGTTAAGCCATATATCTGCAAATCGTATTTGCACACGTTAAGTGTACTGTGATTGGTTGATGAGTTCCTCAAAGTTAAGCTTTGCTATTGATTTTTCTCATGACCCTGATTCGAGACGTAACACTGACGTAAATTATTGTCTACAATTTTGGCCAGCAAACAGCTCTCACCACACTATTACTGTTTAGTTATATAAGTCGCTACTGCACCTCTCATTCAATTTATAGAGTATTGATAAAGGGATGAGTCATATAACTAAAATTAGTTATGATTGTTTCTGCACCAGTGTGATAGACTCTGAGCAATATCGCCTGAGACTTGCTTAGAAAAAAGTCTGTCTCGTTAAATTACAGTCATGTGTATTAAATGAAAGCTATACTGTTAGTTGTAAGCGGTTGATTCGTATATTACATTCACATTTTTCCTTTTTTTGTAGCGTGATGGTATCACACCAGCTGGAACACTTCAACGCGGTAGCAGTACAGAGAATGCATATGCAACTGGATTACGAGCTGCTGGTTCAAGACAAATATCTAGACGTACATTAGCATCAAGTATGCTGTTCAACTCTGGAAGTTCTCCAAGTCCTCTATTATCAAATCGAATGTCTGTTCTTATGAATTCACAGTCAACTTTACTACCGGGTACTACATCTCCATCAGCACCACCTGTAGGAACAGTTGCTACATTACAACTGGAAGTTCCACGGCCACCTTCATTAATTCGTTGTGATAATGAACCGAATCGTGTTACAGTTGGACTTTTAGACTTACAGCCACGTTATGAATATGTGACTGTGCCGAAGCGTTCCCTTCATGCTTATTTGAAGGCGACAGCAGTTAATAACACGGAGTTTTCAATTCTTGCTGGTCCGACTAATATATATGCTGACAACACATTTATTGGTAAAGTAAGTGCCTTATTATTATAGTTTATTATAATAATTGTTTCTCAAATTATCTATGTCATCTAAAAGAATGTATACCATAGCCGAAAATGATTATTTCATATGAAACCATTTTTGCACAGAAATAATATTAAGACAGGCAGAATAATTCTCCCCACCTAATATTCTGCACTTCTTAAATTGAAAGTTGTGAAATCTCAAACCGAGGTTTACTGATGCGTTGTTATTATTATTGTTCACTTAGTTCCTAGTGGAACTTAGGGCTTCAGCAGCACACCTCTATCCTACTATGCTCTCTGACATCACTTTCAAGTGGTTAACTCGAGGATCGCCCGCCCACAGGCTTTAATTTCCGGCTTAAATGATAAACTTGGAACCACACCCAACCTATAGCTTCTAGTTCGGGTTCCACCCTAAGGGGTTTGTCTGACATATACTACCACTTGAATACCTCCTAATGTACCTTGAATTCATCTTTACTTCCTTCTGTATATTTATTGGCTTTGGTAATGCGTTGTTGGGTGGTCCGCTGACCGTTGGTCGGTCATCTGATGTTCATTATAGAGTGAACGTAACGGCTGTTGATGAAAGTCTTCAGTAGGACGTTGGGAATGCTTTTTTAATGAGCGTATCAAGTGTCTGAACCATATAAAGTGACAGACTTGACATTAGTGTTGGAAGTTAGAATGTTGTTCATTTTGATGTGATTGCTGTTGATCTCCACATCGATTTATAGTGTTTAAACTAGCTGTCTTCGACATCCTTATCCAACTGACACTACACTACATGAATACCTCTACTGTGAATTGGTGTTGTAAGCTTGGCATCTGCATTTTGCCTTGTATTTAACAACATATTGATAGACTCAATAAAACACAAATGAACACACTATTCAGTTTTCTCGTTTAACAACTGCCACCCCACGATTCAGTTCATGCTGGAGAAAGAGTCCAACTCCAAAATATCTTTTCTTGACGTCCAACTAACAAGACGAGAACACGATGGAACACTGATAAGGTCTATCCATAGAAAGTCGACGTGGAACGGACAGCTTACTAACTTTCACAGTTGGGTACCCCTATACACCAAACGAAACCTGATCCGTTCACTCAGCTACAGAGTTCGCAGAATTTGCACCCTGGACACCATAGAAGATGAACTGGACAATCTCAAGAGAATCCTCGTCGAGAATTGTTATCCAGAAAGATTTATTGTAAAATCTATGAATCCTAGACCAGAAAAGCCGCCCATGCTTAGCGTCCCGAAAAAACTACTCTACATGAACCTTCAATTCAATGGAGATATATCTGCGGAAACACTAAAAAATCGACTGTCGCGCTCACTTAAGAAGACCTTCTTCGCAGCTGAACTACGACTAACCTTCTCCACAAAAACTATGATTCATGTGAACGCGAAGGATAAGCTACCACTGCTGGCCTCATTAATGTGTATTTATCAATTCACCTGCTCGTGTGGAGCCAGGTATGTCGGCCGTACCCAGCGCTCACTTTCTAAACGTATCACCGAACACTTACCAACATGGTTTTACAAAGGAGAAAATCGATGCCCCCGCAGTTCCATCTTAGAACATCTGATAGAATCCGGACACCAAGCTACACCGCAAACAAACTTCAAAGTTGTCTACAGAGTAAGAAGTAGTCTTCCTAAAGGTGTACGAATCAGACTTCTTCAAACTGCAGAAGCAATGGCGATTCACTTGCTAAGTCCTGAACTCTGCATACAGAAGAAGTTCGTTCAATCACTACACTTGCAATGGACGTAATCTATCTTATTAGCCGACAAGTAAATTCTACCTAATCTTTTCTTCTGTCTCTTCATTAGTATTATTTTGTCTTCTCAATTGTAATATTTTACATTTTCAACTTTCTTGTTCTCTACCCCCACCCGATTCAATTTCTACACCTCACTACCACTGTTACTGACTTGAACAACGCTCAGTTTCTAGTCATTTATGTTACATCATTCAACTTATTTGCTCAATTTCACTTCTACTTAGTCTCTACCTGTAATTAACTCTGTTACCACCCTGATCTAAGCTGAAACATTTTAGTCAATTATATTACGTCATCTAGCTTACTAACTCAATCTTACTTTAGTTGCTGTCTGATTAACTTTGTTTCTATATTACATCATTCTTGTATTAACTAATCAATTATCTAAACTTGACAAACCTCATGTACACACACACAAATAATTATATATAAATGCGATTGTACAGCTATGTGAATGAATTCGCCGAAAAGAGTCTCTTCGTTGAACGTCTTCTCTTTTTCCAATCAAATTTGTTTGACTAAATGTGTTGTGGTCGTTTCTTTTTTGGGCAGTGTAAAAGTTCATAACTGACCAGTTAAATAGTTTAAAAAAAAAAGTAATTTCACCTATTTTACTTTTAGTTTACTACTCTTTTCCGCTTGTCACTGTAGTCTGAAATACGTGCTGTTGCTCCAGGAGAAGAGTTCAGCTGTCATTTGGGTGCTGAAAATGGTGTCAAGATACTCTATCGTCCATTGTATAAGTATCGTGAAGGGACTGGTTCTGGTGGCAAGAATGCAACAATGACATTTAAACAGTTAATTGAAGTTCGTAATACATTCGATCGTCGTATACGTCTCATGGTTGTCGATCAAGTCCCTGTCAGTGCTGAGGATAAAATCAAAGTAAGGCTTTCAGTCTATTAACAGTTGCTTTTCTCTCTCTCATTGTTTTCAAAAACCATGAAAGAGTATTCTCTCTTTTATTTTCATTTCTTGTATTCTTTCCGGAACAAAGAGGTAGGTGTTCAGTAGTCAAGGTGTCATTTTAGCGGCATAGGATTGGTAGCCTCATGCTCAACCTTCCCTCCTGCAGGGTTAGAGGACATTTTACTATTAAAAGGTCGATGCATATCATCAAGTGACATAACGAACACTAACTAGTATATCAAATGTCTGTACTTATAAAGAAATTATTAAAGAGTGAATATTATTGATTAATGTGAGGAATCATATTGTATTTACCAAAGATTGAATGTAACTCATAAACTAGCATTTAGCGACGAGATTGTTATGACCAAAGGTTGTAGGTGTTTGTAGATTGCCTATTGTCTACACTGATGGGAATGTAATGAGTAAGTAGCCCCACTAACTAATATTTTGTGATAAGCGAAATTTTGTCGTAATCACAGAATGCGAAGTATTAACTCACAAATTATTCCTCATAATGATACGAGCAATAATTCGTGCTCGGAACGTCATCAGTTAATATTACTGTACAAGACTGTATGATTTATCAAAATAAAATCTTATCTATAATGGAGTTATACTCTACCACAGGGCCTAAGTTTTATACTTATTTCAATAATAGAAACAAGTTGAGGTTTGGTTTCATTGCTTCAGCCAACCTTAAATTTCATACATTCGGAAGCTTCTTTTGAATAAAATGGTTGTGCTATTCTAAGAAATATATATTTCATGGTCAGGTGATATTTTTTCTGCTTATTGAGGCAAAATACAGTTCTTTATTTGCATGTATTGCTATGATATGAATTCCTTTGAGTAGTATCCTAAACTCATTCCACCAAAATTTGTGATATACATACTCATGCTACTTATAAGTAACAAAACACTTAAAGCACAATTTTTTTATTTCCATTGCACAGGTTAGTCTATTGGAGCCAACTATCAAACATCCCGAAAAATATGACAGAAATAAACCAATCAGAATGAATAAATACAACAATGTTGAATGGGATCTCGATTTAGGCCCAGGTGAGTTTATCTTTCCCACTCTTATGTTACAATCATTGTGAGTTGATAACAGTTAGAATTTGTGGGCCATTGGATTTCATGCCAGTGGCTGCAATAGTCAACAGGCTCGCATCGTAACCTCAAGTTCTTGGGTTCAATCCCTGGTGGGAGGGATCATCGATGTGTACTACTGACTAATACTGACGTTTTAAAGGTTCCCCTAATTGGTGTGACCTAACTTGAAACCAGTCATCACGAATATTGTTTAACTTGATATTGAAAGTATGGAATGTAGTTTATGTTAATCTAAAAATTATCTGTTTAGTGTTGACGCTTTGAATTTATGGAGTGTGATTTGGCTAATATGGACGCATAGTTATTCCTTCATCTTGGCATCTCGGAGACAATATACTTCATTCTAACCTTGCAATGACTGTGAGGTCAACTACAACATAAGTCAAACTAGTAGATCAGGAGTGGTGAGATTATCAGGACATAAGAATTTAGCTAAGAATAGAATGATTGATCCCAACCATGAAGAGAAGTAATTTAGAAAAATAACTCAGCACTACATTGCACTGCATGCATTAACACACAACCACACAATACGGTGGGTAGGACAGAATCAAAATTCTAAGAAGCAATATAGGTAGGTGGAGAGAGATTATACTTTGATGAAGCTATTAGCGTTAAATAGCGAAACGTCAGCAAAACAATATCGTTTTGTTTTTCATTCATTGGGAAATACAAAAAACCTTCATTATAATAGAGAGTGAGATTGATTACTGAATCCTGGTTCAGCGAGTCTACACCCAGCACATGCAACAGAAATGTCTCGATACAAATACCAGAGATATGGAAGATATTATTACCACCAGTCAAATCAGAGGAGGATAACAAATAATGTTAAAATGTATTCAATTCACATTATAACATTCTAACAAGTTATTTATATTACTAAAAGAACATTTTATTTCCCATCTTATTGACCGGCAAAACTTGTCTTGATTCCTATCGTATTATATTTATTGATAACACGAATATTGGTTCCGAATGTACCTCTGTCTTCCTTTCTGTTTCACGCAAGTCTTATGTTGGCTTTATTCAAATGTCTAATCATCAATTTTTACTCATGTATATAATAAACGAAGCAAGAAAGTTATGTGAGTATTGCCTTGATATGATTATGAGCAGTAATAAATTGTGCTCGATTCTTGGTCATCGGTAAATATTACTTAATAACACTGTGAAACTTTATCAAAACAAAATTTTATCTATAATGAAGTTATACTCTACCTTAGTGTCCAAGTTTTATCCTTATATCTATTTATCTCCACTTTGACCAGTAACTTCACATTTGAGAAAAATTGGAATAAATAGTGCCGATTGGAAATGAAACTCTTATTTACTAGTTAGCGAGGAGTCTATTCCACTTTGAAAGCTTCTGTTAATAACAAACCTTTCTTGATGCTACAATCTATCGTGTATTATTGGATATCACGTGATATCTGTAAAGGTACAAGAGTTAAATGTTGATAAAACATCTGCATAAAATGGACCCTAACGAAAAACTTGGGGGATCTGGACTTCGCCGATGATATATGTCTGATTTCCTACAAACTGGAAGATATGCAAGTGAAAAGCAACAAGTTGGCAGAAGAAGCATCAAAGATAGGAGGGACTTCAGGTGAACATAGAGAAAACAGAGGTGATGAAGATTCCTGGCCAACACCAACAGCAACAACAACAACAGACAACAATATGCATAAATGGAAGGAACCTGAAAGAAACTACCTCCTTTACCTACCCGGGAAGCATCGTTTCAACCACAGGCGGAACTGACGAGGATATTAAAGCAAGAATCGGAAAAGCAAGACAAGCTTTCACTACTCTCAAGTCTGTATGGAGGTCAACAGCACTCAGCATGAAAATGAAAATAAGATCTGGATTTTCAACTCCAATGTGAAGTCAGTGCTACTATACGGATCAGAGACTTGCACTGCGTGTCATAAAGAGCATCTCAAACAAACTACATACCTTCATTAACAGTTGTCTTCGCTCAATACTCAAGATCAGATGGCCGGCCAGAAAAGATCAGCAACAGAGATCTCTGGCAATGAGCGAACCAACACAGCAGGAACCGATTGTGAAACAAATCGGCAGGAAGAAATGGAGATGGATTGGCTGGCCATACTCTGAGGAAACCATCAAGTGACATCACTAGACAAGCCATTGCTCGAGTGGAACTCGAAAGGGAAGCGGCGAGTTGGTCGTCAGTGCAAGGGTGACTTGGAGGAGGTCATGTGAAGAGGAGATGAAAGCATGTGGGCAGACTTGGAGCCAAGTGAAGACTCTAGCAGAGAACCGAACGCAATGGAGACGCACGGCTTAAGCCGTATGTTCCTCTAGGAATTAAAGGGAATAATAATAATAATAAGACATATGCTTGATGAATTCTATGCTTTTAAAGGGTTCACCCGTATACTAACCAAGCTAGTCAACGGCGATTGCATTATATATATCAATAATAGTAGTTAATTAACCTTGAGTCAGTTAAATAAACCTGTTGATTTCGCTTCACCTTCACTTTCCATTCTCTTCCTCATGTTATTATTATTATTCTTATATTTTTTCTAGGTGAAATACGTGAACTAACATTGAAGTATTCTGTGGAACATCCAATCAATGAAGACCTGGATGTTTCTGTCTCTGAAACATGAAGAGAAAAATATTGAAAGAGAAAAAACAACAACAAAGCAGGTGATGCATAGGATGAGAACACTCCAAACTTTATTGATTAGGCTATAGGATGTGTATTTGTGCTGTGTGTGTGTGTGGTAGGGGGTTGGGGTGAGGGTGGAGCGAGAGAGAGAGAGTGAGAGAGACAGAAACTGGAAACACTCAATCTATTTCATTTCCTTTTGCTGTTGTTATTTTGTTTTTTGTTTTGTTTTTCTCCCTCCTATATTGTTTCAGCTTTGATCACTTTAATATCGGCTTATTATTATTATTGTTATTATTATTATTATCATTAATAATAATACAGTAATAAAATTAACTATGATAGTAATAATAATAATAATAATATTGTTATTGTTTAATGTTAATGATAATGGTAATTATTATTGCTGAAATTTGTTTTGCCCCATTTTCGCTGATATTTCGTACCCTTTATCCCCCCCCCCTTTTAATTTTATGATTTCATTGGTAGTCACTGCTTTAACTAATGCCGTTCACATCCAGTTTGAGTGAGCAGTATTATTTCCATTCAACCTGGTTTTTGTGAGAACAAACAGTCACCGTCACACTCACACACACAAAATAAATGCGCACATGCGATTTTCGAACTTGAACCAGTTACAATCACACAGACACACACACACACACTCACTAGCTTATTCTGTTTGACCGATGGACTGGTTGATTGGCTAATTCTCCTGTTTTCCATAATCTGTAGTCGACTGCCTTTCAATAATTTGTTTCACTATCTTTTTCTCAAGATAGATGAGAGGACACAGATAGTGTCGCTGTGTGTTGTTGTCAGCCGTTGTTCTCATCTGCTAATAAGCGTGAGATATATTTACATACATACATACAGTTGTGTGTTTTTTATATCTGTTATCCCAGCCGCTCTCGCGCTTCAGCAGCCAGTATACTCTACAAAAGCACACACACACTCGACCAAAGCACACCGACATTTATGCGCCACACATTTAAATGCATTACATCGCATACATAATAAGAGACACAGTGTGCGTTAAAGCTAGTTAAAGCATGCACATACATACATACACACTTACATACATACACCTATTGAAATCATAAATGTACACAATTACCATCCGGGATCTTATACTCAAGTGATAATTAAGAGCAATAATTAGGTTCATGCACTAATTGATTTTTTTCAATACTGGCTTTTATCAATGATACTACCTTTTTGATCTCTGATTTTGATCTAATTAATCGTTTTCTTTGTGTTGGTTTGTTTTGCGCACAGTTCTGTTTTCCTTACTGGTTTTTATATATATATTATATATATACATATATAATATAAATGTTAAAATACACTTAATATTCTATTCTGTTTTCGTTTTGTAATTCGTATTATTTTGGGGAATCACTACCATTATTATTACTATTACTATTATTACTATTACCAATACTATTATTACTACTATTATTATTATTATTACTACCGTAATTCTTCTTGCTACGCATATTTTATTGATTTACCTGAAATATGTGGTGTTGCGCTTTTCGACCACGCTTTCTTTTCTTTTTTTATTTCGCTATTATGCGTGCGTGCATTGTCACTTACAATTATATACATGATGTGGATTCGGAGGGGGGTGATGAAGGCTTTGCCTGACTTCACAATCAAGGCAGACACTGGATGAGACAACTGGCGTTGATTTTTGGCGTTTGTTTTTTCTCTTTTCGGTGTTTTCCCTTTGGGCAAAATACCCTACACCTTGTTTATTTATCGATTCTCAGTTTCTATTTATACCTTACTGTTGTTGTATTTTTGCTTTTGTATCCAGGGTGTGTGTGTGTAGGCGGAATATAGGAAGCGGGGAGGATAGGAAGTTAAAATCGACGTTATATTAGTGTGTTGATGCGCGCTTTGGTTTATTTGCTTTTAATTTGAAATTAATTTTTTTTCTTTCATTAATATGCAAATGTTTTATTTGAATTATTATTATAATTAAAAACATTTTTCTGAAAAAAAATACTCTATAATATATATTTATATATATTTAATGAACAAACACATTTGTAAGACAGCCTAACGGATTGTTATAAATTTATTCGTGTTTATCATGATTTCCGCTGTCCGTGAAGACAATCTGTGTGTGTGTGTGTACTGTGATGAGGAAAACTAATACCCAGAAGGGTAATATTGCCTGCCTGATTAGTAGTAGGCAACTATCGTTCTCCGCATGTGTCGATTTCATTTTCGCACTCAGTTGTTTTTCTGTATGAATGAATGGTAGGTCATGCAACTTCCGTATTGTATGTATACTGCTCGTTTCTGTCAATCGGTAAATACTTCTTCATTCTGTGTAGAATTCTACAGGGAATTTCAGACCTGTCTAGCTAGCAGCGACGAGAGGTTTCGCAGGTAAACAGCAGCTATAAGACTTTCCCAGTGAATCAATAAGATTTTACTAGATATTGGAATTCCCCTCAGAAGTGGCTTGATTAATATATTATCATTTAACGGTAACTGAACACTATTCAGTGCTATAAAGTATCTGTTTATTGCAGTCAGCTAAACAAGTTGAAAAAAAACAGTATCACTGTATTCGTGCCTGTCGGATAGCTAACGCATCCACTGCCACATGTCCATAATATTACATATATATATATATATATATATATATATATATATATATATATAGCTGGCTACTAGCCAAATTGGTAGACAGTAATTTACTTTGAGAAGGCCTTCGACAGCGTTGGCCGCGAAGTAATTTGGAAACTACTCAAGTACTACGGACTACCCCAAATATTCATCAGCCTTATTCAACAGCTGTACGACAACGGCACATGTCAAGTGATCCACAATGGAAAACTCAGCGAGGCGTTTGGAGTAAACACAGGAGTCAGACAATGGTGCTTATTATCACCAATGGTATTCCTCATTGTGGTGGACTGGATTATACGTTAGATAATGGGAAACGAGAAGACAGGGATATCCTGGGCCGACGTGCAGAACCTAGAAGACCGGGATTTCGCGCGTGGATGATTTATGTCTGACGTCACATAAAATCGAAGAATTAGAAGTGAAAACCGACAAGCTGGTCGAAGAAGCAGCAAAGACAGGACTGCAGGCGAACATAGACAAGATGGAGGTTATGAAAATAACCAACCAACAACAACAACAGTAGCAACATCCAGCGCCAATCACCATCAACGGGAGGGATTTGAAAGAGGTTATTTCATTCACTTATCTAGGGAGCATTGTCTCAACTACAGGAGGAACGGATGAAGATGTCAAATCAAGTATCGGGAAGGCGAGAAACACATTCATCAACCTGAAACCAATCTGGAAATCTTCCGCTGTCACTCCTCAACATCAACAACAAAATTCGGATTTTCAATACAAACGTCAAGTCAGTCAGTTCTTCTATACGGATGGATCAGAAACTTGGCTGGTCACAAAGAATATTTCCAACAGGTTGCAGACCTTTATCAACAACTGTCTATACTGAAGATCAGATGGCTGGAAACAATCACCAACAAGAAACTATGGAAACAAACAAACGAAACAAGAACCGATAGCCCAACAAATATGCAGGAGAAAGTGGAGATGGATTGGACACTCGCTGAGGAGGCCACTGGGTGACATCACGCGTCAGGCCGTCGAGTGGAACCCGAAAGGGAAGAGGTGAGTGGGGTGTCCAAGGGTGACATGGAGGAGATCGTGTGAAGTGGAGCTGAAACAGCGTGGACTAACATGGATGCAGGTGAAAAGTACAGCAGAAGACAGAAGCAAGTGGAGACGTGCAGTTGAAGCCCTATGAACCCAAGGGAATACTACTACTAATAATAATATACGTCAATGTTTACGTCCCCAATATTGGTTGTGAGAAAAATAAGAACAAAGTCCGATTCAACAACCAACCACAGCAGACTTTGCGTAGGTGGATACAGTTTGCAGATAGATAATCTGAACTTCAATAAACGACCACAGAGAGATGAACGATTAACGTTCAGCGAGAAACTACCAATCAGAAGACTGTGTTTGTTTGCTTGCAATAATCTCTAATAATGTACATGAAAATCTATAAATATCTGTTGATTTCCTAAATAAACTACCTGTTGCCTGGCCCTTGTCTTGTGTTTATATATATATATATATATATATATACCAGTGTGGACCACCAAGAGATCAGCTACTAGTCTATGGCATTGGCTGGCGGTTGCACTATGTATCACAGATTGGCAGAAGTTGGAATTCATGCGCTGGACATTGGATTGCGACCCAACGATGGAATGGTCCACGAGCTCGCCTTGTAACCGGAAGGTCCCGCGTTTGAACTCCAGTGGGTGGGTACTGATGAAGAGTTTGATAGGACACAGCATTAAAATAGTATATTATCCTTTTTCAAGAATCTTATGATGGAGTTACTATGTGGATCTATCATTTCCTAAGCATATTGTGATTCAGTATGTGATCAATTCATCGTCTTTGTCTCACCTTGGTCTTTGTCGGATCATCAACCGATCAGAATAGACATTTCCAGCCAATAAAAACAGTCTATTTCCACGGTTGTGAGCCAACTGTACTGTGAAAAATTAAAAATATAAGTATCATGTTTTGTTTCCTAATAGATGTATAATGCACAGTATCTTACAATCACAGGTCAGCGTCTGTCTTTTGATATTTGCATGGGTCACTGAATCGGAAGGTACAACGGACAGTAGACGTATTAGCGTATCAGTCGAGTTCTTTACCGTTATTATTAATTAACAGGCGCAGACACAAAAGAAAGTAGCGACGGAATTTATTCAGATCAGTTCAGTTATAACAGAATCGCTACTGTCTAGTACTCGCACGTTTTCCAGTAGTTCTGTAACTGATGTCAACTAATAATCAAACCAGCAACCAATAAAATCCATGCAAACCAAAATTTTGTCCACATCAGAATCGATGTTCAATTCTTCGGCTGGTTCTGCGATGATCCTTTTCTCATTAACTTATTCTGTTGGACTTCGAAAATTGTCATATTCACAAAGGAAAGTAGTCAACTGAGTCAGAGTCGCTGAATTTCGTGGATTTTCTAGTTGTTCATTTCCACATTACTGAAACTATCAAATTTTGCTATACAGACTCCTAGATTGGTTGTTGTCATCTGGTGTTTGACAGTAAAACCTAGGGTGCACGTTTAGTCGTGTGTTTGGAATTCGTCAACTGCATACTACTGAGTGATATTTTCAGCAGAAACACCATAACGGAGCAAAATAAACGTCTGTTCTAATGATTAGTCCCAAACGTGTAGAAATTTGCTTTGTGGGTTTTACTGACAGCCAGGTAACATAAAAGAATCATCTTTTCTAGGGAAAACGGGATAATATAAAGATATTAGTTCATATGTACGGATCAGGATAAAAGAAGATCAATGGCTACGGGCACATTTGTTAGTTTTCAATGAAATGAACTATGACCTCTTATGTTTACTACATAGACACTGTCAACTGATCAGACGATATCTGAGCAATTTAGGTATATTGTGACAGAGTGAGGTAACACCTGTCACTTCAAACAACACAGCATTGAAATGTGGTCTATCGAATCGGAAGAATCACCTCGTATTAGACGCATATCAGTTATCGTTCGTTTCTATTTGTTTCAGTGAACGGAAATAATCGATTTATTTCGGCCTTTGAGCTTCCATGACCAGTGCTTCTATACTGCCTTTAATTTCACTGCGTTGCAGTTGATGGATAGTGAATGTTCTGCTCAACTTTGTCGTTGGTTTTTTATATAAACTCACCTGCTTTGAACACTTTTAATCCTTATTCCTGAGGTTGAGAAAGAAGTGAAGTGTCAATGTGGAATTCCTGCTGACAAAGGGTGTTAGGGTTATGAGGGCCATTTAAATTTTTCTAGAAGGTTCTAGTGCATGTATTGTTTGTGAGACTGACTTAAACTGCTTGTAGTATATTGTGGATACCATTAGCTGGTGACTTCCATTGGGAAGTAGGTCGTGTGTGGGGGGGGGAGGCGTGGGCGAGTTTTATAATACTTTTAAACCTGATACTTTGTATTGACTAGAGTGCACAAGCATTTAGTCAGAATCCTGGTGTTTATTGAAAAGAATCAATCCCCTTATAACCTTGCCTTGTAATTTTTGTCAGACCAGGCAGTGACGAAAACTTAGAATCAAGACATTTAGTTTATAGAGATTAAATTGACTTCATCTCCAAAAGCCGACATCAATTAGACAACCGTTAAAGACTAGAGAGCACCGGATAGTTGTCTCGTCCTTATTTCAGGCTCTGCCATCTTCAAAATTTGATGAAAATCACAAATAAATCGGAACAAAGATAGAACAAGCATTAGTGTAAAGTAATATGGGTCCATTGTATCTAATCGGTTCTCGTCAGCTGCACGCAACCGTTTAACATTTAATAAAACAAGTTATGCTACAATTTTAACCCCTTTTATTTATCAGGAGTCGTTCCTCCATTAAGCATTTTTGTAAAAAGTCGTAGTGAAACAGAACACTAAGGATGATAAAGTCACTTTAAATTATTGGTATATATAAGAGTGAAGTTTCTTGTGTAATTGAACCAGTTTGTCGCCAGGGTGGTGGTGACTCAGTGATTATTGTGTAGTCAGAGATAATAAAGCAATTATCTGAAAAACAAAAATTTGATGTTTACGAAGTCCTTCATCTTTGGAAAATCAATCATATGTAAGTGGAGAAGAAGGAGAAGAATATTCTTCCCAATAAATCCTCTTCAGGTTATTGTTATTATAAAATAAAGTATCTGTTATCAACTACAAATAATAACCAGTTATGCTGTGGATGCAATTTCATGCAGAATAACAAATTGGTTATCATAGGGTGGGAAAATAAATGGTATTTGTGTGACAATGATGAGAACTAGTCATAAAGCGTTCATTCAACGTGGTGGAGGGAAATTGGCAACCTGAATACTTCGTTGTACCCTATCTCCTAACCCTAATATAACTCTTGACCGTATCTTATAACCCTGAGAATTCAGGAGTGGGAAATCTACAAGGAAGAATATTCTTTTCAAAAAAGTTCTCTTCAGGTTCTTATAGATATTATAAGGGAAGGAAAAGTGACAAATCAGTTAAAGGTGGCTAGTACAAAATAGGATGCATTAAAGACGAGATAGTAAGACTATGGTGAATACTCTACCATAGAATAATGAGTATATGAAAAATGAATGAGGCGAAGTCATATATTGAGGAAAGAGATAATGTCACTGAAAATAAATCAGTGCAAAGTTCAATAGCATTGGTTGCTAGAATGAAGGATATCAGTTGCAAGACCTTGAACTTGACTTGTCAATTTTCCTTCTCCATACTTTATGGATCTAGCAGTTCCAATCGTCACCGTTGACTCACATTTCGCAAAATTTTATATTCCTGCCAGCTTGTTTGTCATACACATACTACTTATTTCGTCACTCTATGATAACTACGTAAAATTGCATCCGCATTATAACTGCCTATTACTGTAATGATAACAGATGTATATTATTATTATTGTTCCCTTGTGTTCCTAGTGGAACAAAGCGCTTCAACTGCACGCCTCCACTTGCTTCTGTCTTCTGCTGTACTTTTCACCTGCATCCATGTTAGTCCATACTGTTTCAGCTCGTCTTCACACGATCTCCTCCATGTCACCCTTGGACGTCCCACTCGTCGCTTCCCTTTCGGATTCCACTTGAGGGCCTGACGCGCGATGTCACCCAACGGCCTCCTCAGCGAGTGTCCAATCCATCTCCACTTTCTCCTGCATATTTGTTGGACGATTGGTTCTTGTTTTGTTTCTTCCCATAGTTTCTTGTTGGTGATTCTTTCCGGCTATCTCATCTTGAGTATAGAGCGAAGACAGTTGTTGATAAAGGTCTGCAACCTGTTGGGAATATTCTTTGTGACCCGCCAAGTTTCTGATCCATCCGTATAGAAGAATTGACTGACTTGACGTTTGTATTGAAAATCCGAATTTTATTGTTGATGCTGAGTTGAGTGACGAAGATTTCCAGATTGGTTTCAGGTTGATGAATGTGTTTGTCGCCTTTCCGATTCTCGATTTGACATCCTCGTCCGTTCCTCCTGTAGTCGAGGCAATGGTCCCTAGATAAGTGAATGAGGTAACCTCTTTCAAATCCCTCCCGTTGATGGTGATTGGCGCTGGATGTTGCTGCTGTTGTTGTTGTTGTTGTTGGTTGGTTATTTTCATAACCTCCGTCTTGTCTATGTTCACTTGCAGTCCTGTCTTTGCTGCTTCTTCGACCAGTTCGTCGGTTTTCGCTTGTAAGTTTTCGATTTTGTGTGACATCAAACATAAATCATCCGCGAAATCCAGGTCTTCTAGGTTCTTCCTGTCGGTCCAGGCTATCCCTGTCTTCTCGTTTCCCACTGTCTGACGCATAACCCATTCCACCACAATTAGGAATATCATTGGTGATAAGAAGCACCCTTGTCTGACTCCTGTGTTTACTCCAAACGCCTCGCTGAGTTTTCCATTGTGGATCACTTGACATGTGGCGTTGTCGTATAGCTGTTGAATAAGGTTGATGAATATTTGGGGTACGCCGTAGTACTTGAGTAGTTTCCAAATTACTTCTCGGTCAACGCTGTCGAAGGCCTTCTCAAAGTCTATAAAGTTGAGGTAGAGGTTTGATTGCCATTCCATGCTTTGTTCTGGGATGATAATGCATAGAGTTGCGACTTGGTCAGAACATGATTTGTCTTTCCTGAATCCAGCTTGTTCTGGTCGGATGTTATATAATATAATGGCAAGAACCTAAGGAGAATTTATTGGCGGTGGGGTGGTTGGCTGTTCTTTCAGAGCGACTTTTAATTCATGAAGTGGAGATTTTCTGAGGGTATTTTCAACTAATATCCTCCTATTCTTAAAACTCTAACATAATAAATTTCAAAGAAATCATTCAATGTATTCCATCATTTTCTCTCCCCAGTTGAATGTCATCTGGTAATTGTCACTTATTATTAGAAACAAGTGAAGGTTAAAGTCCACCATTGCTGAAGTTAGAGAGAAGCACAATGGCTTGAAAAACATAATCTTAGTGAACTGTATGAGGTTTTTAAACAGTAGTTACGTTTAACAGAATGAAATAAATAAAAGGAGACGAAAAACGTGTATACAGTTCAGTGACAGAACATCTGGTCAACTCAGGACATCCAGCGCCTTTCGAGAAATCCTTCAAAGTAATATACAAGATTCAATCAAACCTGTCAAAGGGAGTGAAATCAAGACATCTGGGCATAGCTGAGGCGTTAGCTATCCAAAAGCTCAAACCCACTCTTTGTATCCAAAAGAAATACGTCCAACCCCTGTCCCTGCCATGGCCATCATAAACAGGTAAAAATTTTTTAGTAATGACAATCTCAGTACCTCTCTTATCTCAACTTCCTGTTTATTCATGTTATTTTAAGTTTTTCCTTAATCCCTGTCTACACTACTATATTTTCATATCCACATTTCCTGTTTATTTTGTCATTTTACTATTCCTACATATTTAATCCCCGATTGCATAAACAATTATTCACCACATTAGTTTTTTATCCAAACATCCTGTATATTTTGTTATTTCTACATTTCTAACCCCCAAATGCACAATGTCAATCTTCTTAGTTATTATGCTACTTTGTTTGAGTTTTATCTGTCCCCCTGTTTATTATGGCATTTTAATTCCTAATGGTAATTTTTATTAATCTGACCCTTAACCGGAAATTATTCTGGAACTTCCCCATCCATATGATATAAATACACGAATGTACAGCCTAGATGATGACTTCGTCGAAAAAAAAATTTTCTTCGCTGCAACTGTCTTTTTATTCCCTATGATCAGAATGAAATAAGAGGAAAAACAGGAGTTGTATTATTATTATTACTCATTCCTTGAATTCCAACCAGAATATAGGCCTTCAGTGAAACATATCAACTCTGCCTGGTTATCTGGCATCCCTTTTAGCTGACTGACCCCATGACTGCCCATAAACACGCATTTCTCCCTTTAGCTCGTCTTCTCCATATCATACATGGACACACACTCATCCATTCACATTCCACTTTACGCCGTAGAGCGTGATATCACATGAATGTCTCCTCAAACGTGTCTTCATTTCTTTCTGCATATTTGTTCGTCTACCAGAGTTCCATCTTATTTATCCTTTCCAGGCAGCAATCTTATCTCCATCACTTAGCGAAGAAGGCAGCTGGAAGTCTACTGAAGTCTCTTGGTGACACCTGCATCAAGTTGCTGAATCATATAGAAGCACTGACTTGACATCCTTGTTGGACATTTGGAGGTTGTACGTTGTGCTGAGTGCTGTAGATCTCAACACTGATATCAGAGTGGGGAAAGTTTGTATAGCTTTCCCGATCACGGCTTTGACATCGTCATCTGTGCTGCATGTAGTTGGAACAGTGCTGCTCTATCACTACTGAAACCTTCATAAACAAAATTTAAGTTGGAAAAAGAGAAATTACAAACTTTATTTCTGAAGTCAGTCAGTGCTGCCTGTAAAGATAAGATTTTAATGGTGACAGATGGGAGCTAAAGCCGCTTGTGTTATTCATCAAATATTTAGAACGTATGTTAGAACGTATGGATTGGCCATACTCTGAGAAAACCATCAAGTGACATCACTAGACAAGCCATTGCTCGAGTGGAACTCGAAAGGGAAGCGGCGAATGAGTTGGTCGTGAGTGCAAGGGTGACTTGGAGGAGGTCATGTGAAGAGGAGATGAAAACGTGTGGGCAGATTTTGAGCCAGGTGAAGACTCTAGCAGAGAACCGAACGCAATGGAGACGCACGGCTGAAGCCCTATGTTCCTCTAGGAATTAAAGGATACAATATATATATATATATATATGATAGGCGTCGATTTCGTGTCTTGTATTTAGTAACTTACAAGGGAATTCTATGGAACAGCAGCTTAAATGAAACTGTTGTTTATGGGTACTGATTTCAACACTGAGTTACGAATTATTAGAGATACCCAAACATTATCTTACACACAAGCGAACGAACTGATAATTTCAAATTTGATGACGCATTGATTTCGGCTAGAGAAGCGATAGAAAACAGGACCTACTGGACAGCAGTTTCATCCTGGTTCCGGACTCATCACTAGCACGCACCCCAGCTAGTATCCAAACCCAGGAACCTCTGGCTAAAAGTCAGGCTCGTGGTCCACCAAGCGACCCACTCCAATCGTCCATGAATTCTAATTTCTACAAATCCATGATTTTAGCGTAGCCAATTGACATCGTGGTCGGAGAAAAATTTTCCTCACTGGTCAATACTTCTGACCAGAACTCCAGTCAGCTTCGTCCTGAGGCCAGTCAATGGCGAGCAGTAGATTAAATTCCATGAGTTTATTTGTGTTGATTTGATTTTTCTGAAGTTTGATCACGGGTTAATATCAGTTAGGGTACCAATGAAAATCAAGGAGTACTGGGGAGCTATTTCGTTCTGGTTTGGGACTCATCGGATTCCAGAAACATCTGATAATTCACTCAAATTCTTGTAAGGAAAGTAGGGTTAAGAATCAGGAAAATTAGGGGTAAAGAAGGATATATATATATACATATCCTGGCCTTTGTATTTTACAGTAAAAATTCTACAACAAGATCCGACTAAATGATGACAATGTTCACAAGTATCTACTAGTTTATTGCCACTTAACTGAATGGTCACATTGCTCATCTGACTAAGAAATTCTAGTCAATATACTTGGGCACTAGACAGATAGATACTTTCAAGTAATGAATTTGTTAGCAGCCTTAAGGGGGATTATTTGGGAAATGAATATCTTATGGATGAAATGTGCAATTTCATAGCATTTGAATATTTTAGTAGGAACCTTTTTTCCTGAATATTTATTATGATGATTCTTTCTTTGCATTCTGAATGAAACATAGAGCTTCAACATATCCTCTCCATTCCGCTTGCTTATATGACAATAATTCCAACTCGCTTCGCAAATATTCCCCATCTTTCATTTCTAGATCTTACGATCTTCTCCATATCACTCTGTAATCCGGACCCAACTCGCCATTTCATGTCCACTATCTTCACTCCACAGTCTAATTAGCGTGTGACTATCCCTTAATGCTTCCCTCAGCATATATTCAATCCACCTCTGCATATTTTCTGGTCAGAGAATAGGTGGTTGACTGGTTCGAACCCTGTCAAGGCCATTTGTTGCGTGTTTATCTTTTCCGACTTGAAATTAGCGTAAAATATTCGCGTGCCGTTCGTCTTGGTGAGTGATGTAGATCTCCGTACTGATTTCCGAATGATGAAATATTTCTAGTTTTTAATCCTCACTTTAAGATGCTGGTGGTGAAAAGCAGTTCACATTGTTTGAATTTGAGATGTTTTACTACATATTTATTTTCTAAAATAAATTACTAGCTATATGAGGATAAAAGTTGGATACGGTAGTAGAGTATAATTCCACTATGGATAAAATTTATTTTGATAAAGTCACACAGTGTTATACAGTAATATTATTTACTGATGACCAACTTTCGAGCACAATTTATTACTGTTCATAATCATATCCAGGCAATATTCACATAACTTCCTTGCTTCTTTTATTATATACATGAGTAAAAATTGATTAGACATATGAATAAAATCAATATTAGACTTTTGTGAAACAGAAAGGAAGACAGAGGTACATTCGGAACCACTATTCGTGTTATCAATAAATACAATACGATGGGAATTAAGACAAGTGTTGCTGGTCAGTAAGATGGGAAATGAGATGTTCTTTTAGTTATATAAATAACTTGTTAGAATGTTATAATGTGAATTGAATACATTTTAACATTATTTATTATCCTCCTCTGATTTGACTGGTAGTAATATCTTCCATGTCTCTGGTATTTTCATTGAGTGATTTCTGTTGCATGTGTTGGGTGTAGACTCGATGAACCAGGAAGGATTCAGTAATCAATCTCTCTTTCTCTCTCTATCACTCTCCACCTACCTATATTACTTTTTAGAATTCTGACTCTGTCCCACCCACCGTATTGTGTGGTTGTGTGTTAATGCATGCAGTGCAGTTGCTGAGCTTTTTCCTGAATTACTCATCTTCTCGGTGCCAACCATTCTTACTTTAGCTAGATTCTTATATTCCGACAATCTGACTACCCCTGACTTACTAGTTGTGTGAATACCTTGATATGATAATGAGCAGTATTAAATGGTGGTCGAAATGTTATCAGTAAATAATACTGTATAGCACTGTAAGACTTTATCGAAATAAAATTTTACCCATAATGGTATTGTATTTCAGTCTTTTTGAGATTTGTTTCGAAATGAGAATCTCATTTTTCCTGTTTTTCTTGACATGTTTATTATTGTGTTAGGTAGTTCGGTTTGAAAACAATACTGACAAACGCAGGTTGTCATAACAGCTTAGTCCTTTAGTTTTTACCTTCACATAGTCACTTCCACAAACACAGTGTAGAGAAATAGTTCAGGGTCCTCAAACTTCGTGCACACATAGCAGTTTTTACTTGTAGTTGCACAGATAATCTTTTAAAAGCCCTTGAATTTGAATACTTCACTACACGTGTCTCTCAGAAAATGAACATTTCTAGCCCGATACCGAAAACAGGTTTGTATCTGATAAATTATGGCAGTTTTCAGTGAAGTCTGTTGGTGTAGCCATCCTTTTGTCGAACTTCATTACTATTTTCCACCATTGATCAATAAAATGCGGATAAAATTCATTAAATATATTATACTACTTAAATAGTTGAAGGTAGTATGATTTTTTTGCGTCAATAGTTACATATTCAAATAAGACGTACACAATTTTGAACAGAGTTCTGATCATCTAATATTCAGTTTTGTTATGAGGTGTATACATGTCCACGATGTGGAGTCTTTCTTCTCAATAACTATATTGAATTATGTGACATCTCTAAACACAGTGATGAGTGATAAAATCTCTTTTTCACAAGTCCGACCACGGATTGATATCAGCTTGAGGACCATGTGAAACGAGGATGTAATGGACAGCTCTTTCGTCCTAGTTTGGAACTCAGCGGGATCAATCGACCACCGGCGTTTGAACTTAGGAACCTCTGGCTACAAGTGAAGCTCTCAGACCATTCAGTCACTGGGACTCACTCCAGTCGTGCATGAATTCTAACTTCTACCAATTCATGATTTTAGCGCGACCACTAAACAGTGTGATCGGCAAACAGTTTTTCTCACTCCCGACCGCCAGTGGACTCCACTGGTCACGAATTTTCACTACAACTCCAGTCAGCATCATCCTGAAGTCGTTAGCGAGCATCAGATTAATTTTTTAAGACTTTGTTTTTAGAGTTATATTAATATATGTGTAAAACTTGAGCACTGTGGTAGGAAGTTATTCCATCCAGTAAATAATACTGTTTCACTGTGTGATATATCTAATAAAAAAAATAAAATGGAATTTGTTTGTAGAGATTTGATTTGTTTTAATTTCGAACATGGATTGACTCGGATCCAAGTGGTGAAGTGTCTACATGCTTGACATGTAACCAGAAAGCCATGTGTATGAATCCCGGTGGGTACACACTGACGATGTGTCCCAAACTAGGACGAAACAACCCTAGTACAGTACATCTTGATTTCCAATGGTTGTCTCACTTATATCAGTCCGTGGTCAAACTTGTAACTCACTAAATCCCTTCAAACTAACTCTTGAAAGTCGTTTTTCAAATCCTGAAAAAATATGTCAAATGCTCATTATGTATACAAAGTTTGTGAATAAGTTTTCATTTTTAACAAGAGAAAGAAGAAGGAGACAGTGGGAAGTGGGATATTTATTTCGCAGTTCAAATGAATGCATAATAATAAACTCTGATGACACAAACTATAACTTGCACGCATTAATTACTCCTCTGATTGACATGTAGTAAAAGCACGAATTGACGCGGCCATTAGTGTGAAAACGAGATATCCATTAGACTAGACTAGATTATATCTAATCTGCTTAATTAGACATTCACTTGTGTATAAGATTAGCCTAATGCATCACAAATTGTAATCCACTAGAAGCTGACTGAACTTTATGCTTAAACCAAGTTTACAAAAGAGGAATTAGCCTTACAAGAGGCTGACATGGAAATATTTATTTCCTACAGTCATCTGTGACAAGAAATAGCAGCGCTACTTGGTTGACAGCTTATCACAAAGTCAGTAGTTAATGATGCCTACAATTTGTCTCAGTTGAATATGAAATTTTACACACCTTTGCGCAAAATTTAACAACTATGAACAGTAAGTAGGCTAAGTATATTTTTGAACACTATGAACCTTAATCCTCCAATAGAAGTCGAGACGTCTAAAGAGTATGGTTAACCATACCAAAACAATTATTGTCCCCTGCTGAATGCATTAACTCACATGTGATTAGATGAGTAAAGTACAATTATTATTATTATTTCAAACATTAGTATTACTATTACTTCTTTCTAACATCTTTTCTTAGAAGAAATAGTATGAAACTCCATTTTCTCTTAATATACAGTCATCCTATGCGGCATATTAGAACATTTTAGGCTTATGGCAGTCATAATTATGTAATATATTCACTGTTAACAAATCGATTTTGAGAAATCATACGGCCTTTAAGACATGTACATTCCGGTAACGTGTAAACAAATGTGCTATTAGTTTATAAGGTCACGTTTTGTCAATCTGAACCATACGACGTGTCATAGTAGCCATTTTGAGCCTATCAATGAGTTTATCATTTTCACTGTGTGTTTAATTTTCAGTGTGACCAAAAATCATTTCAGTGCATATCACGACTACGAGATAATTATGTCATGCTTGCTAGTAAATAAATTACAACAATACAATCAATATTAGTAGGGCGATTGCATAGCAGACTCATGGCATCATTAAGTAGAGTCTCGGAGATAATGGAGTTTATCTTCTCAGTGGTCTAGTAACATTAATTAAAACTATTTAAACTCAGGTAAAGTCGTCTAGTTTTCTCGTCGGTCCTAAACCTAGGAAAGAGGGAAGGTTAAACATGGTACCACCAACCTGTCCCTGTAAAAGTCAACCCCATCGCTACTGAAAATTCAAGGTTCACAAAGTTCAGAGAATCGAAACGAGGGTCACCGAAAGCATCTCAAGTAGACTTCTGTTGCTAATACAACACTTGTCCCTTCGCTCACAACTGAAGATCAGATGACCAGTCACGGGGGAGGAGCAGCCAGGAAATCTGGCAGGCAAAGAAATAGCCAACAACATATCCACTAATCAACAAATATGAAGAAAACTGAGTTGCGTTTGACATATGTTGAGGAGATTGTTGAATGATAGATATCACACACCAGTCAGGCCATTAAGTGGAACCCGAATATGAAACAATGGCTTGTGCAAGTGTCAGTGTTTGACCTGGGGAAGGTCGTGTGAAGAAGCGAAAGCTTGTGGGAATTAGTGGAGTCAGCCAGCTGAAAATTATGTCAGTGAACCAAGTGAAATTGAGATGTTCGACTGAAGCACTGTTTTCCTATTGGAACTCAAGGGTATTACTAATAATAATAATGACAATAGTAATAGTTAAACTAAAACTCAAGTCATTAAGTCGTAATGATGAATGTTGCTGAAAACATAATATGTACTAATTCCTTGTTCATCTCATAATTTAAAAGTTGAGGAACACAAACACCAAAATTATCTGTAATCATTTCTGTGGGCTACACATTAAAAAAAAATACGGAATTGAAATTTGAACCCAGATCAACCGAGATCAACTGTTAGGCAACAAAAACACTTCACGGTGGGGACTCATTTCCGTATATTACGCTAGTAATGTGATCACTTTGTCAGTAATGTCATTCACAGTCTTGACAATTCGAAATTATTGACGTTTCTCCTTTGAAAAATACCTATCATGTGTTTACTGCTTGTCATGTTTTTTGTGATGGCTCACTGAGTGTTCGTGTGTATAGATTTGTAAATGAGTGAAATGCTCACTGCTCAGTTAATGATGTTTACCTACTGAGCATGTAGTATTTCAAAATATTCATGGAACCTAGTGACAATACTGTGGTTTAAACAATGGGTTAAACTGTAAATTATACAAGAATGAAATAACAGTATACTATATATAATTCCAATTACAATACTATAGTGCGTCGGTGGCACAGCGGTTAGGACTCTCGCCGACCATACACATGGTCCGGGGTTCGATCTCCAGCCGACGCACACCTGATATCAGTGGTCGGCCTGCTAAATTTAGGCTACCGATATAACATGCTGAAAATTCCATACTTGTATCAAAAATACTGTACGAAGCCAAGCTATAATAAAAAAATATATAGGACCTCCACGATTTCATGATCTGCGATGTGCTAACCTTGTACACGGTTAAAGATGAACAACTTTATATAAAGAAGCACAAGTGAAAACTTGGAAAGATGCTTCGTTAACGAAATCAGATTTGGAAAAGCGTAAAACGAACCAAAAAGTATATGACCGCGTAAACTATATATTCATAACAAAACGAAAAGCAATGTTCAATAATACAATGGCAAATATTCCGTAAACATATATAAAATAAAAAAACAATCTGAACGAAGAATATTCTTTTCAATAATTTCTCCTCTTCAGGTACTTACAATAATAAAATATAATATTTGTTGTCTTTACAATAATGGCCAGTTATGAGGCGGATACATTTTTTAACGTGGAAAAACAGAATAGTTATGGGGTGTCAAAATAAATAGTCGTCGGTGGCACAGTGGTTAGGACTCTCGCCGACCACGCACATGGTCCGGGGTTCGATCCCCTGCCGACGCACACCCGATATCTATGGTCGGCCTGCAAAATTTGGGCTACCGATATCCATGCTGAAAATTCCATACTTGTACTGAAAATACGGTGTGGAATCAAGCTGTAATCAAAATAAAAATAATAACAATAATAATATTCGTGAGACAAATGCTCTAGGTTGAAATCGATTCAAAGATATTGTGAAATGGAAAACAATGTTAGTGATTAATCATAACAGGTTTGTAGAATGTGGGGTAGGAAAATCGACAAGTCAGTTCAAGGTTATAAAATGTGTCAGGTGAGTGGCTAGTACAAAGTGGTATGTATTAAATGAGAGGTTCATAATGAAATAACGAATGTGTGTAATGAAACAGGTGGAGGCACATATAGAAAAAAGAGATAATATCACTGATAATAATAATAATAACAAATGGAAAATTCGACAGTATTGAGATAATGGTTGTATGAAGGGTATGAATTATGATGAATAATAATAATTATAATAATAAGCAAAGAAAGAAGAAAACCCAGGAGGGTTACGGAGAAGAAGCACTCTTGGTGAAAAGAAGAATCATCAATCCAAGTTTGGCCACTGTATGAACAGCGTCTGAACGTGTTTTTTATGCATACAAGTTCCTGTTTAGTCAATCTTATTGCAACAGCTTCAGCTGTGTGTAGGAGACGTAAGCGAACTGTGTGTAGTAACGACCTCGGAATTCTGTATATAACCCTGAAAGCTGTGTTAACGGCGATGCGATCGATGTCTAGTATCGACCAAGTGTGACAACATACAGCTTTTTATGCACTTAATTTCCCCCCTGCTGAACCAAGCTGTTAAATGTTCTCGAACCCATAGACGAACCTGCCTAATCGTGCGCCCTAGATAACTTGAAACACAGGAACAGTTAAAATGGTACTTTCATGAAGAAGAGCTAAGCTTAGGTAAGACATCTTTGAGTTGCTGGGTGAACATTGGACGCGCGGAGTAGAAAGTTTTATTCATCCCCTTGTTTAAACGTTGCGATAGAATCTCTGCAGAAGTATCTCCCTTTAATCGGAGACCTAAAAACAGAGGCTTCTTCTCCACACAAATACGACTATTTATTTTGACACCCCATAACTAATCTGTTATTCTACGTAAAGAAACCTATCCGCCTCATAACTGGCCATTATTGTAACGACAACAAATATTATATTTTATAATTGTAACTAGCTGAAGAGGAGAAATGTGAAATTGGTTTCTGTAAGCATATAATATGAGTGCATGAACTAGTTTCATAGGCGTACAGCTACAGTAAATATAGCGGCACTACAAAATGTTGTCTGGAAGATCATGGAAACATTGAAAGTTGATACTAGTCAAGAAATGGATAAAAATAATAGTGAAACGGCTTTAATTGCTCCCAGTAAGAACGTATTAATCACCAAGTAGATCACTTCACGTAGCTTCTCATCAAAGTTGTACAGTTATTTAGACGTTAGTAAGTATATTATTAATCATCAACAAAGGTCAGAGGTTATTGTCAGCTACAAATAGAGATAAATCAAAGTGTATGAGAAATAGCCAAATGTGGAAAATAACGAGTAATCTTATGCAACCGACAGGGTTTACAACTAATTAGTTAAGTATTGAATAGCTATGTGGAGATAACTGATAAAAAACGCGAGTACAAAGAGTTGAAAGTAAGTCACGAAAAAACAAAAAAAAGGCTACATAGAGTTTGCTAAGCAAGAAATCAAGGGAATAAAGTTGATCCTAATACGTTTACAGTAAAAGAGGCCGGTTAATACGTTTCTAAATAGTCCAAATTTTTCCCTGTGGAGTTTTGGCTGCGTCAAGAGGAAGTAAACGAAATCTTTTTGAATGGTTTTATCTTGTTTTATACATGAGGCTAAGTGAAGTAAGTCTCTACTGATGTTGCGTGATCGGAAGTAATAAAGTGCTCTGGAAGTGAGCTGCTGATTGTCCTACGTTCCTAATAATGATAATAATAATAATTAATTTGATTTAATTTGATTTACAGCTTGATTCCACACCGCATTTTCAGTACAAGTGTGGAATTTTCAGCATGGATATCGGTAGCCCAAATTCAGGCCGACCATAGATATCGGGTGTGCGCCGGCAGGGGATCGAACTCCGGACCATGCGCATGGTCGGCGAGAGTCCTAACCACTGTGCCACCGACGCCTTATTCTAAACAGTACTTTTGATACAAATAGGGAATTTTCAGCATGTAATACAATATTGTATCTAATTTTATCATTACAGGGGCAATAATTGAAGTAGGGCATTTACATCAATAATATTGTTCAATAAGAAATGAATATAAAATTAAATTAAGTGAAAATATTAGCGACAATGTAACAATGAGAACAAAAGAGAATGCCGTTTGCTTAGAGTTCTTCAGTAAGTTGGTAATTCCCTGTCTTACACTTTTCTCATCGCATAAATTGTGTGCTAAATAAGGTATTATGGAGCTTTTATGCTTATTCATCCGAGCATACAGTCTTCTATAGTTGTTTCTAGTTCTACCCTATAGGGTGCAAGAAGAGAGTTGTGTATGGAGAGGATGTTCAAGGTCTGACAGGATAATATTTGCTAATTTCTTGCAGGAGGTATTGAGCTTAAGACCATTTGACAAGGAGCACTGACTAATCTTTGATAAAAAAGTTATTCATTTTGGGAACAGTCTGAGTGAGAATTAATGAGCATGGAAACAGTCAGATCATCCGCACACTTAACAAGATTGGTTTCGTGTTCATGTTCCACGATTCTACTTAGCTCATCATTTTTATCTAGGACAATATCTTTTTCGCTCATGCATCACTTATAAACTTTGAAGTGACTGATGACCTGTTGATGCTATTCGACTCAAGGTATGCCATAAAGTAACCAACAAGTTTACGGACTAACTGAAGAACTCATTTATACTTCTCCTTTCTATCGGTAAATTTGACCGTTTAACAAAAACTGGATATTCAATAAGCACCTCAGTGTATTCCGCAGATCTAGAGAAATTCAAATTATTCGATTCAATGAACTAGCGGTGGCAGTGTACGGTTTCCTTTAGGAGGACATTGGTGAACAGAGAAAATATGTGAACTGAAGTCATGACTGGTCCAGATACATTTATTTGTCTTCTCAAATCCGTGAAATCAAAAGTGTCTTTTGTGAAATAATTCACCGTTATCTTTCTCACAGTTTCTAAAGTTTCTCTTAGTAAGGTAATCGAAACACATTCAGGATTAGACTAATGGGCAATACATCTTTTAAGATCTTAGGCTGACCTTATGGGCATGGAATTGTTGAAATAGATTTACTGGATGGCTTCATAAGTGAGTTAGCTGATTACTTATAGTCCTGCTATATCTTTAAAGGGACCTTTGTTGACTACTTATCATTTCCCAGTTTGCCTTGAGAATTCCAGTGTCTCTTTTATGATTAGCATCTGTCGTTTTGCACAGAAGTAGGGTATTAAGTTTTTTCATCAGGACTCGAGAAAAATGTGACCAAAATGGTGGCACATAGGTTTATTTTTACACCTTAGTTAACTTTCTGTGAAAGAAAAACAGGATGAATTCTTATGCAGATAAAGTGGGATGTATTTAAACAATGTTAACATCACGTGATAGGGATATGAATGAAGGTTTTACGAATAAACAAAAACTCTTCATATTTGGTTACAGGATTTCATCATGAGCAGACATTGGTTAGAGAACCATTGGAAAACCTAGGAGTACTGGAAAGCTGTTTCGTCCTAGTTTGGGACTCTTCATCAGTACGCACCCACCTCCAGCGGTCGAACCCAGGACCTTCTGGTTACAAGGCGAGCTCGTAGACCACTAAGTATTTGAGAATTGTCTTCGCGCTATAAATAACACTCAACTTTGAAGTGTTCTTTGTGTATATAGGTATTCTAAGCTGTGCTACATTGTTGTCATCAGTGTCAGTACAGTCTGAAAATCGGTAAGGACTGTAGTTTTCTTGAGAATGTGTACATCAATCTCAATACCTTATTCCACTATTGGTAGAATTTTATTCTTCCTAATGTAGGTCATCGTTTCTTGTTTGAATTCCAGAGTGATAGTTTCCAGGATTGCATATCATCTAATATGAATTCTGAAGATCAGTTCAAACAGCTGTGCTTTCAGCACTTTGCCCATTTATTCGAACTATTTGTTTTAATTAACAAACTCTGTCAGTTTCATTAAATTAGTGAATTTTGAATGTATAAACTTAGTGCTGAAGAGATCACTGAGTTCAGTAGTGAAATATCTACAGTTAAATACTGAAGCTGAGAAAAAATCAAGTGATCAAGCTATAAATCCTTTCTATAATTTTAAGGGGAGATTGGGGCAGAAGTCTTCCGAAATCGTCCTGTCAAAGTCTCAGTGAAAATCAAGTTTGTGCTAGCCTTGGAATAGTATTCTTCTGCAAGAAATTATTCGGTTAGTGTGTGGAAGCCAAACTGACACACATAATTAATATTCACTAGCGACACAATGAAGTTGACTGTACTTCCAGTGAGATGACATGATAAACGGGTTCAATCATGTCGAGTAGGTGGGTGATTCTCCGCCAATGACGTTGGGTGGCAGTGACGATATATATATATATATATATATATATATACTTTTTTATTTTTTTATTTTGATTACAGCTTGATGCCACACCGTATTTTCAGTACAAGTATGGAATTTCCAGTATGGATATCGGTAGCCCAAATTTTGCAGGCCGACCATAGATATCGGGTGTGCGTCGGCAGGGGATCGAACCCCGGACCATGTGCATGGTCGGCGAGAGCCCTAACCACTGTGACACCGACGCACACATATTATTTAGCGAATTGACAGGGTGTCATAATTCATAGGCCATTGCATCCTGTCCCAAAAGGCGAACAGTCAGGTGGTCATCCGGTTAACATGGAGGTTATGAGTTTAATCCTTGATGGGAGTGTCATGGGTGCGTACTGCTGAATAACCCCACAGTACGATGAAAAAGCCATCCAGTACTCCCTGGTTTTCAGTGGTTCTTTAGTTGATGTCAGTTTTTGATCTAACAAAATTCGTCGAAAACAACACTTAGAAACTACACATATACTTTACTTGTTCCGGTGGAATTAAGTACATCAGCAGTATCGTGCATCTGCTTGTAGGACCTGCTTGTAAACACTACCCCGTCTAGTTAGCAAAAAAAAATAAAAGAAATGGGTCATTTGTTTGGGAACATAACATCTTGTGAACTCAGAGCATTTAGTTTATTTTGGGAATATCTTCACAGTTCTATATATAGTCTTAATCCATTGGTCAGGCTTGATCAGACAGAGATATTTGAGTACAACAGAAACATTAACGATCTAAAATTTCAAACTGAAACGACACAGGCAAAGTCGTTCCATTTTAGTTTCTGCTATTGCCATCATAAGCAGTCCAGTTTCTAGGTAAAGTCATTGTTATTTACCAATGAGATGCTTATTGGCGACTAGCTCTATTCAGGTAGGTAGTTACCTGGGGCTCTAGTGGGAAGTCGTGACCGGTAGGGCACAGCAGGTCGGGTGTGAGGACAATTACTCGCTGAAGACATTGGCTAGCGGTTGCGCTATGTCATGAATTGGCAGAAGTTGGAATTCATTGGCTGGCCATTGGATCGGGTCCCAGTGGCTTAATGGTCTACCAGTTATCCTTGGTTCACAGCTGAAGTATACAGGCTCAAGTTCTGCTCCGCCTACTTCACCTTAGACAACTCGGTGTTATTACTGACCATCATACAATAAGTATGGCTTTTAGCCTGGTATATAAAAGATCTGCTCCGGGTGCTTGCGTCCAAACAACATACAGTATTTCACTGAATAATTGCATCTGAACATTAGTCAATTTCTTATTTTATTTATGTGTGTAGCCTAGCAGCAATAGGGATGCTGAGACAAGGAAAACACTTAACAAAAGATTTTATCTGCAAAGTCAGTGAAATGATAGACACTTATGTCTAAAAAGAATTAAGACATAAAAGAACAATTATGCTTTTATAAGAGAGAAAGCAAGTTTATTAAAATAGTCCTAAAAATAGATACTATAGTGTGTCTTTGAAATGAATGAATCTAGTCAAAAACAGTCAAGTTACTAGTGTGGTGGAGGTGTGATACAGACAATGTGTTCCAACTGAATATTATTCCCACGTATTCCCACAGTTCAATACTGTATTATCAACAGAATAGTGTGTGTATTTCAACATTCTGTTCATGTCGTTCGGTGTAAACCAAAATCACACGCTCAGTGATTGGTTAACGGATATAAACTATGTATATATATATATATCTTGGCTTCCATGCCTTGCCTTCTGCTGTTACACTAGAACTGGTGTGAAGGCATTAGTAATAACAATAGCCTTACTCTATACAGACTTTTTACATACTGTACGGAAGTCTTAGTGTATACTATTTACTCTTTATTCAGCATCTTCAACTAAACAGGAATCGAGCGATACAATACTGTTCAATATGCAGCGCAAAAATCTCTTATCATATTTTTCCTTCAACCACTTGGAAAAATGTACTGGAGTAGGTTGAAAGCCAGAGGAGAAGATGCATGACTACATTTTGCTACCTAAGAACATAATTGATAATCGTCATATCTCTTGAACTGAAGGAGGCAATTGATACCGTCACCCGAGTGCTAGTATGGCAATGTTTGCTTGTGAAGGGAATGCTGAGAAAATACATCGCACTGATCAAGCCCCTCTACTTGAACTCATGCAAGCAGCCAGTTGAGAGCCAACGGAAAGTTATCATCTGACAATTAAGAGGACAACTAGTGGTGTCCGTCATCGAGGGATGCTCCCTGTCCCCATTTCTATTTAATTTCATCAAAGATGTACTAATGGACTTAACTCTAAATGACTTGAGCACTTCGGGGATTTCCTTGTTACCAGCGTATAATCTTGTTGACCTAGAATATACAGATGATTTAGTCCTCCCTCCTAGGTGAAGATACTGACAAAATGCAGAGTCTTCTGAACACCCCGAGGAGCAGCAATCGAATCCTAGCTTGAAGAAAGGCAGGAGTGAAGTGGTAGAGCGCGTTGACCGCTTCACTTATTTGGGAAGTTGCATCAGCCCCAAACGGTTGGTCGCTGACGTATAGACTTCCTGGTTGGGGTCGTCAGGATGGTGAAAACCAATGGCTGGAAACAATCGGTGATATGGCTCAAAATCGTTTTCAGTGGCTGGAGCAGATGCATTCACCCTTTGTGATTTATAATATCCAATAAAATTCTATTGTTCTTCCATGTTATTATTATTCTTCTTGCCTCATATCTCTGTTTATTGCCTGTCTTTACTCCCTTCTCTTGCTTTGTGTGCTACATGCAGGGAGTGTGGCAACTCGAAATGCTGCACACCTGTGCAAAGTTCTACGCTGAAAGTAGTCAGTCACTCAGTCAAAAACATAACTGAATGAGAAATGGAGGAAGTTCTGCTCATTATGTTAGATGTAAATTAAGGCAGCCCAGTGATTTGAAAGAAGGCTGAATAGGAATAGGAAAAGATATGTTAATTGGTTAAAGAAAAAAGAAGTTTATCATAATAAAAATCGATTACAACACATAATCAATTAATCTTCTTCATCTTCAAGGCAAATTTAAATTCTGCATAAATTCCACGTCATGTTAAGTAGTCCACTTGAACACTTCACTAACACAGTCCAAACATACACGCTATTTGAACAAAGAAACAATAACGCATGTAATAGGATGAAAGGCCAGTCGATTTTATATCTTTAGTATCATATTACCTGCTTCTACCTTAGAAACTCGGCTTTTTGTTTTAATTGATTTTATATGTAAACGTTGACTACTTTTCCCTGTAAATGAGTTACATCATCATTCATTAAGCGTCATACTTTGTTAGTCTGATGTCGTCTAACCGTAAAAATATTCTTTTTTAACATTTTTTTATTAACAATTTCCTAGTGGCTTACGTAATTTTAAAATGTTTATACCTAAGTATCTATTTGTTACCCTTGTTGTCTACATTTTGTTTTTGTTTTTGTCAAGAAACTTTGCATCACATAATCACATCACTATTTTTATATTTTAGCAATTTGACATTTTTGGTTCACCTATATACTATGATAATTTTGAATTATTGTTCGACTGTTTGTTTCTCTAACAGACTAATGTGAATAACAAAACTATTAGTTCTTACTATTTCGCTTGTAGGCGAAGTTAAACTATCATAGACAAAAGTTAGGGTCTGTCAAAGCTGACCTTCGAGGACCAATCAGATTTAGACAGCACAATGAAAGGTCGTTTTAAATCGAATCATGCCTACTTATTCCCTAGGTACTTATTTGGTAAATCTATACTCTTACTTAGGGTTAGGTTTTTTAAATTTAGGTTAAAGTCAGGATTATGGTTAGAGTTAGGAGTAGGTTAAAGAACAGTGTCAGAAATATCAATGGATCTCAAAGTCCCATGATCTACAGTCACCAGGATGAATACATCTGTCGCGCATGGTATGGTTTCTCTGTAGATTATCCGCTGAGTGACTGGGAGATTTTATTACAACACATAAGCGACAATTATCTAGTGTAATATTGAATTTGCAATGTTTTTTTTGGTGCATTTTTCAACGATTCTGTGACTTCGCCTTGAATCTGAATTCTGATTGGCCATTCAAGGTCACTGCGATTTCACCTATGACTGCCTAACTTTTTCACACTTGTAAGCGGTTAACAGCACTGCTAACGAAACTTCAAACTTTGAAACCTGAAGCCCTGTTTTTCATTCAGAGTGTAAAGAGAGAAGAAGAAGTAGTTGTCAAGATAGATCCGTTTTTATCACGCCTCATGTTTTGTTGCTTCTTTGTTCAAACTAATTAGCTGGGAATTCGTGAATGAAAGTTTCACTTAATGATGTGTTTGAAGACAGAGTTGAAGCTGAAATGCAGAAGACTGTCTGTTTCCTACATGGTATGATCACTTATACCATATAGCTGATATAGTATCTGCTTTTTGGTGATTCTCACATTACCAATCCAAATGTTACAGGCGGTATGATCTCTCTTTGTGCATAGTGACAAAATGTTCCCTTAACAAATTTCTAGTATCAGAACACTATATACCAACATATCAACTCAAGCATATTTCATTAACTTGTGATTATGTTTAGTTACATCACTAAGTTTTTAATTTCTGTCTTGTTTGTTTGACCTTTTTTCATTGGAAGAAGAGAAGACGTTCAGAGAAGATACTCTTTTCGGCGAATTCATTCACAAAGCGTTACCTTGATCTAAGTCTTCGACTGCATGAGCTCTTGAGTAGACATTTCGTTCTAGCTCGAGAACGCTTAACTGAATGGAATCGATGTTGTTTCGTGTGTATCGTCTGAGTGTTCTGGTATTCGGTTGGATGTGGTTGCGTTTGAGTGACTTCCAATACATCTTTGGATACTCATGTCGATCTATACAATCTCTTAAGAAATCAATCTTTGTCTTCGCTACCTCAAGGACCAGGTGATGGTGAAGGAGCTGGGTGGTTTTTGCACAGTCAAGCTTGCGGTAGTGAGAAGTCGTCACCAGTAGGGTGCAGCAGGTCGGGTGTGAGGACAAATACTCGCCGAAGACATTGGCTAGGGGTCGCGCTATGTCATGAATTGGAAGAAGTTAGAATTCATGGGCCATTGGATTGGGTCCCAGTGGCCTAATGGTATACGAGCTCGCCTTGTAACCAAAAGGTCCTGGGTTCGAATCCCGGGTGGGTGCGTACTGATGAAGAGTCCCAAACTAGGACGAAACAGCTGTCCAGTACTCCCAGGTTTTCCAATGGTTCTCTAACTAATGTCAGCTCATGATGAAATCCTGTAACCAATCAAATCCCTACAAACCAACACTTGAATATCCAAAGATGTATTGGAAGTCACTCAAACGCAACCACATCCAACCGAATACCAGAACACTCAGACGATACACACGAAACAACATCGATTCCATTCAGTTAAGCGATCTCGAGCTAGAACGAAATGTCTACTCAAGAGCTCATGCAGCCGAAGACTTAGATGAAAGTATAGCTATGTGAATTAATTCGCTGAACGTCTCCTCTTTTTCATATGAGTCAATGAGGATTTTTAAGCTACTTTTTTCAAACTACCGGTGAGACATCGACTTAATCTGAGTCTGAACTAGTTAGGCAATCAGTTACCAGTGACTTACAGATAAGTATAGTTTACTGTTGCTTATTATATCGATCGAATTTGCACAAATGTGTTTTACATTTCAGTCATCTGAAAAACAGGTTAGCATTTTACTTTGTACAAGGGTTCACTGTTTACTGACTACCTTGTCTGTGGTTGTTTTTCTATATATCACCAGTTTACTTGGCCCTTGAGTGAAACAGACTGACTGTCTTCGACGCAACCGATCAGTCCAGTCAGTCGCTTTCTGTCATTTCACTTTACCAGTCCATTTCATTTGATTAATATCCTCAATTGTGACACTTCACTTCCTTTCACCAGTCAAACCATAGAAAAAAGGTAATGACAGATAAATAAATATAATTGTTCCAAGGGTTTTGTTGTTAAATATAAAGAGAAAAGTGTTTTCGACTAACTGGTCATACTGATTCTAATCAGTGAAACAATGACAGAACTAACTGGGCAAGAAGTAATCACTGCCATTGACTGTTAAAGTGATTATTTCTGACTTAATTTTCATAGGCTTGATTTAAGCGCCTTTAGTAAGACGAGCTTTTCTTATTGGTCTAATTTTGTATTATATGCTATTTTACTAAGCAACTGAAGCGAAATCATACTATTGGTATTATTATTATTTATTCCTTCCCTGCCGAGTGGAACATAGAGCTTCAGAGAAACATTTCCATGCTACTCTGTTCTCACTTTCAACTTGCTCCACTAATATCTTCATGTCTTCACTTCGTCTTCATGCAATATCTATCATGTCACTCTGAGACGTTCGACCCTTTGATTCCTATTCGGATTCCAATCCACTCCATCTCCATTTCCTTCGGCATGCTTATCGATTGGAAAATAGGTTTCTGACTGGTTCTTCGTCTGCCATAGTTCCTTGTTACCTCTGAACCATACAGAAACACTGAAAGTGAAATTAACCTCACTTATTTGACTTCTAGTAATGACTTCTCGAGTGTACTTCGTCGATGTAGACAGGTGTCCTTTGGAGAAATAGTATGAGATGAAAAATGTTCAGTAACTGCATTCTCATCAAGTCACATTTATCCATATTTTTTTTTCTTAGCATAATAAAAGCCGGAATATGTCGCGACCAAACCTAGAGTGAAATTTCTGGCTCAAATGTCAGTCATTTCCAACTATTTACAGCGATTTGCTTTGATTGTGTACAGGATTTCATCATGACGTGACTAGTGGGGTACAGCAGGTCCAGTGTGTGGACAGATACTCGCCGATAAAATTGGCCAGCGGTTACACTATATCGTGAAATTGGGCAGAAGTTGGAATTCAAAGGCCAGCGCACAGAGCCCGAATGGTTGGATGGTCTAAGACCTCGTCTTGTAACCAAAAGGTTGTGGGATCGAACCCCGGTGGGTGCGTACTGTCTAAGAGTCCCAGACTCGGATGGATAGTTGGAAAGATATTGTTCCTATGTTTGAATGACTGTACCGGTTATGTTTCATGGACAGCTTTGCATACCTGACCCAATCGTATAAGAACTCAGTCTTCGTATGGTCTTCTTTTTAGAATGAAAAAAAGCCCAAATCACCTGTGGAATAAAACTCATCTTAAAACTTAAGATATTTACTGTTGACGAGTACCGATTAGCACAAAATATGGACAGTTTGGCTAGGTCTTCTAACCAATTAAATTTACCTTACATCTGATGCTAGATAACAGTGTACAGCGTATACTACATTGTGGCATGATTTGGTCCAGTAACCACCTAGTATGCCTATTCAGTTGATTTCTACTAAAACATTTATTAGACAGCTACATTTGTTGCAGTTCAGATATCACAGTTCACATGTATATGACCTGCTGATACAAGGAATCAGTTTTGACATGAATCGCTCATCGATAAAAAAAGCTGCCTTCGTAAGTGAATGAAGTAAATTCAGTTGTCGACGGGAAACCAACTTTTCTGAAGATTACAGCATGCACTCTGCCGATACGTATGTTAAAGCATAAAAACTACAGGTGGCATATCACATGTTACCTTTTTTTTTAGTGAAATCTCTTCAAATGATTACTCAATTTAAAGATTAATGCAACTAAATGAACATTGCAATGTAGTGTATCTGTGTTTTAAATAATTTGCGGCTTCGTGAACTGGTCTGTGCAAAAAAGCTGAGCCATTTACTCATCTCTCATTAAGATAATTTTTCAACTGGATATGATCGCTCAGAAATATGCATATTTATTTTTGGTTAGCCTGAATACAGGTTCTGTTTGTTAGGGTTAAGAGTAAGCACTATTATGTAGCGTTTTTCTGAATGCGTTGTTAACCTGTCAGGATGGTAAAGTCAAAAGCTAACTCCTTGACTAGAATCTGTTGGATGTATTCTAGCAGTCATTGTGATGGAGAAGATTTGTAGCTCAGGTGGATGATTTTGATGCAGTTGTTTTCACTGAGCTGGGTGGTTTGTTTACTTGCGAAGCTTTCACTGTCCTACAAGGCAACCTCTTCAGCGCATTCTTCAATTGGCAGTGAGCTTTTAGAGTTCTCCACGAGTTTATTAGTCATCTCTCCTGGTGACCTTGAACATGATTGGCTGCTCTTGTTTGTCTTCACACCCTCTAGTCCATTTGTATTGGTGTTGCTTGTTTTCTTGACATGAAGTTTGACTTTTTGTGCATGCGATTTGATGGAGTGGATAGCATATCTTTTGATGACTAGTTTGTGTTCATGCATGGAAAGACGAAGAGGGCGTCCACTTTGGTCAATGTAGTGTCTTTCGCAATCGTTACAGTTTATTTTGTAGATGATATTGGTTTTATCTTCTTTCGTTGTTGAGTCTTTTGGTTGAAATAGAGCTGAGCGCAGTAATTTTGTTGGTTTATGTGTGACATCAACTCTTAAAGGTTTGAAGAGTTTTGCCGTGATTTCTCAGACGTCCTTTATATATGGTAAGATGATTATCTCAGTATTCTCCTTGGAGGCCATTGATTTGGTTGATTGGCTAGGTAGTAGATGTCTTTTGATGAAGTTTCCAGGATATCCATTCTTTTGGAAGACGTCCATGAGATATTTTTCTTCAATTTTCCTGAAGGCAGGAGTGCGACAATGAGTCCTGGCTCTTTTGAATAATGTTTGTATGCAACTATTTATATGTATTATTGGATTGTTGTTATTGTAATTGGGTATTTCATCTCTGTGTACGTTGATTTTTTGTAAACTTGAGTTTCTAATTTTCCTCTGGTTATTCATTTAACTAAGAAAAACGGAATTTTGTCCTCGGATTCCTCTTGTCTTGTGAATTTGATGTTGTTGTTCAAATTGAAGTATGCGCCAAAGATCTTGACCAGAAGGGTAGTGAAAGCTTCATAAGTAAGCTATCCAGCTCAGAGAATGTAGTCAGCCGTTGTTCAACTTAAATTCGTCGAGACATTCATCTAAGTTACAACTAATCTGGATGGATTTTTAATACTGAGCCTAAACAGATGCCTTAGGGCTTTAATCGATTTAATTTACCCTGTAATTTATAAACCTAACCTGTTCTAGTACTGCATGTTTATTCTGTTGCAGAGGTGTATAGTTTTGTGACCGACAATTTTAAAAGTTAGACAGCTTAGTAGGTGAATTTTTCGGTTAATTAGACCATTCAGGAGAGTCTTGAGTGAAATTAAAAGAAAGCCTAACTCATAACACGATTATATCGGTGATCTCAGAGTTTTATCCTTCAGGAATTCTTCACTGACTCAGTTACTAGATCCGATTGCTAATTTGGTCTGAATTTTATGTAAATTCCAGTAGGTAGAATACGAATTATTGACTAGTTTGCAGGCCAGACACTGAAAACCCACGGTGTTTTGTTCCCACATTTTATTAACTGATCGCATGTATGCAGATGTCAACGCACACTCACTTCGTTCATCATCAAAAGTGAAAGTGTACGACTTTTTTCTTTCCTCTTTCAGTTGCATCAAGACAATTAGAATCTCAGTCAAGTGTTAGATTGTATCTGCAAAACGATCTTAAGCAAATATTAGTATAAAACTCTTATACATTAATTACATCTCCTACATACAGCCTAGCATATACATTGAATGCCTCTGTCTATACTGATCACACAGATCAAGTTTAGCTCACCCCTGTTACTGAACACACTTAATTTCATGTTTTCACACGCCTAAAGTTGGAACAATTGACTTGTTAGTAGTGAAAAAATACATTAACCACATCAATAGAATAAGCAGAAAACAAAATGGCTGCTTAGTAAAGCAGAATTTGACCAATTTTGATCAGATTTATGTTTAATCTTTTGTCAACACTACAGCAACACAGTTTAGTTTGTTGGGTAAAGTCATAAGACAATGTCCTTATTATGCAGAATTCATATTTGTTTAGCTGTAAAGGATAAAGAAGAAAGAGGTTAAGATATCTAAGGTTAATTGGAATTGGAAATCAATAGCTGAATGATTGTATGTAAATGATTTTTAGTATATTAATATACGCTTTTACTAATGAATGAATAACAAGCTATAAAGATAAGCCAAAATCTTGTGTTCAAATTTCTTTATTTACTTATGTATTATACCGCTTACTTCAAATTCATATTCTATCCCAGCCCATATCTTCCCTTCGAGTTTCACTTATCACTGTATCACAATAAATCTTTCTATCAAAACAAGCTTTTCTCAGGGCGTTTAACGGACACTTGAAATCACGTCATATGCTTCCAAGATGATGATAATGTACTCTTATAGATAGACACATTTCTCATTTCAAAGATAAATCGTTCGGAACACACAGTGAAGGGACAGGAAAGTTTAGCACGATTCGTTCAAACGGTGTTCAACTAACACACATAGTACTGATAAACACTCTACTGGAAGGCTGAATCTCAGTGTCTTACATTTCACGGCTGTTCAGGATTTATTAAGCATTAACTTCAGGGGTGAATTTTCAGAAATTCCTATGTAGGTTTTTGAAATATAGGATAAGTCAGTTTAGAAGTGGATAAAGTTCACAAGCTCACTGGAGCCAGAGTTTACGCCTCTTTTTTCATTTGGTTGTGTTCTCTGAGCTGGCTAGTTAATTTACGAAGCTTTCATCACCCTACTAGGTGACATCTTCAGTGCATACTTCAAAAATCTCGCCGATGGTATTGTCTGGTTGTGAGGTTAAAATCATCAACTGGTAGAAGTCAGAACTCATGGGCCATAAGATTGGCTGAATGGTCTACAAGCTTGACTTGTAATCGGAGGGTTCTGGATTTGAACTCCAGTGTGTGAGGGATCTCGAAGACTTCCTAACTGGGACGAAACAGCTGTTCAGAACTTCCTGGCTTTCAGTGGTCGTCTAACTCATATAAATTCGTAATCAAACTTGGAAAACTGAAAACTGTTCATCATGAGGTTATAAACTGTAAAAAGAATACAGTAAACTATTCGTGGAACAAAGCTGAGAATTGAATGAAGAATGAATGAGCATCAAAATGGAATTCACCTTTATTACCTCACCAACCCTCTGTTTTTTAAGAGGTTCAGTAAACCTAATGGAGTTCCTCTTAGGTAATTATTATTAGAGGAAGTGAATGCAAACTGGTAAATATTACTGAAGTTTAATGACAGAAAAGTATTTTACCTGATCACTTGAATTAAACAAAAATATGAAAACATGACACTGGGAAATTAAACTAACGATTTATGACGAAACAGTGTAATAATGTATCACACAGACACGCATCCAGCAGCCGGTACTTCTTACTGCTGACAAGAGGAAAACACACTAAGTAAATGTAGTCTTCACTTGTGTGTCTTCATTGTACAGAAGATCTTTGCTTTATGCAGTTAAAATAGTGAGCGAAACAGGAGTGATGTGAAGGATTAAAAACGTCGAGACACTTAAATTCATAATAATAACAATGACAACAACAACAACAACGGAAGTGATGAAAATTTACTTTCCATGAAAAACAAATCCTTAGTGGAAAGTTCTACACAAGCTTCTCTGTACTAGACTGTTCGTCTGAATCATAGACAGATATTAGGCAGTGGGAAAAGTATTGACTTTTCTCTAATTTTTTGGCCTTCCCTTTCGTTCGCGCTCCTTCCCTCTTTCTCTCTCTCTCTCTCTACTACCATCATTAGGCATATGAGAAGGACAAAGAGAGGAAATCTAGTTTGTTTTCACCAACTCACTGGAGTATAATGAATGTTTTTCAGGCAAAATAAAAAGCAAAAATTAGGTCAAAAATAGACGCAGTCCCACTCTTAGGTAAAATATATTTGTTTTCAAGAAAACACAACAAGAGTCTTTGTGATGTAAAAAGAAATTCTCACCCTTATTTTACACGACTTTTTGAATTAAGAAAAATATTTTGAAGAAAATGCGCTATCAAGGGAACATAGTGCCTGAGAGTTGAATTTGTTTGCGAAAACATTATCGTGTTTTTGTAGCTCTTCTGACTAGAATGAAACAGATTTTCGTGATGTCATATCATCCAGCAGGAGTGGTAGTAGTAGAAGTAGTGTAACAGCAGAAGGCAAGACACGAGAGCCAAGGCTTATTTTTCATTAATCAAACCGCTGTTTATATATATACACAGTTTATATTCGTTAACCAATCACTGAGCGTGTGATTTCGGTTTACAGCATAGAATGTTCAAATATACACAGCATTCTTTTGTTAATACATTGTATAACCGTGGGAAATGTATTCTGTCTAACATCAAGTCGAATGTTCAAATATATATATAGTATGCAGTATTGAACTGTGGGAATATGTGAGCATAACATTCCGTTCGCACAGATTGTCTGTATCACACCACCACAGTAGTGGTAATTGGGCTACTGTGAGTGATAGTATTAGTACTGATATCGCTAGCGTGTTTACAATATTACCAACAGTTGCTATTATTTGTGTCCTTAGATGGTTGTAAAACTGGACGCTCACAACAAAATCCAGAATATGAATATACTTGGAATGCACACAAATAACCACTGTTGCCTTTGCGAACCTACATATATGTACCTATTGGTATTAGAAGGTTAGAGACAATCGGCAGGATGCCCTACCTACTAGACCTAGGTTTCGTGCTAGTTAGCACTCGTCAGCAAGGCGTATCTGCAACCTTGAAGGAACTCATGTCCCTTCTAAGATTCGGACCCGCGTCATACCAACTAGCACGAAATCTAGGTCCAGGGTTTCCTGCCGATTGCCGCCAACGATCTAATATCATAAAATCAATGTGCACCATGATGGCGAGCTACCTAGAATGGCGGAAACATTGCAAACCTGACTGATAGAATCTAAAGAAAGAACTAGACATATTGCACTAGTTACTGGTGTATACTATATAGTGCGTCGGTGATTCAGCGGCAGACCGCTCGCCAACCACGCCACACGTCGTCTGAAGTTCGATCCTTGGCCTACTCACTCCTAAACCTAGCTAAGTTAGGTTGGTTGGGCGTGAGGCTATCAACCACACTCCGTAAAAATAAAATCACTGCTGCTACCGAAACTTCAACGCTCTAGCTTGAAGCCCTGTGTTCCAGTGGGAAAGTATTCCTTGAGCTGTGTGTTTTAATTGCCAAGTTTTAATTTTCCTTCTAGGCTAGACTAAGCCGGTATATTGTACTATAAGCGGTTAAATAATGGCGGATTCTTATGGTTTTGGATCCAGGGTCGAATAAATGCTAACTTATGAGGAAAACAGCTTATTTTAAGATGGAAGGCGATCCATTATTTATTCATATGCATCGGAATTCCTGAATCAAACTTCCCAGTTACGATAGTAACGAATCCCCTGCTCCCAGTTAAGTGATTTGGCTAAGTGAGAATCAGTAGACGCCTTACAGCTGAACTTAAGGATAAATATAAATTATGATTAAGGATTATGACAGATACAGGGATATTTAACTATGTATACACCGTAAATACACACGTAATAAGAAGCTCTTGTAGCCTGTGTAAAAATATCTCACACGCATAATAAATAGCGTACAATAATGTCGTCCAAATATTTGTTGACTGAAAAGGCTGCAGGCCGTTACTGATTAAAAACATGAATTGATTAAGCTGTCCACTGGAATACAGTTTATGGCTAAAACACAAGTCAGATTCATTTCATTATTTATGATTAAATATTGTTTTCGTGTTTATTATTATTATTATTATTATTTTTATTATTATTATTAGTAGTATCATACTGATTTGCATATTTACCTTGTAAGGATTATGCCTCATTCGTTCACACTCGTGTCAACAACACAGATGAATGTATTTACCCTGAAACACATTATGTTTTTATGCATTCATGTTTGGTTTCAACCAAATACTTTATAAAAAAAACCATGTACGTCCTACTGAAAAGTAGTCATTATATTACACAGACAAGACACAAATCTTATAAACAAATAATTACACAAATAATAATATACTGTCAGTATTTTTGAAAACAATTCCTGTTTCTGTTACTGAATGATTGGCTTGCATAGTGTTTACAAGACAGTGTTACGCTACTCTAGAAACTAATTGAACAATATCATGTAAAGATTATGACCTAGGACGCAAAATTACCAAATGACAACAACACATTCTGGTACTGAGCAGCACAACTGGTTAAAACTTATTCGCGTTGATAAGTACATTTCTCCCTTTCCGTTAGAGTGATTTGGAGACGTGACGATCGTTTTGCTAGACAATAACACAATTGTCTTGTTGTATGAAGTTATTACTGATGCCTTACTGAGAAAGCAGAATAGATTATGATTCATACACCTACATCAGAAGCCTATAGACAAACATAAGTGGATACTGTCATGGCAAGTAGATAAAAGAATTAGAAAGGGACTTTTTATTGAGGAAAAACGCATTTTATTCATACCTTTTTAACCACATTAAAAGTCGGCTAGGTGAGCAGATAATAAAACTGTTTTGACTGGTTAACGACTGGCTCAAGGTTAAACAAAGGAATGAAAAACAGTCTGGTGGAATTATTTCAAGACTACAACGTACGCTAAATGCAGATTTGAGGAATAAAATTTTCTACCTATGCAATCACTGATTTAAATTGTTGATTTTAATTTCGGCTCCTTCCTATCAGTCTGCCTCTACATAACACACTGCACAATAAACATCCAATGACTAAGTGAGAATAATGAAACCCATTGCACAGAAAGTGTTTATGGACATTTTGTGTATTATCCGGTATATTCTACGTTGTATATGGAACACCAACCATGGGTGTAAGCACCTTGAAATAACAGGTCAAAAATGCTCATTACCCAACAGAAAAAGAAACCTTATTCGGTCAAAAACAACTAGACATCTCCCTAGTTATTAACTTTAAATCGGGATATTATGATCAATCTTAGGCTCAAGATAAAAAAACGGCAGAAATGTTAAACGTTATTCCTTCAGTTAATGTAAATGATATAAATCAACTTTCCAGATGTTTTATATCAGAGTCCTGGCGAAGTTAAACTATCATGGCCAAGGCCTCTTTGACCTTGAACAACCAATCAGAATTCAGACATAGAAAAGTCGCGTAATCGTTAGAATAATGTGTCAAACCACACTACAAACATAATACTACGCAAGATAAATATCACTTGTGTGTTGTAAAAATGTCTCCAAATTACTTCAGGGATAATCCATAGAGAAATTATACCATACCCGATAGGTGTATTCATCTATGTGACTATAGATTACAATACTTCCGGACCCCTTTATATTCCTGACACTGTTCTTTAACCTAGTCGGAATTCTAGTCCTACCTTAAAGCATAAATCCCAATCTCAACCCTAACTGTAAACACACCAAAACTACGTGACAGCGTAGATTTTTCAGAAAAAAGTACCTATAGAATAAGTGGAACACTGCACTTATTCTCAATAAGACCGTAAACTTAGACAGGATTTGATTTGGAACAACCTTTCACAGGGTTTCCTGAATTTGGTTCGACTTTCAAGGTCAATTATTTTTTACAGAGCTTGACTTTAGCTATGGTAGTCTAACTTCACCAGAGTCCCATATAAACCCACAACCGTTGATGATCGAAGATGTCTAGTTTTTTGTTTTGCCTTAAAGTAGGATTGTACATCAATGTGCAGGTCAGAAAAAAAAGCATCAGGTCTCGGCGATGTTAACGAATGATGAATACTTAATACAAATTTGTAAGTTGCTTGTGGACTAGATTTATGTTTAATGTCACACAAACTCAAAGACTTGCAGGTGAAAGCTAACAAATTGTTTAAAGAAGTAACGAGGACAGGACTTCTGGTGAACATAGAGAAGACGGAGGTGATGAAGATAAACAACCAACCGACCGACAACAACAGCAGTAACAGCCAGCACCAATCACCATCAAAGGGAGAGATTTGACAGAGGTCACTTTCTTCACTTATCTAGCTAGGAAGCATCGTTTCAAATACAGGCAGTAGGAATGGGTGGAGGTGTTAAAGCCAGATAGCCAGAATCGGAAAGGCAGGATACGCCTTCATCAACCTGAAACCAGTTTGGAAATCTTCTGCACTCCGCCTCAACATGAAGAAAAATATTCGGATTTTCAACATATATATGAAGTAAGTCAGTTCTTCTATACGGGTGAGAAACTTACACTGCATTCCCGTCACGGAAAGCATTTCCAACAGGCTACTGCAGACTGTTATCAACAGCTGCCCACTTCGTTGCCTGGCTCCATATTGAAGATGAAATGACCAGCTGACTAGAAAGAATTAGCAAGAAGAAATTCTGGCTGGCAGCAAACCAACCAAGAGTCGACTGGTCAGCAAATATGTAGGAGAAAGTGGAGATAGATCAGGCATTTGTTGAGGAGACCGTCGAATGACATTGCACGCAAGGCCATCACTCGAGTGGAAACCCAATGGGAAGAGACGAGTGGGTCTTCGGTGCGAGGGTGACATGGAGGAGATGGTGTGGGGAGGAGGAGATGACAGACAGATTTTGGGTAATAGTGAACCCAGCTGAAGAGGACAGCGGAAAACAGGAGAAAGTGGAGATGTGTTGTTGAAACTGTGTGTTCCACTGGGAACCCAAGGGAATAATAAATAAACAGCAATACGTTATCCATTATGGAGCAATACGTTGAGTTGACAAAAAAAAATAACTCTAGAAGATTTGGACATCGCGGATGATTTATGTTTAATATCACACAGACTCAAAGATCAACATTCGAAAACCAATCAACTGCCAGAAGAAGCAGCAAAGATAGGACTTCAGGTCAACAAACCTCACCAACAACAGCAAGCACCAATCACCGTCTACGGGAGAAACTTCAAAGAAGTCACTTCTTTCACTCAGCTGGGTGGCATCATTTCAACTACATGTGTGAAGAGGAGATGCAAGCTTGTGGATAATGGAAGAGTTAGCTAAAAGAGGCTGTAGAGAACAGAATAAAAGTGGAGACGTGCTGTTGAAGCTGTATGCTCCACTGGGAACCTACGGAAATAATAATGGATAATGTTAAGAGTACATTGCTACCTGAAATACTAACTTGCTGAAATTAAATGGTGGTTTAACTCACTTCTTATTAATATCCCTTAGGCATCATATAATCCTGTGCCTAACTGATGGAAACTAAGTTAAGTAGATAACTTTAATAAATTGAGTTAAGGAGAAGAAATGCAAATACACACAAGCAGTGAAAATTATGCAGATTTACAGATAAGTCAGCGTGAATATGCCCGAAACGTTTCTAGCAAAAGTAGAAATCGGAAGAAACTCATGCAAATATTTTCCGTGTTTTGTAATCTTTGATTACTAGTCTGCAGTTTACTGATGATCCTGCAAGAAAAGTTCTTTCGAGTAAAAGGGAATGAAAGGTGTAAAGGATCGAATTTCGAGGTAAATTTGTGAAGTGAAGTCGGAGAAAAAGTAAATAAGCTTCAGTTACACTTACTTTAAGGGGGGGGGGGATGTAGAGATAATGTTGCATCTTATTGTAAGCACTAATTACAGACACATCTGTAATTATTGATTCAGTCAACTAAATGAACATGCATATTACTACTTTTGCAGCGTAAACATAAAAGTTATAACTGAAAAGTGATCATTTTATTTCTGGTGAATGACTTATTATCATAAATTCGCGTATTCCTAATGAGATATGCTAATATTAAAGCATCTTATATGTTGTCCGTGTGATAGCAGTTTATTAGGCAGCGTGTGTGAAAAGTGAAGTGTTGACTTCTGTTAGATATAAGGAATACAATCACGGAGGGTGAGTGAATTCGGAGAAAAATATGATTTATTAGCCTCTAAGTTACAGGTCAGACATTCTACAAGTTTTCAAGAGTTGGATTGTAAGGATTAAATTTATTTTTACGAGTTTGGCCACGGATTGATATCAGTTAGAGAACCATTGAAAACCAGGGAGTACTGCCAGACAGCTGTTTCATCCTAGTTTGTGAATCTTCAGCAGTGCGCACCCACTGGGGTACGGACCCAGGACCTTCCGGTTACCAAATGAGCTTGTATTATAATTCAGAAACTGGGATCTGCCCGATTCAATGGTCAGTGCATGAATTCTAACTTCTACCAATTCGTGATTTTAGCGCGACCCCAACTATTGTCGTTGGTGGGACATCCATCCACACACGTGACATCTAATTGGACCTCACTGGTCACGACTTCTCACTAGAACTCCAGGAAGCTCCAACCTGTAGCAAGTCACTAGCTAGCATCAGATTAATTTTCAACGAACTGAATTATTTATTTATTATTTATTTATTTTCCTTCACGTTCTCCAGTGGAACATAGGGCTTCAAGCTAGGGGCTTGAAGTTTCTGTAGCAGTGTTTATTTTACAGGATGGGGTTGCTAGCCTCATGCTCAACCTTTCTCTTCACCAGCGTTATTTCTGGCTTAGCGAGGTAAAGGAGTGCGTTGGCGGCCGGGGATCGAACCCCAGACCATGTGCATGGTCGGCGAGCGTCCTAACCGCTATGCCACCGATGCAATTGAATTATAGGAGAATTTATTTCACCTGTTATGCTGATAAGTGGCAAGTAATCACTCATCATAAGTATTTCACTAGCTTCCCAGGCAGAAGTACACTTGTTCGAACCTTATCACAATCAGTGACCTTTTGTCGTACAGAGTGAACAACTAAACTCTGTTTACCTATCAAAAATATTTCAAATAGGTGAATATTTGTACATATCCCCATAGTTTTCTTCTCTCTAAGCTTAACATTTCATTGAGTATGATTTCAACGCCGATCTCAACGTCTACTTTGCCGATAAATTCACCAGATCTAACATTGATACAATTAAAATTTTTTTCTCTAAAGAGTGGTTTATGTTTAGTTAGGTTCCGTTTTGTAAAGACTCTGAATTTATTGTCTACAAGCATTATATGTAAAGGTATGAATTAAGTCTATTTCAGATTGTTTTGTAGTAATAGAAATTCTGATAGTGAATACTTTTCAATATTGGTTGATTCACAGAAGACATGTGAGTTTGTTTATCTCAGCCTGAACCAGCATACACATGTATTTGTGTGTGTGTGTGTGTGTGTTCAACTTCAGTAGGACTACACTTAAAGAGGAATGTAGGCTGAAAAAAGTACACCGATTCCTATTTTTGTCACGCAACTATTCTTTTACGAAAATCCTAATAATGAGTGTTATGACGCAGATAGTTTACGTGGTTATGGACGAAGCTTATAGGTTAAGACACGTAGACCAGTGTTATAGAATTAGGCTAAATTCAACAGGTTAAAGAAGTCACATTTCAGATATTCTCGCCAATTCTCTCAGTATCCAATATCAGCACCCGTTTACGATTAGCACAGTACAGTCACATCAAACGACAAACTCTGTAAGACACAGATAGTTTTCAGTCAGTTTTGTACAAACACTATACCTTTCACTATAACACTTGGGTCTAAAACATCAGAAAAAAATATTTTAAATTAGATTATAAAGTGACACCATTTAAAGAATTAACAGTGCTGGAGAGCTAGTCATTTTGTCCCACCGGGGATCTAACCTAGGGACTTTAGGTTATGAAGTGAGATCGAATAACTTATGAAATCTAACTTCTGCTGATTTACGATATGTAACTCAACCACCAGCGAATTTCATCAGCGAGTGTCTGTTCTCACAATCGACCTGGTCGGTCACATTAATCACGACTTATCACTGCAACTTGAGGCACACTATCTGACTGTGGGCACGGTACTGATTTTAAAGTGGTGGCTTACAGGGATCTGATTAGTTGCAAGTAATATCACAGATTGAGATCCATTGGTAAACCACTGAAAACTAAGGCTCACCTGGAAACTTGAAGGATCTAGGTTTGATCCTGACGCGGTAATGGGTGCATCTGTCTGTCTGTCTGTTTTCGACATAGAACTTTGCACCGATGTGCAGCAGTTCGAGTCACCACACTCCATGTAGAACACAAAGCAAGAAAAGAAAGTTGGAGAAGTGCATATTAGAGACTGTAAACAGAGGTGTGAGACAAAGGAATAGTAATAACGAAGAACAAAACAGTTTCATTGGAAATCATAAGTCACAAGGAGTGGATGCATCTGCGCCATTGAGAACGATTTTGAGCCATTGCATCAATTGTTTCCAAGCATTGGTTTTTACCATCCAGAGGACCCCAACCAGGAAGTCTACACCTTCTTACGGGGCTGACTTAAACTAACTGTTGTGGATTTCATTGACTGGTGCCATGTTTTGGTCTGACCACCACTAGCTCTTTTCCAGCCTGACCCTTTGTCAGCTAACATTCCCCATCGAGGAAGGCAATGACTAGGCATACGTAGCACATGTCCTAACCATCTCAGTCGATGTAATTTCACAGCCTCGTCGATTGATTTTCCCTCCTCACCTAGCACTCGACCGACGCCTAAGCTCAATATTGCTCACCTTATTATGCCACTTCACGTGGGAGGTAGAACGCAGACACCTATGATCGAAGACAGCTAATCTTTTCATGTCTTCCGCTCTCATTGGCCAGGTCTCACAGTCATAGAGGAGGACGGAGCGGGTGCGTACTATAGAAAGAGTCCCAATTCAGAATGAAACATCTGTCTCAGTGATTCTCTAATAATGTCAGTTAGTGGTAAAGCCTGAGACTAATCAAATCCCTGGAAGTAGACTCTTATAAAAAATATTTCGAATTTCTGATCCCAAACAGGTTAAATTGATTGGTTAACTCCCGTCTTTTAATTGAAGTTGAATGCATGCAGTGAAGTCAATCTACACTCATTTTTACTTCATATTCAAAAGTTCTAAGCACCCCATTTTCGTGTACTGTGATTTCAACAACCCAATGAAATAAAAACAAACTGATAGAACTTTCAGTGTTTTTCAAAATTTATTGTTTATGGCGGGACTTGCCTGCGTGCATGCATGTGTGCGCTTCTGTATATGAGTGTGTATTTGTGATAACTTAAATGCTTACTCAGATTAATATACCAGAAACAGGTACGTGCATGTCGTAATCAACCTTAGTAAACGTGTAATTATTGACTAGTCAACAAGTTTCTTTTTTAAATACACTCTTCAAAATTTGATTGGCGTAACACTCACTACCTATCAGTCTTGTTTTCAATAAATAATGTTACCAAAAGTTTTCACAACAATATTCCGACTAATTTTGTTGGTTATGTTGGTGGTTTTCATTGTCCATTGTCCTCAATTGATGTTAACTTAGAAATTGGTGATCAATACGGCGACTAGCTGAAATCATTGGCCTACTTAATTTTCCAAAGAGCGTATCACATCGAATTTACTCAGTTATGCCTTGTTTTAGTCATCGATTTGCTTTCTTGAAGAAAAATCTGTACTTAGGTGATTTTTTAAATGGAGATTCCATCGACATCACCTTAGAGGTGAAAGGTATTTCTGAATGGGGAACAAACTGGTAATACTGATGAAAAACATTGTGTTGTACAACATTGAAAATGTGCTTGGTCCTATACACGTGCACAAATATGTTAGTTTAATAAATGCCTACTAGATTATTCTAGGATAGTCAGCCTACTGAATAAGAAAAAGTAGAATCAAATCGTAATGTTATTCACCTCATTCGTTTGAAAGCAGTTCACAAGGAACGGTAAACACTGTCCTATGATTTAACTGTAGGGATGTACACCTTTCCAAGTAATATGAGACTAATTTGTACATCTTTAACTGATAAGTAAAGGATGGTAGGCTTCTTACAGCCCACCGCAAACATATAAATTAGTGACAACTGTACTGAGTTCTGTTGACATTAGTTCATTTTCAATTTTGGTAAAGGATACACTTTATCAAACGTACAGCTTCATTGGATAACAAGTATTCAGATATATTGGTTAGAATAAGCATATCATTTGGAGAACCATTGGAAACCAGGGAGTACTGCGAGACATCTGTTTCACCATAGTTTGGGACTTATCGGATCTAGAACCTTCCGATTATAAGGCAAGCTCATATGTTGTTCAGAAACTGATACCCGACTCCATGGTCCATGAATTCTAACTTCTCCCAATTCGTGATTTTTAGCACGACCACCAATCAATGTCATCGGTGGGAACTCCATCATCACTCCTGACTGGGTGGACCCCACTGGTCACAACTTCTCACTGGAATTCCAGGCAAACTCTGTCCTGAAGCCGGTCACTACCGAGCAACAGAATAATTTTCAAGAATTAGTTTGTTGGGATTGCATACCTTCGATGATTGCCAAACTAGGATGAAACAGCTGGCTGTCCGGTACTCCCTGGTTTTTAGTGGTTCTCTAACTGATATCAGTCCGTACTCTAACCTGGAACAAATGGAATCCCCACAGATTAATTCTTGTGAACAGAGATATCAAAGTTAAGTTCCTCTTAACAAGTTAAAAATGGCAACGAACACCAGACAGTTGTTTTGTTGCATCTAAAGACTTCTCAGGTGCACCTGCACTTCGAACGTCATTCTATGTATGCCAGCTTAAGAAGGTATAAGGTATGAAATTCACAGCATCACAGAAAAGTGAAAACATTTGTTTAATTGTACAGAAATTCCGTAGCTGCAGTATAATATCTATTACTATTTCTGGACACAAAAATGCACCAGAAAACAGGTGAACATGTGGGTGAATGCAACTGTAATACAATTCCTATAGCCAAGGAGACATAGAAGCGGCAATGTCAATAATAGACTAAGAATTACTTATATTACATCATGGTTATTATTTGCAGAAAAAATATTTTCGCAACACTTTAGAGAAAAATATAGTCGCTGATTATAGTCGATGTTAAATGACACTGTTTCCAGTTTGTAGAACAAGTAGAGTGAAGTAGTAGTTGGACATCGCAAAAGTAGTTTAAAACACACATAATACTGAATAGTTTTGTTATAATGAACATAAAAATGTGCAGCGAAGTCACACAGGTGCAGGAACAATCAATATTGTTGTTTAATTAACTGACACCATCTGCTTTCGTAATTTTTTCTGTTCTTGTTTTATTAGCCTACGTGATACAGTCTGTTTCGAAAAAATTATTGGCACTCGGTTAAACGTCATCATTTTCAACTGGCTGGCTCCACGACCTATTACAAGTTTTCATTTCGCCTTCATATGACTTCCTCCCTCCTGTGGGACGCTCAAATCATTGCTTCCCATACGGGTTCCACTCCAGTGTCTAGTGCAAAATGTCACTCAGCGGTTCCCTCTAGTGAATGTCCAGTGCATTTCCACTTCTTTCTGCCTATTTGTTCGGTATCGGGTTGTCGGTGGCATCAGAAGATGTATGAACATTTGGACTACTTCGTATTCAGTCAGTTATTACGATATGAAGCAGCACTTTCAGTGATTCCGCTATGAAAAAAATCACTTCGGATATACTTCAATAAATAATTCTACTGCTTCTGTAAGTCTGACTACTAACTTAGTATTTTTGTGGTGAGAGCTGGCTGCTATCCAAAGTTGGTAGACAGTAATTGACGTCAATGAAAACAAAGGCTTTGCGTAGGCGGGTACAGTAAGCATACGGATGATCTGACACAGCCACAGAGAGATGCAAGGTTAATTTTCTGTGAGAAACAACCAATCAATAGACTGTATTTTCTACTAACAATAATCTACAATAATGTACATTAAAATCTCTAAATATGTGTTGATTTTCCTTAATAAACGATCTGTTGCCTGGCCCTTGTCTTCTGTTGTTACAGTTATGTTTAGAAACGGCGTATGAAGAATAATTGGTATGCGCTCAGTTTAAGTATTCAGTAAAGAACTTTTCGTCACCTACAATGTTCAGTTTATCAAAGTTAAATCCATAAGGAGAAGATGCACATCAAACTAATGCTTACCCGACATTTTATGTTAGAGTTTACTTTCCGTTTGAGATACAATTTATACTTACTCAGTATTATAGGTGCATATTGGATCTGTCAGATGACCTTTAGTTAGACTATCGAATGCAGCTCTGTTTAGTGAACTTGTCTCTACACACAGTTTGACTGCCATCATTAAGAAAGCACGTAAATGAATAAGTATCATACTGATGAATGAGGGAGTTCAGTCATGTTGGAACAAACAGAGAGTTTTCATTCAAATTAACAACAAGTCGAGTCCATTGGGAGTGCTCAGCATCACCGTTTTTATTCAATTTTGCTTCAGACATACTGACAGATGTGATTCTGGACAATCTGAACGTTCCCAAAACTGACGGTCTATCGGAGGAAGGGTGTGCTGATGATGCAATCCTTTCGGAGGGATACTTTGACTCTAAATGTCTAGAACAGACTTTCTATTGGGTTCGGAGTGCTGTTTGCATATGTCAACTTTAAGGCGGTACTGCAAGATTTGTGCAACAAGGCTTAACCTAATGATGAGCGAAAACGATTGAATGTATCAATAGGATAACATAGATTGAAAGCTGCTGATGAAATCTCAGAAGGTTTGTTCACTTCGCGTTAACTAGCGTCATTTTGTCACAGATATAACTTCCAGTCACTAAAAAACGTTTGTAGTGCAAAACCGTTCGGTCTGTCTCAATTTACAATCATGATAAATAACAACTGTAACTAAAAAAATGTGAAGATATTAGAGCCTTCGACTGTAGAGGTCTTAGTTCATTTGAGGTTAGTAATAATGAAGTCAGCTGACAAGGTTATGAAGCTGTAGTGATTAAAACATATGCTAAAAATGCCGAATCATCAGTTGACTCAATGAGCAACGTTAACTGAAGTAGTAGAAAGTAAGAAGAGAGTTAGAAATGGTCCCAGGAGAACAGTGTCAGTCTATGAAGTCCCCAACTGTTGATGTATGCCACACAAGAAGATTTACAACAGTTGTCTGGGGGAGGAGCCTACAATAGGCTTAGAATCAGAGTTTGGAGATTCTTGCTTAACAGAGTTGAAACAATCCTCGAGGCTCCGTAAATATTCACTACCTCTCATTTAATAATCCCTTTCTTCACATCAGTATTGGTCTACTCTAATTTTATCACACTTGTGTTTCCTTACTTCCTCGATTTATCGAACATTAGCTGCTTCAAATGAAGAATATCTCTCTCCGTAGTCTTATGTTAGCCACTCACCGTGTTGCACTACCATCAGAGAGAAATGTAAAAACATTGTGAACTAAGTTGAATTCGGACATGGAAGTAGCTAGAAAGCTGCCTAATTGACTCACATTCTAGATAGTATTCTCTGTTCAACAGTGTGTAGTCGTTATCTGGCGACATAGCCTACAGTCCACCAACGAGGTACGCAAACGTCAACCTGAAAATCAATGTGATTATTGGTTGATATGTGAGTGGGTCAGTGATGGAATCCCTGTCAGCCGCATAAGAGGTTGAGCTTGAATTGCTGGTCGATGCATTCTTAGACCTCACCTAGCCAGTAGTAAGGTCGGAAAGATAGACGTTTGGTGGGGGGGGGGGGTGGAGACTAACAACTCCGAGCATTAAAGGCAATACCACTGCTACTGAAACATTGTATGCTTGAAGCCACTTGGAAAGCAATGCCATAAAGAGATTCATAGTTTAAGTTCAACCTCAGACATATATGAACCAACTGATAGTTAAATTTTTAATTTCCTGCTATTTTTCGCCTTGTAATATAACCTACACAAATTAGTGTATCATGTTGGTCTTGAAAATCATCTTGTTAGCATCGATTTTCAACGCTTGAAATATCACAAAGAAACAAATTGTTTGCCATCAGTACTGTATCGCTGTCTATGCCAGAGGAAATAACGTGGTTAGTAAACATCGTAACAGCTTTAAAATCATACATATTCTGTTTTAAAAATGATAACACTTCGAATATCACTCATTATTTTTTCTCTCCTAAAATCATGGTGTACGTGCATCTCAATTATGTCTAAGTCAAAAAACCTTCCATGTGTTCGTCAACTTCAATTTTCCCAGACTACTCTACCATTTTGTTATTTTGTTCGAAATTTTATAAATTGTTATCATCAATAATTAAACTGGTAAAGTAGGACAGCTGAATCAAGAAAAGGCCATAAACATGCATATGATATATTTTCAGAGTATCAATTCAGACAGGGTATGTCATGTTGAATGATGCAAAATTATTTTGTTTTTAAAATTGTTATTTACCAAAATTTAAAATTCGTTTATGCATGACTGAGGATAGGGGAAATGGCGTAAACTGTAAACACAGGAGATATTTTTTAGGTAGAACTGTTTTTGAATAAAGCAAAAACGATAAATGTACCAGGATAATCTGAGCTCATGTTTTTATTTTTATTATTATTTCGTGGATTCTCCTCACAGCCGGCTACAACCTGAACAATACTAAAATTATGAATTAAATTAAATTTCTGAACATACCTTTTTACAAATGATAAGGAGTAACTGGTTGGAACTAAGGGTAACATTGGTTAGGAATGATGTAAGTTGTTAAATAATTAAGAGTGGAAAGGATCAACCATTTATAGAAGATTTGCATGACTAATCTTGGAAACAAAAGGACAGACCTCAACAGATGTTTTGTGGATAGAAATAAAGTTTAACTGGGAAGAGTATAAGAAGTGATAGGCTACGTAACCGAAGAAAAACACGTTTTTATAAAATGCGCAAAAAGTTGGAGTGGGGGGTTAGGATGAGTCATCATTAGATGAAAAAAATCAAGGTTTCTTAACAGGACAGAAGATGACGTGGTGAAATTTGCATGCTTTATTATCACCAAGGCAGTGCAAGATTCACCACTGTCACTTTCTGCTTATTAAGATTTGGTTTTAGCCATTTGATGGCTAGGTTTCTTTTGTCTGTTGATTATTTTGAATGCCTCCAGATTGTCCACAACATGGCCAATGTCTAGTATGTGGCGTGTGATCTTACTGTTAAGTGCTTGTGAGCCCTTTAGTCTCAGGGTCTTTGGTATGTGTTCATAGACGCAGTTAGAGGTAACATGAAGTGGGAGTTTGTCCACTTTTGACTGTCTTAAACAACAGGTCGTTTGAGAAATACATACAGGTTTGGCGGTTGGATATGTTCTTTTCAGGGCAGCATTCTGTCTGCATCTTATTCCACTAGCACTAGCGTCACCTCTGAAAGCAAGCTGTAGAAAGATGGGCTTTTTTTCCATTGTGTTGTAGTTCACCATGTCAGCACTTTGTTTTGCATGTTTGTCAATGAACTTCTGTGGGTAACCATTATCACGCAGGCATTTTTCAACAGTGAATAGTGCTTCCTCAACGTTTTCTTCTCATTAAAGCTTCCTTATACGATCATACAGTGTTCGCACTAATCCCTTTTTGTAACTTATGGGGCAGAAGCTTTTGAAGTTTTGTTTTATTCAGAATAACCTGGCTAAGACAAGTTCTGAATGGAATAAAATCAGCTCCCGGCTAAAGGCTGGGAGCATTTCAAAGACATCATCATTTAAAACATAACCTAGGATGTGTTTGCCGTCACAGCTGGCTAGATCACATAAAGATGATACCGTCAGTCATCGTGCCTATCAGAATTTCAATTAGTGATACACTTTCTTAGCAAGCTGTTTACATTTGCAACGAAATTAATCTTGGGGTTATTGACCTACATCTCTTTTACCGTTACAGTATGTTACTGACCTAGACATTTGGAAGTAGATGACAAATACTTGATCATTTGAACTGAATGCTATCAACTTGGAGCTATATAAGATACTCAGTGTTTCCAATTCTGCATTTCTTTTTAACTTCGGTGTTTATTAGATTACTGCTCATTTCCTCGCAGTAATCCGTCTAGAATAGACATATTATTACTATTATTATATTTTTCTCTAGAGAGGTTTACACAGTGAAACTTTTAAGCAAATCCCATTCTTATTGTCTGAACGCACTGAGATTATGTTGACTTTATGACTGGATTCCTTGTCGACAGTTTAAATGTAGGTTTTCAGTATGTGGAGCAGCTAAATGTAGCCGACGAACAGTGAGACTATTGTGTCTTATACAGGAGAATATTTTAGAATCATACCGGATACTGTTAATTTGTCCCAAAAGTATTTTGTTCATTAGCTGCCAAATGGACTTATAAAAAGTTCCAAACGGTTGGGCATTACAATTTTAGCTGACCTATCTTTACCAAACTATTTCATAAAAGCCGAGTTTTATTCACCTTTTTGATGCGCTGCAAACATTTTCAGTGAAAATGTACAATGAAGCAAGCCAAAATGAAGCTGGTCGTTTCCATAACTCAGAATTTAAAGCAATTAGTTCCCTTTATGAATTTCGACAACACAATAAGAAGACGTAGTTTATCTGAAACGTGTAATGTATTGGCGCAGCACATTTCGAACATTCTGATCACACACGTACTTGTCATACACAGTTTTTATATAATGCAAGAAGGCATGAATAATTACAATATAGGTCAGACTTAAACCTGTCTTATGTGTCCAAAAATTATTTGTTATCACTTTAAACCTGCCTTGGTAATCCAATTTAGAACCAAGGACCAATTTACTTCTTAATATTTTCAACCCCTTCTTTGCCTTGTTTTTTCTCCTTTTATCTTTCTTACCCACACCTTTTGTGTCTCCCTACCCATTATTTGTGACCTTGACCTGTATACAATCTGACCTGTATTGTAATTATTCATGCCTTCTTGCATTATATAAAAACTGTGTATGACAAGTACGTGTGTGATCAGAATGTCCGAAATGTGTTGCACCAATACATTACACGTTTCAGATAACTCAGAATATTTACTACATAACTTGCAACTTTTATTTTGATAACTGCAGAAATATTATTATATTATTATTAACATCTAAGCCTGTACTTTGATAATCTCAATGCTTTACGATAATTATAGATGCGGTTGACAGCAGAACTGGTACACCACTGTCAACACTCACATTGCTGAATTAAAGTAAGCTTCATTGAAGTCGAGAACTATGTTGGTCTGTTGAGAAAACCCTAGGAGATGTGGATTTCGTAGGCGACTAATGTCTCATGTCTCACAAACTCGACGATTTACAAGTTGGCGATGGTGACTTGACTCCAGGCGATAGGGATACCTAATTAGCAGCAGAAAACACCAATCCCCATCAAGCCAAGAGATCTAAAGGCAGCCATCGCTTTCAATTATCTCTACAGCATTATTTCCCCTACAAGCCGTACGAATGACTGTGTCATAAACAACTAGAATCAGAAAAGCACGAAATTCCCTTATTACTCTGAAATTAGTGTGCATATCTTCAGAACTCAGTGCAAGCGACAAAATGTCAAGTCAGTGATTCTCCGTGTCCCAAAAACGTAGTGCTCACATCACCGAAAGCATTTCCAACAGTCAACTGAAGACTTTCATCAACACCTACCGCCTTCACTCGCTACTGAAGATCAAATAGCCGGCCGTAAAGCACAAGTAAGGAGAAATTCTGACAGATGGTAAATCTGCCAGCAGCTTGTTTCCTGATGAACAAATATGCAGGAGGAAATGGAGATAGATTTGAGATACATTCAGGGGACATCATCTGCCAATCATGGAGTGGTGGAACCTGAGTGGGAAGATATGAAAGCTTTTGGAGAGTCGTGAAGCCATTTGAAAGTGATGTGAGAGAACACAGTGGGATGGAGATGTCCCTCTAGAGCTTCCACCCAGGACGTAAGGAATAAGTGGTACTAGTGATCATTGAATACTCTATAAACTAGTCCTGGCTTGGTACACCCAATAATACTAACCAAATATCTTACTAATCATTTCTCACAGGATAGATTCACCGCATTGCAAAAATATCCCATGATTATTAATTCACTCCTAATATTCGATTAGTTCGATTTTATTATAGATGAATACAACAGGACATTTTACAGTGACACAGTTACAGACTAACTAACTAACTAACTAGCTAACATTTAATCAGAAAGAAATCTAATCGAAATGTAATTGTTTATATGACCTTTTTACTTGATAATGTAAATTTTCCAGGCTAACTGGTCATTTCAAAGCTTAAGCTTAATTGCTTCATACGTTATATGATAGTTGAGAGTGTGTGTTGCCACATATGGATTAATTCACTCCAAATAACATACAGCCTTACTAGGCATTCGACTATTTAATTAAGGCATCAAGCTTAGCACATTTCAAGATGAATAACAATAATAATAAGCTATACATTTACCATATCTGACTCATTCCAATATAATTCAAGTGTCAGACAATAACAACTGTTTTAGTGAAAAATAAAAATCAATTGATTTATTGACTAGGTCACACACAAACTGTGATGAGTGTTACACATTAGTATGTCTTAATACTGAATACACAAAACATTATGACACAAATATCATTCAGACAGGTGTTCCACTCCATCTTAAGCCTGATTTAAAGCCTAGTGAATTGTTATTCAAGACGTTCGTTCCTGTTCAGAATACTGAATATGAATACATTGCGTGATGATGCATCATCGAAAAACAAACAGTCATTTGTTTTAAATTGGATAGTGAACTAACATTGATTAATAGAACCACTGAAAACCGCGGAGTAGTGAACAGTCGTCTCCTCCATGCTTAGGATTCTTGAACAGTGAAGTGAACCCAGCACCTGCAGGTGACGAGGTGAGCCCGTCATCAGTCTGGTATGCAGTCATCTGTAAATTGTAGCATCTATCATTTGGCTATCTAGCTCTCCTGCCGACCGGTGCAATTAATCAATCAATCTGCCGACCGGTACAACTTCTCATTGGTACTTCAGGATCATTCATTCAGTAGTCACTGGTCAACTGGTGATCAGTGTTCAGACTTTCGGTTTCAAACCTACATTCAGATTAAATTTTGGATTTTTACAGCGAAATCTGATTGCGAACTATGAGCTTAACAACTAACCGATCAATCTACTCTCTGGTTCAACGAAGGCTAGTGAAGCCTAAATTCATATTTGCAGTTAGTAAAAAATGAACCAATTTTGTATACAATTAGCGTACACACGTATTCAGAAATTTCTGGAAAAATCACTGAATAATTTATTTTGTTTTCGTATTCGTAAGTGAAATCAGACATGAGAAGAAAAATCAGCTGGTGAGAAACAACCAGAAATGACTAAATTTCACACTCCTTTTGAATAAACCTCACTGTCATTTTTGAATCTTGGTGTTTTGATCCTATGCAAATGAAGTATGTGTGTACAATCTGTTTTAAATAGCTTAAGCTTTTCCTATTTTTTTGTGTGTGTATGTGTGCCTTGTATTCACAAGACTTCAGCTAAAAAAGGACATTGTCATTCAGTGATGGAAGCGATCACAGGATCATAACAGATTGCCTAAATTCACTTCAAGCTATCGATTGTTGTCGATGGTTGTTCACTTTGGACTCTCATTCTTCTTCTTCTTCTTCCCTTCCTTATTGATTTCTGTGAAAATGTATTGTGATCAGTCAACCGTTGTTATTATTGTCAGGAATGGGTAGAAATAAGCTACACTGATAGGTGAGGGAATTATGGAAATTGGCAGTTAACGGATTACTAGCAAAAGGTGGTCAAATCAGTCGGATAGCATTGAGTAAATAGGAGAAAACGAAAACTAAATAATTTTTTCAAGTATTGGTTTTGTGGGGAATTTTGTTTGATTGGTTGGAGGATTTAATCATGAGTTGACATCAGTTAGAGAACCATTAGAAAACCTGGGAGTACTGGACATCTGTTTCGTACTAGTTTCGGACTCTTCACCAGGGTTCGGACCCAGGTCATGGGCGCGTACTGGTGAAGGGTCCCGGACTAGGACGAAACAGCTGTCCAGTACTCCCAGGTTTCCCAATGGTTCTCTAACTGATGTCAACTCATAATGAAATCCTCCAACTAATTAATTTTTGTTGAATGAAATCAGTAGAAAAATATAAATAAATATAACATTGGTCATCGGGTTCAGTGAAGAATCATCATATAACATTTTCAAGAGCGTATACGGAACACAACACAGACGGCTAGGTGAGCAGAAGTTGTCGAATTCTTCATATCTTAGTGTTTGTGTGTATGTATGCGTTTGTGCAAAAAAAAACGTTTCTAGAACACACAATGAGTATTTCAGAGTGTGAAGAAAACACCCACCATGGGGAACTCTGCAGCACTATACACTATGAGGCAAAATCATATTTTTTTTCACCTATATCACATTTACGATCAAATGTGAGTAGTGCAATCTACTTGCAATGTGCTGTTACAACGCCAGTTATATTTCCTACAGTGCCGTTTTTAAACTAACTGATTTTCACAAATCGAATTTCAAAACGATCATTTTATGAGCTTTTTTTGACCAAAAGAAGCACAACAGAGTTGAACTTTATCGATTGGTTACGTAAATATTTCTACTTAACTTCTAAACTTAGAGGTGTTTAATCATTAAGACATTTATGCTTAGAAAAGGCGTGACTGAACAGATTAGTAATAAAATATCGAGGAGGTCATTTACACCAATTTGAATAAGAATACTATCGATTTAATATAAGGTGAAGCAAAAAAATAATCCTAATCATTAGCCCACTTTGATTTTAAGAAATATGAGGCTTACGACATATACTGACTGCTTGTTAAATAATCTGAAATAAATTTAGACATACATGATGATAGTTAACTTAGGATATCTGTTCTTCCACGATTAATCACAAAACCATAAGTTGAAGTCAATACAAAAAAAACCCACTGGGGTTGATAATTAGGCAACGTCTGATTTGAGTACTATTGCAGCTTATGAACTCAGTCTTAATTCTAATTCTAGCCTTATTACATTAAGTCCAGTCTGCTGTATTAAAACCATCTTAGATATTCTGAAGAATGTTTGGTTATCACGAATTTAACTGAGGCTGAAAATACCGAGCTTTAGAACACTTAAATATCTAGCCCAACGGATACACTTCCATATATTCCTCAACGAAATAGTCTCTGAGGATGATCCGATAGTCTCAGTAAGTTTTTACGCATATTTTACAGTAATTTAAATTGTATAGCAGCATTATCAACTAAGCTTAAAGTAATCAGCTGTCTTCAGCTAGATTGCTGTCCTTTATTCCCAGCTGGTGTTCTTCAGGATAGACACTGCCTGCTTCATAGGTGTTTAGCACTATCCAGCTTTTCAAATATTGTGGCATATAAAATTTTTAACACAATCAAATGTAAGTGAATTATTATTTTTTTGTAATATCAATTAATAACTGAAACTTATCAGCGCATACATAGAGAAAAGACCAGCAATACAAAACAGAATTCCAGTTTCACTTAGGTCATTCGTTATATGATCTCGTTCATATAGTTCATCTGATGAGTTGAATAATAAGATTAGAAATAAGTTAGAAGCAGACAGTTTAACATTCTTCGCTGGAATAACAGCTTCCAATTAAAATAAAGTCATTGGCAATATTAATAGTCTTTCACAAAGTCATATACACTGACATTTATCAAAAACTTTTTAATGGAATGTAAACCAAAAAGCATAGAATTGTAAAAGAAACAAATAAACACAAGTGATCCCACTAGTTCTTATTCATTACTGGTTAACTCACAGGAGGTGGAACAACAATAAACGGTATATTACAATGATGCAAGACATACTCACTAACAGAGCCTAGAAATGTACGTCTCAATGCACCCAAGCCACGATTACCAATCAGTATAACATCGACAGATTTTTCTTTAGCTGCACTGACTATTAATTCACCAGGTTTTGTTCCAATCTGCATGATATACTCCAGTTGAATTTGACTCTTCTGTAAATCTTCATATAACTGTTCACCAAGTATTTTTCCAAGTTCTGCATAATTTTTTATGTTTTTATCCACACTGGTGGCTAACTCTTTATGAACATCGTGAGTATCAGCGGAAGACGATTTTGAATAATGCGGTTCAACTGCATGGAAAAAATAGGCGAAATCATTCGGTCGACTAAACTCTTTCAAGTACCAGTTTACTGCACGTTTACTGTGTTCACTGCCATCGATAGGTAGAAGGACACGACGAGTATTTCCTGTAGTCATAATAGAGAATGTAGATATGTTCCAAGAATTGTACTGTGTAAATAAGTACAAATATGGCAAAATTGTTTGTTTAATGAACAAACTACATACTGTTTATATGTATATATGAATGGCAGTTTCTCGGTTGTGATTGGTTGAAAGAACTACCAATGATAATTAAGCTAAGCTGCATCCCAATTACTTTTATAAATTCCACTCTCAAATGAAACACACTGATATTTGTTTTCACTTGAACTGATATTTACATACAGACATAAGTAATTATATGCAGAGAAATTTGTCCTGACGTAAATTCAGTCAGTGAATAGTGTTCAAGTGCTGGAAAACAAATAAGATGTGTACAAATTTGAAAGTTCGGTTTCTAAAATACCATTTTTACCGGTTTTAAATTACGTTTCTCTTTCTGTTGTTTTAATTAACGTACGGGCATTACCATTTGAACATCCAGTGGCTATAGATACTACTCATCTTAAGCAATCAGCAGTACATAGTTTCATGCATTTATGCTTAGTATCTTGATAACCATTTATAGTATTAAACAATTTACAGATTGTGATCGGAATAATTTTGGTTTCCATCGAAGACTTTGATTAAATCTCACCTTGAATTGTATAAGTGGCAAATTTAGAATCTAATTATAAATAGGACCCAGCTTAAGAGGATGCCAGAAAATAGAACAAAGTGAAGAGAGAAGATTTGTAGCTCAGGTGGATGATTTGCAATTAATAGTGTTCTCTGAGCTGGTTGGTTTGGTTGCGAAGCTTTCGTCGTCCTTCTGGACAACATCTTCAGCGCCATATTTAGCACAAAGTGAAATGATTTAAATTTCTTCATGAGTGATATAATTGCGTCTCCTGGTAACTATCTTTACATATGTATTGACCATTTTCTATTGACTTGGATTTTAAACCTTCTGGTCACCTGATTTACTTTTTATTAGTTGGTATGTTTCGTCTATATTAACGTGTTTGTTAATTGCACTTTCGTTTGAGTACCAGGCATCTAGGAAACCATCATCAAAGACCACAAGAAAATTCATTCTACTATACATGAGAAATATCTCTGAAATAACAGCTAGAATACTGAAACCGTTTGATATAGATACAGCACACAAGCCAGTCAAATCGCTTAATTCGATATTATGCAAACCGAAAGATCCAACAGAAATGGGGATAAAATTAATACCATTTACAAAATAAATTGTATGAACTGCAACAAGCATTACATCGGCCAAAGTGGGCGTCCCCTTCGAATTAGAATTCAAGAACATAAATCATCGGTGAAAAGACACGATATGTAATCTTTAATATCAATGCATATAGACAATTATGGTCATCAATTTGATTGGGATAATGTCAAAATCTTAGACAGAGGAAACACTAAAAGTGCCAGGGAATTCCTAGAAGCCTGGTACTCAAACGAAAATGCAATTAACAAACACGTTAATATAGACGAAATATACCAACTAATAAAAAGTAAATCAGGTGACCAGAAAGTTTGAAATCCAAGTCAACAGAAAATGATCAATACATATGTAAAGATAGTTACCAGGAGACGCAATTATATCACTCATGAAGAAATTTAAATCATTTCACTTTGTGCTAAATATGGCGCTGAAGATGTTGTCCAGAAGGACGACGAAAGCTTCGCAACCAAACCAACCAGCTCAGAGAACACTATTAATTGCAAAAGTGAAGATGTGTTGTTGAAGCCCTATGTTCCACTCGGAACCCAAGGGAACAATAATAATAATAAATTTATAAATACTTTTGTCGATATCTTGCTCACAAACATTACTCACTGGTCAGACCGTGAAATTTACTTCCCTTCAAATCGAACAATAGAAAAAGAAAGGGCAATTATGAGTTTAAACATGAAAATGTGAACAGCTAACATAACAGATAGTCAAAGATTACGAGGATATTTTCAGGAATTTTGCAGTTGCAGTCAGTACATAAGTTCATTGCGATTAACCTCGCTAACATTTTCCGCTTACGACTGATATAGGTGCAGGTTGGAAAAGAGTAAGTGGTGGTCAAACAAAAACATGGCATCAATCCATGAAATCCGTAACAGTTAAACTGAGTCAGGTAGGGAAGGAGATGCAGACTTCCGGGTTAGGGCCCGCCCTCGGGACTCTAAGAATCAATGGCTGGAGACAATAGGTGACATGGCTCAAAATCGTTGTCAATGGCGCAGATGTATTCAGTCTCTTTAACCTTCATACTCCTTTCTACCATTACTCATTCTGTTTCACTCTTATACTTGTCAAAACTCTATTGATTCTCTTCATCGCTCATTTTCCTGTCTACCTTTGTGTGCTATTTGGAACGCGGCAACTAGAACTGCTGCACTTCGGTGCCAAGTTCTATGTTGAATCCAGCAGCAGCAGCTTACGACTCTTTCAACAAGTGCATTTTTGTTGTTGTTGAGTATATCACTGAAAACAGACTTCATAACCACATAAATTATAAAGCTCAGATTAAAAGGTTAGAACTATTTTTTTCCCATTACATATGTGTTTGACTGTGTCCTAAAAAATCCCATTATGGATAAAATTTTATTCTGATAAAATCACACAGTGTTATACAGTAATATTATTTACTGATGACCAAGTTTCGAGCACAATTTATTACTGTTCATAATCATATCAAGGCAATACTCACATAACTTCCTTGCTTCGTTTACTATGTACATGAGTAAAAATTGATTAGACATATGAATAAAATCAATGTAAGATAAAGTACATTCGCAGCCACTATTAGCGTTATCAATAAATATAATATGATGAGAATTAAGACGAGTGTTGTTAGTCAATTTACTATGGAAGATAAAGTGCATTCGGAAATAATATTAGTGTTATCAATAAAATACAATAGGACAGGAAATAAGACGAGTGTTGTTAGTCAGTAAGATAGGAAATAAGATATATTTATTTATATTAAAATAAATAACTTCTTTGAATGTTATAAGGTGAACTGAAATACATTTTAACATTACTTATTATCCTCTGATTTGACTGGTAATAATATCTCTCATATATCTGGTATTTGCGTTGAGTCATTTCTGTTGCATGTGTCGGATGTGTGTAGACTCGATGAACGAGGATTCAGTAATCAGTCTTTCTCTCCACCTAACTATATTACTCAACACATTATACTGATTGATAACACGAATAGTGGTTCCGAATGTACCTCTCTCTTCCTTTCTGTTTCACGCAAGTCTAATATTGATTTTATTCATATGTCTAATCAATTTTTACTCATGTACATAGTAAACGAAGCAAGGAAGTTATGTGAGTATTGCCTTGATATAATTATGAGCAGTAATAAATTGTGCTCGAAAGTTGGTCATCAGTAAATAATATTACTGTATAACACTGTGACTTTATCAAAACAAAATTTTATCCATAATGGAATTATACTCTACTACCGTATCCAAGTTTTATCCTTATATAATTAGTGCTATATCTCTCAAACACTACACTGAGAAAGCACATTATAGAAAGTGTTAAAATTTTCTATTCTTAAGTGAATTCTGTCCTCCTATTCACAGCTCAAGGTTTCCCTTGTGTATGGCAATAGCTTCTGCTGTAGATGGAAGAATTTTCTGAAAACCCTTTGAACGACTTTACCTTATCTTATGTATCACTTTGAAAGACTGATGTGGTGATGCAGAATAATGCGTAAGAAAAAGGTGCTCGACAGCTGAATAAAGTTTGTTCTTTGACTAAGTGATATGCTGAACAGCAAGGAATTATAATGGGCCGTTATGATGGTGGACTTGGAAATGCTGCTATGAAATACTGGCTAGATATAATGAGATAAACAGTGTGGAAATGACGGTGGGCGAGAGAGAGATACAGCCATTGGTTATACAAGGAAAACCACCCAGAAAGCAAGATTTTGAAACTAATAAAATTTAATCAAAATTTTTTCTCAGTCTTATCCCCTGAGAGACTGATTTAGAGGGATATTTTTCACTTGAAAGTGAAATTTTGTGTTACAAAGAACTGTTTTAGTACAACTTTGACACTGAAGTTACACACACTCACACGCACACACTGTGCTACTTCAAAGAGAACAGTGCTCGTAAACTGGTTTTATGTTGTGACGTCTTCTGCAAAAATCTTGAATATCATCGAGACGGATTAGATCGCAAATAGGGAAAGTGATGATCATTATGAAGCAGTATAGAAAGCATTTTATGATAAAAAGAGAAGCCATGTATGAATACATTCTGCTAATTCGAGTTTCGATGCAACGTTTGTATATTTTTCTGTGACATAAAAACTTCTGTTACCACATACTACTATAATTCGCCGGCGAGGTGGACTAATAAACAAAGACAAATATCCGAAAAGGTTGACGGTAGAAGGAGGCCTGAAAAGTGTGAAACATATAACTAAACGGGACGTGGCTTTCTATTCAAATAAAGCAGAAGACCGCACATTACATACCTCTCTTTCGGGGTAAAGAAGGTTACAGAAGCATTCATATCTAAGAATCTGTAAAATTTGAGGCAGTCGAACTTAGGAAGTCATCACATCTCTCTAATAACATCTCAAATGATACGCTTTACAAAATATTTTTAGAATGGCTAGAGAGAAAACTGTAGAAATGCTAATCGCGAAGGTGATGGAAAATCTAAAGAAAAGTGATATAATCTCTGAATTTGTGTTCTTCACTTTAACAGTGCTAAATCTTGAGATCAATGTGTCGCAGAGATAAGTTACCTAGTAGAAAGACAAAAGACGTTATTGATGTTATTCTAGCAGTAGCTGGATTCATTGATTTCATTTTGATATGATCTATACATGTTCAAATTCTGTTTTATGAAGTGATATGTTGATAGATAAGTGATGTTATACACTGAGAGAGCTGATGTTTAAAGCTCTACAGTCACACTGGATAGTATCAGAATGAAAATCAATAAAAACATGCGTGTTTCTGCACATCAAGATTAATATTATCGTTAACTGACAATTTTTACCTGGATATTTTCTCTCCATTCAAGAGTAGATGATAGTTGAATGAAGAAATCGCATTCACTTCTATTTCAAATGTGTAAACTTGATGTGCATGAATCTTGACATGGTGAGTTTAACTTACTAGGTCATTAATTCACTGAATGATGAATTTTTAGATCTTGAATAAGTTGCTGTTTGATAAGAAACAATATTATTGTTATTATTGCTGATACCTGTTACTTTTTCTTGACATGGAATTAACAAGAAGACCTGACTGAACCTTGAGAAGGTTAGTCCATAGGATGCATCTGTGGTCCCTACACCCTAAGAGCAAAACTAGATCTTCTGAAAGGCATCTTCATCTATAATGAATACCCACCGAGATTCATTGACAAGAATATTAAACCAAAAGTTCAGAAAAACAAAATACTGCTTGTTCCAAATAATAAACTATACATGAACTTGAATTTCAAGGAAGACTTAATATACGAGAGGAATTTCAGCTTCTTTGAGAAAAACACTCCTCACAACAGCTCTAAAATTATTGTTCCCCAGTCGTCCATCGGTCCACAGAAGTCTTAAGGAAGAGATTTCTCATCTGACCACTTGTATGTGCATATATCAGTTCACCTGTTTGTATGAGGCCAGGTGTATAGGTCGTTCAACGCGTGTCCCTTCTAGAAAGGGTTCAGGAACACTATCCAGCAAGGTTACAGAAAGACGGTAGTGGCCCTACAAAGAGTGTAATAATCGAACACGTTAACACTGGTCAGTCCATCTGCACAAATGACTTCTACAAATTGAAGAACAATCTACCAAAAGACAATACGCTTTCGTCTCCTTTCCATTTCTGAAGCCGTAGACATTCAGTTATAGAAAACGGAGACATGCATACAAAAGAAAATTATTCAACTGTTTCTATTATCATGGTAACAACCGTGTTGATTTGCACTA